>BSBK01001043.1:2075000-2220000 GCA_027943335.1 Chamaecyparis obtusa | reverse complement strand
TCCCAAGTGACACAATCAACAAAGAATTGATCCCACTGGACCTTGTGTAATCGATTAATAGGGGATCATTAGAAACTTGCAATAAAGTTAGTATCTCAACCACAAAGAGATTGTTAAAGAAATTAGTATTCCCAATACTCAAGAAAGGATGTAAGACAAACAATAAACATAAACAATAATCAATATGAAATCATTCTAAGAACATGAATAAGCAAACCATAAGATCCTTCCTTGGTGCTCTTCTCATACAATGTGGGATCTTAGAATTGAGCTCAAATGTTACTCCTAAATTGATTTAGAGTTGTCATTAGTATTTATTTATATAGTCGATAAAAAGAGCAAGACATTTCAATTGGTTATAACTACACAGTAGTCACTGAGCACATAGGTTACAAAGTACAACAGTCACCGAGTACACAGGATTACCAAGCGTCAATATATATTGAGACTGAGAGATAACATTTATCGGGTAATCCAAAGTTCACATAAAATTTTGTAATGGCACATAGTTCAAGGTGAATAATTTTTGCTGAGAAAGAAAATGGTTTACCAAGATCGAGGTGAATATTTATTATAGATGTAATCATTTAATGAATGATGATTCTTATGTAAAGATGATCTAGGTTATGAATTTAAGCCGTTGATCTTAGGTTTTCTAAGATAGTGTAAAACCCTAATTAGGTCAAATCAGTTTGATATAAGTATTGTTAAGATGTCATTTTGACATTGTATCATTGAGAAGTAGCCGCACTCAAGGACAACTAAAGATCATACAAGGTTAAGATTGGAAGGATTATTGACAAAACATTCAGTTTATTAGAAATAGATATAAGGCTACCGAGCACCACAGAAGGACATATTCATCACATCAATGTGATATCATTATTGTACTTAATGGATCTGATATTATCAATATAAGTTATTTTCTCATATAGATCACACATCACTCTTACTCTCTAGCAATTGTAACAGACTTAAAATCTCCTAATAGAGTGGACTTAACATTTTGTAAAATCTCTTAACTGAGTGCACACTTGAACATTGTTGCTAAAATCCTCTAACCAGGTAGATCTAGTTGATCTTATTGTTACTCCTAACAGGGTAAGATCACCAGAAGTGATCAACCTTTGTAAGCCTTAACTGACAACTTTATTTCTGTAGAAGTGAAGCTTTGTGGGTTCCATCCCCACTGCAATTTTTTACCTTCTAACAAGGGTTTCTACAATATCAAAATACATGTGTCATGCGTATGAAGTTTCATGTATGCTTATTTGATTTGTTTACATGCATTTACATTTCAATTATGTTATTAAGTGCATATTGAATGCAATTGATACAATCAGTTATTGAAGTACATGTAAATACAAGGATTTAGTTTGACAGTTTTTAAGGGTACTGATTCACCCCTCCCCTCTCAATACTCACCTTTCTATAATCCCAACATCAAAATCGTGCCAGCATAAGAATTCAAAGCAATTGTAGCTACCAAAATTAAAGGTTTAACTCTCTATTTATAAGGATTTTAGGGGTTGCAATCAAGAATGAATGATTGATGGGATGATTGACTGCGATTGAGGAGTTGAAATCAGAGTGAATGAGAGTTCAACTAAGTTGATTATCTTTTTTTAATAAGATTGATTGATCTATCAACAAATAGATTGGAGAGATGACTTGACTAGACTGGTGAGATAATAGAATATACTGGTAAGTTAACAAATTGCATGGATGAGTTAATTGATTGCATGGATTAGAAGATTGAATTGACTGAAGACTTAACCGATTGTCAAGGGAGGAATTAGCAATGTAGATTGAATAGTTAGGAGAGTGAATTGTGGAGTGAGCATAAAGTCAGTATGAGTTAACTTCAGAGGAATAAATCATGATTAAATAAATAAAATAATTTTTTACTTGCACATGTGATAATAAATAAATAAATAATATTTATTTATGAGAGAAGAATAATTAATTTAATTAAATAAATATAAGTTATTTAATTGCGATAGAAATTTTGATTTAATTATTACATAAATGCAATAATTAGAAAGAGAGAATAGTAATTAAATAATATAGTTTATTTAATTAATTATAATGAGATAGGGTATAATTAAATATTATTTAATATTTAATTATATTATAGATGAGTAATTGAAGAAAAAATGATTGGATGATTAATAATTAATTAAAATCACTTAATTATAGAATTAAGGGAAAATGATGATTTTGATCTTAGAATATGGTAGAAAAACATAATTTATTAAATAATGAAGATTATAAAATAAATTAAAGAGGAATGTTAGTAATGTCATTGTATTAGAGAAATAGACCATTTTTAAGTGTCTACATTTTGCCCCTCTTTGATATAATACTTTTAAGGTGTTGTTTCAAAGAATAATAATATTAATATTGGATTTAATCCTCTCCACAATTTCTTCCCACTCCTGAAAGACTCTTCGATTCCTCTCTTTCCACACCTCCCATATTACAATCGAGGGACCCCCAACGGGAACAATGTGATGGCGAGGTAAATGGTGTCCCCTCGAGCGATTGTTTATGCAAGAAAGACATGAATGATCTCTTGAAAATAAGATGATGGTATCTATGATGTTTATGAGATGAAAAAAAATGTTCTATCCTTCTGATGCTTATGATTCCTATGATGTGATATTCATGTGATGCAAAAAAATGTATATGATATGCTTCTATGTTTATGGATGTATGCATTTTCTATATGATGTGACTAGATGTGATGCACTCTATATGATGGATGAATGCATTTATGATTTCTATTGATGATGCTATATGTACTAACATGCTTATGTAGGATGCAATATTTTTGTCTGTATCATGATACTCTATCATAAGGATTTGTTAGGACTGACAAAGAGAATTGTTAGAGATTTTTTTAGAAAATGATAGATATGGAATTGAAAGAATGATAGAAAATACTTGATTGAAACTCTTATATTATAGTAAGAAGAGAGCTTAATGCTTTAATAACCATGGTTTTGATTTGCAACTAAATTGAGCTATTTATTTTTCATCATTGAGCCACTTTATTATAGCATAAATGGATACCATCCTACAAAGATATGAAAAATCTAAGTACGATTATCCTCTTGCATTGAAAACAAGCACACTGGACATACAAGGAATGTGGGATGATCCATCTAGATTGAGCATTTAGAGTCAAGGTATGTGTGATGTATCAAAACTTAAGTATCCATTGCAATGCTACAAATTAGATATTTATGTATGGATGTGAAAGGTCTTATTAAAAACACCCAAGTACGATTATCGTCTTGCATTGAAAACAAGCACACTGGACATACAAGCAATGTGGGCTGATCCATCTAGATTGAGCATTTAGAGTCAAGGTATGTGTGATGTATCAAAACTTAAGTATCCATTGCAATGCTACAAATTAGATATTTATGTATGGATGTGAAAGGTCTTATTAAAAACACCCAAATTTCTCTTTTAAGACTTACCGACAAACATTTTACAAACAATAGACAAAGAAAAATAAGTCATGAACCATCATGGAATCTCTAAATCACTTGCGGACATCCTAGAGATGCATAAGAACATGACTTGTGAAAATCAAGACATAATAAGACTAACTTGACTCAACAAGTTGTAGTTGTACTGATATTGTGTCTATGTTTTTGTAGTAGTTTGGGCATTCAATTTTGATGTTTTATGATGCTATCTAATTCCAACAAAAAAGGTACACCATCTAAGGCTTCTCCATCTAATTTTGAGTGTTCCTGATGCAGACAAGGGATGGTGGATCCAATTAAGAATAGTCCAAACCTTGCAGCTTTAGAATTACACAGTGGAAAACTAAACACAACAATTGTTTCAAAGTAATTTTTTTTAACATGCCCGACTGTAAGGCCTTTCGGGTTAGGGCCAATTACAATAAGAAACAATTCTGCAAGATCCACATAGATCCAATACAATCTTAGCTAGTTCAGCTCTGAAATAATCAACAACTGATGGAAACCCTAAGGTAGATCTAAACTTGAGCTCACAAGCCTCCAAGCAATCTCTTTGTCTCCAAGCATGCAAACCACTAGCTTTTCTTTGAAAAACTATTAGATATCAATCTGATTTGCAAGATCATGCAAGATCTTTTCCACAACTTTACCAACTCCAACTATCTAGCATCTCCAAACTAGTATTCTAGATCTACCAAGTCTATCTCTAGTGCCTCCCTAAACATCTACCCAAACACCCCTTAAATACTAACCATCAACCACAAGTCAGCTGGATGAAACCCTTAACTCCTACAAACAAATATTAAATGCCATACAAGTTGGCTTAAAAATTGCCTTACAAACATTTAATTCAACATGTCGGCTTGTAAAAATAGTTACCAACAATAAATGCACCAAGTCAGCCCAACAAATCACACAGAACTCCAGTTGGTAAACTGGAACTACCGAGCAATAGTGAATTAACCGAGCATGCCAGACATTGCCGAGCACTAGTGTCGACTGAGCACCATAGGCATCACTAAGTAACACTTTCACCGAGCACTAGAGATTACCAAGTTCCTTTAGCAACCGAGCTTCCTTCAATGACCAAGGTTGTTGGTCAAGGCTGCAACTGAGTAACACCGACCAAATAACAAACCACCTATGTAGTTTCACTGAAGACCAAGAATGACCTTGCCTCAACCAAGGATGCCCCTACATTAGACACCCCAAGTTCCAAAAGATGTTCATATGTGAGAAGAATAACTTTCAGGATTCAGTACCTAAATCCCAAACTAGTTCTTCACATACAACTCCTCCACCTTCTCACTTTTCATACTCTTCCACTTTAGCTTCCTCTATCTTTTCAAGTCTTTTCTTGACAACACACAGGTCTGTTCTCCAAACTGATCATTCATTTTCTTTGGATCCACCAAACCAACTCGGCTACCAATACTCAGGCTTCTCCTAGCGAGCATTGTATCCATCGAAGGCATCAAGGAAAACTTCTTTTCATCCTTCTCAACAGTAAACACATTCTTCACACAATCATACATAGCTTTGCAATCATATTGCTAGGGTCTATCAAGCAATATATGAGAACTATTCATCTTCACAATATCACATAACACAAGATCCTTATACTAGCCAATCTGAACATCAATGAAGCATTGTTCTCTAACTTCCAAAGCATGATCATCTTGCAGCCAACCAATCCTATAAGGATGTGGATGTCTCATTCTATTCAAACCAAGTTTCTGAACCATGTCCTCAACAACCAGGTTATCAGTACTACCACTATCAATAATTACATCACAGAGTTTACCTCTAGACTTGCATCAGGTCCTAAACAAGTTACTCCTCTGACAAGGTTCCTCCTTTGTACCAAGTAATATTCGCCGAAGCAACAAGTTCTCTGATTTAGGTTCATTCTGAATGTTCTCATTTACCATAGCAATTTTTTGGTCACTAAGCTTCTTCTGTGTGCACTCAAAGAATGGTGTCCGTCCTCTCCATAGTTATAGAAGGTACCCTTAAAGATAACTCTACTCATCTTCTTCTTTGGTTCTATAGGTTTCTATTCATCTTCTACATCATTCGATTTATCCTTTACCGAGTGATCAATCTTCTCCTTCCCTCAGGAGTTACCATGTTGTTTCCTCTTCAACTTATCTTTTGCCTTCAGACCATACTGATAAGAATCTTCAACAGAATCAATCTTCAACATACCAAGCTCATCCTAAATATTGAATCTCAGACCATTCACATACTGAGCTACCTTTTCCTTACCAAGTTCTCTATGTCCATACTGAATAGTAAGCTTGTAGAACTCCTCGGTATAATCTTCAATAGATAATTCCTTCTGTTTCAGATTCTGCAACTTCTTAAACAAGTCAAGCTCATAGTTAGCAGGTATGAACTTAGCCTTCAACTTTATCACCATCAACCTCCATCAATTGATCTTCGTTTCACCTTCATCTTCTCTATCTCTTTGTAGTTCTTTTCACCAAAGAGCAGCATGTCCTTTCAACTTAGTCTGTGCTAATTTCACCCGAAGGGGATCTTCAATTTCTTCCAGCTCAAAGAAATCTTCAAGTTCACCAATCCAATCAATCAGATTGTTGGGTTTCAAGGTACCAGAGAAAATAGAAACTTCCATTCGGTAACTATTACTTAACAGAGCTCCAAATCTATGCAACCGAGCAGTTCTATCTTCACTATATCTGTCCCTCCAGTCATCACCACTAGATCCAACAACTTCAAATTCTTTAGTAGCTTTTTCATAACCATCCTTAGTACCAACATTCCAAGGTACACCAATAACAACTCTCATGATCTCAGTGACCATGTCATTATTCATCAATTCCATCTCAGATCTGAAATCTGATTTCACCTTCTCTATAATCTAGGATTCCACAGTATCAAAAAGATAAAAAATAACTTTAGGGTCCAATCTTCTCAGAGGCATCCTTAAAGATATGTAAAACCCTCTACAAAAAACCCTCACTGACCACCTTGTGACAATCTCCAAGTTGTAAACAAGTCATATCATAATCTACAACTTTGCAAACAACTAGGGCATGATTACACAAGTTTAGTGCCACAGATCTGCAACCAAGATCATACAATCTCTTCACCAACAAGATCAACTTCACAAGATCAATCTTGCTAAGTCAACCTTCGCTCCACAAGATCAACTCTGCTCTGATACCACCTGACGTAGACAAGGGATGGTGGATCCAATTAAGGATAGTCCAGACCTTGTAGCTTCAAAATTACATGGTGGAAAACTCAACACAACAATTGTTTCAAAGTAATTTTCATTAACATGCCCGACTGTAAGGCCTTCCAGGTTAGGGCCAATTACAACTAGAAACAATTCTGCAAGATCCACATAGATCTAATACAATCTTAGCTAGTTCAACTCTGAAACAATCAACAACTGATGGAAACCCTAAGGAAGATCTAAACTTGAGCTCGCAAGCCTCCAAGCAATCTCCTTGTCTCCAAGCATGCAAACCACTAGCTCTTCTTTGAAAAACTATTAGATATCAATTTGATCTGCAAGATCATGCAAGATCTTTTCCACAACTTCGCCAACTCTAGCTTTCTAGCATCTCCAAACTGGTATTCCAGATCTACCAAGTTTGTCTCTAGTGCCTCCCTAAACATCTACCTAAACACCCCTTAAATACTAATCATCAACCACAAGTCAGCTAGATGAAACCCTTAACTCCTACAAAAAAATATTAAATGCTATACAAGTCAGCTTACAAATTGCCTTACAAACATTTAATTTAACATGTCAACCTATAACAATAGTTACCAACAATAAACGCACCAAGTCAGCCCAACAAATCACACAGAACTCCAGTCGGTAAACCAGAACTACTGAGCAACAGTGAATTAACTGAGCATGCTAGGCATCACCGAGCACTAGTGTCAATCAAGCACTGCAGACATCACCGAGTAACACTTTCACCAAGCACCATAGATTACTGAGTTACTTTAGCTACCGAGATTCCTTCAATGACCAAGGTGATCGGTCAAGGCTGCAACCAAGTAACACCGGCCTAATAACAAACCACCTATGCAGTTTCATTGAGGACCAAGAATACCCCTACCTCAACCAAGGATGTCCCTGCATTAGTTCCTTCCATTGTCTAAGCCAACATGTTTTTAAAAAAATGCTTTGTTGTGGGACTAGTTGATAGATAACATAGTTTAGACAGTGTAGCTGAGAACCTATTCACTAGTTTTGACTTGGTTCTGCTGAAGCTCAGATGTGTTGTATGTTTTTGTTCAATGCCTATTTTTTGAAATGCTAGAGAATTGGTTTACGTACAAAGGATATTTATTGAAGGATATTGTTTTTTTTAATTTGTTTGGTTGTCTTAGATTTTTTGAATCTTCTGTAAATGTTTTTGGTCCACCATAGAGTTCATATGTTTGGAGTCAAGGTATGTGCAATGTATCACACAAGTGAAGACCCTTATCATAGACACCCCAAACATGGTCGCCCTAGATGAATGTTTTATATTTTTCAATGTTTTTGAATTGTTTTGAAGGTCTTTTGTAATGTTTTTATTGTTTACTCGAGATGTTTTGTGCTATTTTTATTTTTTTAAAGGACTCTTTTCAAATTTTTAGGATTTTTTTATAGAAATTTTTGCAATGCTTTTGGTATTTTTTTTCAAAATTTTTTGCAATGTTATTGGTATTTTTTAGGACAATATTTATTTTTATGGATTTATTTAGGACAATTTAAATTGCCAAATAAGGTGAAAGACACATGTTGGGATTTATTCTCAAACATGATTGTATTTATTTTTCCTAGTGTCTAGTAAGACATTGATTGTTATGAATGGATGAATGAGCTGATGGGATGGAAATAGATAGGTGAAAAATTGAATTAGAGTTGATTCGGATGCAAGGAATATTTCATAATGGGATAACATATTTACCCAAGCTAAGGAAATGGATATGGTGGCTATGTACATAATGACATGACACATGGAATGACATGTGATCTATATGGAATGGACATGTCAAGAGATTAATGAAAATATATTCATTTTTTTATGTCCTTAATTTTGATCAAGACCAAGAAAAGGATTTGGGATTAGGAAATATATAACATGACAATGGATGACAAAAGTAAGGGATGGATGAGACAAAGGGTTTGTAGTATAGGGTATAGATAAAGTGAAGCAGAGAGGATGCATGAATCCTTGTAAAGATCAAAGATGAAAAAAGGGATATGGATGGATGTGAGATCATGCATGATGTGGTAGGTAGGAATTATAAATAAAAGTTTCCCCCAAGTGTAGGGTAATGGATTACACATGACACCTGTTTTTCGGGTTTCAATCATGGTACTTTCCCAAGGTTCTACAAGAAGTGGTTTTCACCATATGAGGAATTATTATCTTGATTTATATTTTTTTGTGTCACACAAGGAGCTTGTTTGCTAGGTTTTCACCAAGGTAACTTTTTTTTTTTTTGTATTTTTGACATTTTTGGAAGAAAATGGATAGAGAAAATGACATGACGGAAGGACTCAAGAATATTTTTATTTTGATAGTACTCCTAAAGAATGTGCTATAATGTATTGTTATCCAATTTTTCTACATGCAGGATGATGCACATAAATAGGAAAACATTGCATAAAGGCACATCTATTCAACACTTCTTTTCAGGTGATGTAGATAAATATTTTGTTATTGCATTCATATCACTATTTACATTGTACTCTAAGTATTGATCATATTCAAATCTCAAATTCATAATTGATCATTACATTGTGCATTCAAAATGAATGTAATAGACAAATGTTCTTTCTTATTTCATTTTGAAAGAGTAAAAATGGAATAACAGAAAGCATGATAGAAGTATGAGTAGGGTCCCATGCATTGCCTTGGAGTCATCTACATTTAGGAGCCGATTGTCTATCTGGTTCAAGTCTTTGGGTCTTGTCTGAGTCACCATGTCTTCATGTCCTAGGTTTAGGGTTTGTCCTGCATCATGGAAGAGTTAAAAGATGTTAGATTTAGTTGGATCTAAGAAATGCAAAAGACCAATACATCATACAACAATCAAACTTTCAGAGCTGCACATATATCTATAATATAAATGCAATAGAAAAATATGCACCTACATAAACTAAAAATAGTATTAAAGGGACATGACTCCATAAAACCTTTTACTATTTATGGTCATCATTATGCATTTTGTTTTAATATATAAACCAGATATTTGAATCAAAGGGATTTAGTTCTTGTAGCTGAGAAACCTTTTTCAGAAACAACAAGATAGTATTGGATTAGTGAGCATATCAGTTGACTGACATTAATGCATGAATGTCATCATTCAGGGAATTGTCATAAAAATAGATCATTTTCTCATGTTCACTAACTTAATATGGTGGATTTAGTGTTGTTTTTAAATAGAGTAATCAGAGATGCATTGCTCAAACAAACTATGTATTCCATATCATAGTTAAAAGAAGATGCAATGTGGTGTGCACTGAAAAGATGCCTGTTTAATCATATGCAGACAGAGACATAATATGCAAAGTATCAAGTTCAAGGTCATAGAAATATGTTTGTGGGTGTCACGAGCCCGTGCTCGAACCTCATAAAAAAACTTTATTGCTGGAGTTACATCTTTTTACCTTCTAACAAGGGTTTCTACGATACCAAAATACATGTGTCATGTGTATGAAGTTTCATGTATTCTTATTTATTTGTTTACATGCATTTACATTTTAGTTATGTTATTGTGTATTGAATGCAATTGATACAATCAGTTATTGAACTACATGTTTACAAGGATTTAGTTTGAAAGTTTTTAAGGGTACCGATTCACCCTTCCCCTCTTAGTACTCACCTTTCTATAATCCCAACATCAAAATCATGTTGGCATAATAATTCAAAGCAATTGTGGCTACCTAAATTAAAGGTTTAACTCTATTTATAAGGATTTTAGGGGTTGCAATCAAGAATGCATGATTGATGGGCTGATTGACTATGACTGAGGAGTTGAAATAAGAGTGAATGAGAGTCCAACTGAGTTGATTGCCTTTTTTAACATGATTGATTGATATCAACAAATAGATTGGAGAGATGACTTGACTAGACTGGTGAGATAATAAAATAGACTAGTAAGTTAACAAATTGCATGGATGAGTTAATTGATTGCATGGATTAGAAGACTAAATTGACTGAAGACTTAACTGCTTGTTGAGGGAGGAATTAACAATGTGGATTGAATAGTTAGGAGAGTGAATTGTGGAGTGAGCAGAAAGTCAGTATGAGTTAACTTTGGAGGAATAAATCATGATTAAATAAATAAAATAATTTTTTACTTACACATGTGACGATAAATAAATAAATAAATAATATTTATTTATGAGAGAAGAATAATTAATTTAATTAAATAAATATAATTTATTTAATTGTGATAGGAATTTTGATTTAACTATTACATAAATGTAATAATTAGAAAGAGAGAACATTAATTAAATAATATAGTTTATTTAATTAATTATAATGAGATAGAGTATAATTAAATATCATTTAATATTTAATTATATTATGGATGAGTAATAGATGAAAAAGTGATTGGACGATTAATAATTAATTAAAATCACTTAATTATAGAATTAAGGGAAAATGATGATTTTGATCTTAGAATATGGTAGAAAGACATAAATTATTAAATAATGAAGATTATAAAATAAATTAAAGAGGAATGTTAGTAATGTCATTGCATTAGAGAAATAGGCCATTTTTAAGTGTCTACATTTTGCCCCTCTTTGATATAATGCTTTTAAGGTGTTGTTTCAAAGAATAATCCTCTCTATGATTTCTTCCCACTCTTGAAAGACTCTTTGATTCCTCTCTTTTTGCACCTCCCAGATTAAAATCGAGGGACCCCCAGCGAGAATAATGTGATGATGAGGTAAATGGTGTCCCCTCGAGAGATTGTTTATGCAAGAAAGACATGAATGATCTCTTGAAAATAAGATGATGGTATCTATGATATTTATGAGATGCAAAAAAATGTTCTATCCTTCTGATGCTTATGATGCCTATGATGTGATATTCATGTGATGCAAATATATATATATGATATGCTTCTTTGTTTATGGATGTATACATTTTCTATATGACGTGACTAGATGTGATGCACTTTATATGATGGGTGAATGCATTTATGAGTTCTATTGATGATGCTATATGTACTAACATGCTTATGTAGGATGCAATTTTTTTGTTTGCATCATGATACTCTATCATAAGGACTTGTTAGGAATGACACACAAAATTGCTAGATATTTTTTTAGAAAATGATAGATATGGAATGAAAGAATGATAAAAAATTATTGATTGAAACTATTAGATTATATTAAGAAGAGAGCTTAATGCTTTAATAACCATGGTTTTGATTTCCAACTGAATTGAGCTATTTATTTTTCATCATTGAGCCACTTTGTTATAGCATAAATGGATACCATCCTACGAAGATATGAAAAATCTAAGTATGATTATCCTCTTGCATTGAAAACAAGCATGTTGAACATACAGGGAATGTGGGCTGGTCCATCTAGGTCGAGCATTCAAAGTCAAGGTATGTGCAGCGTATCACAACTAAAGTATCCATTTCAATGTTGTAAATTGGATATTTATGTATGGATGTGAAGGCTCTTATTATAGACACCCAGATTGCTCTTTTAAGACTTACCGATAAACATTTTACAAACAACAGACAAATAAAAATAAGTCATGAAACATCATGGATGTCTAAATCACTTGTGGACATCCCGAAGATGCGTAAGAACATGACTTGTGAAAATCAAGACATAATAAGACTAACTTGACTCAACAAGTTGTAGTTGTATTGATATTGTGTCTATATTTTTGTAGTAGTTTGGGCATTAAATTTTGACATTTTATGATGCTATCCGATTCCAAGAAAAGATGTACACCATCTAAGGCTTCTCTGTCTGATTTCAAGTGTTCCTTCCCTTGTCTAAGCCAACATGTTTTTTAACAAAATGCTTTGTTATGGGATTGGTTGATAGATAACACAGTTTAGACAGTGTAGCTGAGAACCTATTGACTAGTTTTGATTGTTTTGACTTGGTTTTGTTGAAGCTGATATGTGATGTATGTTGTCATTCAATACCTATTTTTTGAAATGCCAGAGAATTGGTTTACGTAAAAAGGATATTTATTGAAGGATTTTGTTGTTTTTTTTAATTTGTTTGGTTGTCTTAGATTTTTTGAATCTTTTACGAATGTTTTTGGTCCACCGTAGAGTTCGTATGTTTGGAGTCGAGGTATGTGCGGTGTATCACACAAGTGAAAACCCTTATCACAAACACCCCAAACATGGTCATCCTAGATGAATGTTTTATATTTTTCAATGTTTTTGAATTGTTTTGAAGGTCTTTTGCAATGTTTTTATTGTTTACTCGAGATGTTTTGTGCTATTTTTGTTTTTATAAAGGACTCTTTTCAATTTTTTAGGATTTTCTTTCAGAAATTTTTACAATGCTTGTGGTATTTTTTTCAAAATTTTTGCAATGTTATTGGTATTTTTAGGACAATATTTATTTTTATGGATTTCTTCAAGACAATTTAAATCTATGTATAAGGTGAAAGACACATGTCAGGATTTATTCTCAAACATGATTGTATTTATTTTTCCTAGTGTCTAGCAAGACATGGATTGTTATGAATGGATGAATGAGATGATGGGATGGAAATAGATAGGTGAAAACTGTTATTAGAGTTGATTTGGATGCAAGGAATATTTTCATAATGGGATAACATATTTACCCAAGCTAAGGAAATTGATATGGTGGCTATGTATGCAATGGCATGACACATTGAATGACATGGGATCTATATGGAATGGACACGTCAAGAGATTTATGAAAATATATTCATTTTTTATGTCCTTAATTTTGATCAAGACGAAGAAAAGGATTTGGGATTAGGCAATATGAAACATGAAAATGGATGACATAAGGGTTGGATGATTGTATTGTAGGGTATGGATAAAGTGAAGTAGAGAGGATGCATGAATCTTTTCCCCAAGTGTAGGGTGTAATGGATTACACATGATGCTTGTTTGCTAGGTTTCAATCATGGTACTTTCCCAAGGTTCTACAAGAAGTGTTTTTCACCATAGGAGGAATTATTATCTTGATTTCTATTTTTTTGTGTTATGCAAGGAGCCTATTTGCCAAGTTTTCACCAAGGTAACTTTTTTTTTTCTTTTTTGATTTATTTTTTGTATTTTGACATTTTTGGAAGACAATGGATATAGAAAATGACATGAAGGAAGGACTCAAGCATCTTTTTATTTTGATATTACTCTTAAAGAACATGCTATAATGTACCACAACTATTGAAATTATATTCAAAGATGTTGATAGGGTGATGACAAACAAGAATGAAACAAGTGATAAAATAGACTAGGGTAAGGGTTTATGCATAGGATTGGATAAGGGGGGTGGGAGGATGAGAATTAGGTGTTGGATAATGAATGGGGTGTTGGAAGAATTATGTATGGGTGGATGGAAATGATGCCAAGATCAACGTTGGCATAGACCTTGAGGGTTGGTGGAGTGATGGAAAGAAAATGGATTTTGGATTTTGAGATTTAGATAGAGTAGTGAACATGGATTTCAGGACACAAGGACCCAAAATGGATGAAGGAGGTGATAGAGTGTCTAAGCTAGTTGATTTTGGGACATAGTGACCTAAAATAGATTTGGAATATGGAAGCCATTTATGTGGAGGCTTGATGAGAGCCTTTGGGATAGCAATCTTGGATGCAATTTTTTATTTTTCTTTGGGATATTGTGCTTCGAGGAGATGCTTGGGAATATACATGGTTTTTAATTTTTAATTCTTTTGTGGGTCCTTGGAATGAATTGCTTGCACAATGGATTTAGAAACCCATATGGCTTTTGAATTTTCTTTTTTCTTTATTGGCCTTTGTGACCTTTTGGATATTTCTTTTTTGTTTTGGATCATATTTTGCTTTGTTTTTACATGTCGATTATACATGACATGTTGATTCTTGATTGCATGCAGGTTGCTTGACTTATGGATTTTATGCTTGGCATCCAAATTTATTGGAAGGGGATTGGCATTCATGGGTAGATAAGAATTGCAGGAGTCCTTTTGGATGCATGGATGGATCTCAAAGATGTGTTCCTTTTTTGATTTGCATGTGGGAAAGGGTAAGTGGATTGTGAACTAGTGGATGGGGGAATATATGGACCTAAGATGGATGCAAGGGACAAAGACTTTAACTTTGGGATGTGAGGACCCAAAGTGGATTGAGGAGGTGATGGGTAATGAGTATGCTTGGATTCATATGGGGAATGTTGGATGTAGAGGAGATATCATCATCTTGATGATGAGCTATATAGACAACGCCTTGATAATATGGATTTTCTTTGATACCAAGGGGCTCTAATATACCTTGTTCATTAAGGTATGACCCCTTTCCTTGATAATGATTTCTCTGATAAATATTCTTAGCAATGGGATTCTGATTATTTTTGAAACAAGATGCAAGTCAATTTTCAGCTGGAAGAGGCATATGTAGAATAGTAGGACTACAAAGTAGACCAAACATAATGAAAGTGGATGAAACAAGTTGATATGTAATAGGTTCATTATTAACTCAGATAGGGTTGATGGAATATTCAGGTGGATATTGGATATTATGACATGGAGATGGAGGGATGATGGGATCTTGTGGTGGACAGAGATGATTATGACATGGAGATGGAGGGATGATGGGATCTTGTGGTAGACTAGGAGGATTATGACATGGAGATAGAGGGTTGACAAGATGTTGTGGTGGAAATGGAGGATTATTTTGATCTGGACATGGAAGAGGGTCATTGGATGGAGTATAATAGACATCATGGTTATGCTTAGGATGTGGGTTATGAATGGGACTAGGATTATTTTCTCTTGGGATGGAAAGGGATCATCATAAGTCTCTAGCAATATGGGATCTTGATCAAATATTGGATTGGATTGGATATTATTACTATCTTGATCTTGACCAATTTTAGGACTTGTTTCTTTATACTTTAGATAACCCTCTTGACATGGGGTATGAGTTTGGATATGCATGGTGGTTTCTTGAAAGGACTCAACACTCATGCATGATGGGGATGGACTTTGAATAGGAATCATTTGATTAGCTTCCTTGGGAATGGACCATATGGTGGCATTGGATCTAAGACTACTGAATTATAGATGGGACTCGATTTAAAGAATGGATCAGTTGGGATTTTTATTATGGATAGCCTTTATGGGACAACTAGATAGGTGTCAACATTGTATGTATTGTATGATGGAGATGGTGTTGATAAAGGAATGGTGGGTGATATGGAGGTTTCTTGTGGGCCATTGCTAGAGACAAATATATGATTTTGATCATGTTTGAGAATGGTTTCTTGACATATGTCTAACTCCTCATTTATTACTTTGAGATGTTTGAGAATTATACTTAAAAATACATGATTATTTGGAAGAATATGAGAATCCATATGATGTGGTGGGACATGCTGAGGTGGTGGGAAAAGCTAACGTGGTGGGACATGCTGAGGTGTTGGGATATGCTGAGGTGTTGTGACTTGTTGAGGTGATGGGGTATGTTGAGGTGCCAGATTATGTTGGGGTGATGGATTATGTTGGGGTAATGGAATGTACTGAGGTGCTGGATTATGATGGGGTGCTAGATTATACCAGGGTACTGGAATGACCTGAGGTGCTGGATTATGTTGAGGTTCTAGATTATCTTGGGGTGCTAGATTATTTTGGGGTACTAGAATGTATTGAGATGCTAGATTATGTTGTGGTGCTATATTATGCTAAGGTGCTTAGAATTTTTGGGGTATTTGGAACTACTATGGTGCTATGACTTGCTGAGGAAGTGGGACTTGTCGAGGTGCTTGGTATTACTATGGGTTTTCAAACTGTTGTGGTGATATGACTTGCTAATGAACTAGGACTTATAAGGGTGCTTGGTGTTCCTATGGTTCTATGAATTGTTAAGGAACTGTACTGCTTGATCCATTTTCCCTTATGTTGAAAAGGTTTATAAGCATAAAATACTTAGACTTGTTAAGTGCCCCTTGATTCATTTGGGGTTGTCTTGAATTGGAAGGGACACTTAGTTGAGGTGCTTTAGGAGGCTATTGGTGATTTTCCCCTAGTAGGGGTATCCCTTGCTTAGGTTGGGGAGATATGATGGATGAAATAGATGCCATTGTTTGTAAGGTACTTGTTGGTTGAGTCAAAGTCAATATGGAGGGTGCTGCTATGGTGGCTAGTACACTAGGTGTGGGCAGAAATTTGGCAAATAGGGTGTTATTATATTGGAACCCTAGGGTACTAGAAGATGTGGTGAATTGGGAAGCATTTAGTGTGGAACTCTTGGATGGGAGGACTAAACTGAGTGGTAGGGATGTCATTGAGGCCACACAAGCTACTGGTATAGGTACATCCTCTACTATGGCAAATGTGTCAAGCCCAACTAGTAATTTGGCACCTTTTCATATGAGAATGTGAAGGTACTTGTTCGGGTCATAGTCTATCATGGACTCTAAGATTTCTTTCATCTTATCATCACATAAATGCTCATAAATATCTTCTTTTGTGCATCTAGATTTTATTTCCTTAGGGGAGAGTTCACTTAGGATATCCTTTTTGTCTCATGACGTAAAAATGTCTCAAGATTTTTGTGGTCTAATGTTAAAGTTCTTAGTGTAAATTTAATGCTCTGATGGGATCCTAGGTAAGGCCCTCATTATGTTCCATTATTTCCTTACTTTTCTTGGATTGAGTGTTTGGACTATGAAAGTATATGATAAATGAAAGACAACTAGGGATGTCAAATTCTATTTTTATTTTATTTTTTTGATTTGAGATGATGATGAAAACTAGGAAAGTATAATCGAATATGACATCTAAGGTGTAAGTACTTTACCTTAAGAGATATTTTAGAAACTTCAAAGGTAAACCCTCTAAGGAAACATCCAAATGATACTAAGGAATATCTTGACACCAAAAGGGAGGGCAAAAGTGATAAACTTTGGAAATGGTGTCGGTCTAAGAAAAATATTAACCAAAATGATAAGGTGCCTTTGCTAACGCTGGTAGATAAGGATGGTTTTGATGATGTGAAGATAAAACACAAGACCACTATAGGAATGTCCTAGGAAAATGCACCCTATAATTTGAAAAATGACTCTAGGAAGTGCAATACTTTCACGCTAAGATATGCAAGCTATGTTTTTGAGCTTTTTGGATTTTGAGACTAAAAAATGATGACTATGCAAAAAAGAAAGATTCTAAGATATGCCTATCTAGGTATGTCGATCACAAGGAACTGAGATGAAATATAAGTGTAGTATTTGTGGGACTCATGTTTGTAGAAAAAATGTTGTAGGACCAATATTGTAGGACCAATGTCGTAGGATAAATATTGTAGGACCAATCTTGTAGGACAAATGTTGTAGGTATTATGCTGAGGTGATGAATGATGCCCATTATTATATGAAAACTCAACTAAATGCAGGTACTCCTCCCACCTAGCCTAATGGTCCATCACATATATGTGAAGCATGTCCTCCAACACCTAGTTAACCCTCTCAATCTGACCATCTATCTGAGGATGAATAGTTGTGTTGAAATTGAGCCTGGTGCCCAATGTTGCTTGTAACTCTCTCCAAAAGGGTGAATTAAAGAGAGAATCTCTATTTGATATAATCTTACAAGGAATTCCATGAAGTCTAAAAATATCTCACAATAATACTTGAGCCACTGTAGATGCTATGAAAGTAGTATGAATGGGTGAAAAGGGGGCCACTTTGGTCAACCTGTCCACCATCACCATAATAGCATCATGGTGACAAGATGACATAGGACTACCAACAATAAAACCCATGTATATAATGTATCACTTCCACTCAAGTACCTCATGAGGTTGAAGAAGCCCACCTGGATGGCAGTGCTCTGCCTTAACTCTCTGAGACTCTAGGCATCTAGCCATGATCTCAATAATATGCAACCTCATACCTGACCAATGAAAAAGCTTCCTCAAATCTACATGTAACTTCTTAACTCTAGTATGCACTGCATAGGGTGCTCTATGAGCCTCAAGAATAATGAAATCTCACAATCCACTAGAAGAAGGTACATAAATGTGTCCCCTATGATGTAGAAGACCATCTGACTCAAGGGAATAATCCAAGAACATCCCCTCAAGTGGTCTCTAAGACTGGACCAACTAACATACCTCTGAATAAAAATCATCCTTTGGTAAGTGTTATAATATGTGCCCTCTCAAATATGTGCTAGAGGTCATAGTTGATAGCTCGTGTCATCTCCATCTCAAAGCATCTGCAACACCATTCTCCTTTCCCTTAGTTTAATGAACATCAAAATCATACTCACAAAGAAACTCCATCTACGTCCTCTACCGAGCATTAAGGTTTGGCTAAGTAAATATGTACTGCAAGCTCTGATGGTTTGAATGAAGCTCAAAATTATGTCCCAAAAGGAAATGTTACCATCTCACCAAAGGCATGCACCACTACTACAAGCTCAAGGTCATGGGTAGGGTAATTAATATTGTCAGTCTTGAGTTCCCTAGACTCATAAAAAATAGCTTGACTACCCTGCATAAGGACCGCTCTAATCCCATCTAAAGATGCATCAGTACATACCACAAATTCTACTAAAAGATCCAAAATTGTGAGGGTAGGTACACTAGCGAGTGCTCTCTTGAGCTCCTAAAAGGCTCTCTCACACCTCTCTGACCATTCAAACTTCTTTCCCTTTCTCTGAAGGGATGTGATAGGATGAGCCAATTTTTAAAACCCCTCAACAAACCACCTATACTAGCCTACTAGACCTATGAAGCTCCTAACCTTGGTCATAGTAATAGGTGTTGGCCAATCCATAATGATTCTAACCTTCAATGGGTCAACTATGATTCCATCTCCTAATATCACATGCCCAAGATAATGGACCTACGACCTAAAGAAGGCACATTTTGAAAAGCTATTGAATAATTGATTATTCCTCAAGCACTGTAAAACCAATATCAGGTACTCCTCATGCTCCTTCTCATCTCGAGAATAAATCAAAATGTCTTCTAGGAACACCACCAAAAATCTATCCAAGAAGATACAAAATAATGTATTCATGAGACTCATGAATACAGTTGGATCATTCATGAGGATAAAAGACACTATGGTAAACTCATAGTGGCCATACTTCATACGAAAAGAAGACTTATGGATGTCACTCTCCAAAATCCTTAACTGATGGTACCCTAACTTCAGATCAATCTTTGAGAATACTCAGGCACCCTAAAGCTGATCAAACAAGTCATCAATCCTAGGAAGCGAATACTGATTCTTAATGGTTACTTTGTTTAACTGGAAGAAATCCAAGCACAACCTAAGTGATCCATCCTTCTTCTTAATGAAGATGATAGGTGCACCCCATGGTGACATATTAGGGTGAATATGCCATTTCTCCAAGATTTCCTCCAATTGAATCTTGAGCTCATTTAGCTTGTGAGTAGTCATCCTATAAGGTGCTCTAGAAATTGGCTCAACTCCTGGCACAAGGTCGATATGAAAATCAACTACTCTCGGTGGTGGCATACCAGGTAGCTCTGAAGGAAAAACATGTGCAAAATCCTACAAAATAGGATGGTCATCGAGGGAAGGCTACTTATCCACCTCCTCCTCTCTATTATTGATGGTGATAGCGAATAATTGATACCCTTTTTGTATGCATCGCTTAAGCTGCATAACAAAAATCACATGTAGGATATGGGCCACTAAACTCTTGAGATCTCTATGGAAGGACAAAAATCATCCACACACTCTACCCACTTCTATCTACAATCCATCTTCACATTATCGGCATAAATTCAATCCATGCCAAGAACTACATCATAAAATCCAAGAGGTGTGATGTGGAGGTTAGTCGTAGTGTTCATGTCTCCTATCTACATCTAGAAACCTCTCACAAAGGAAATAACTCATACTCTAGCACTCGAGGATAACTCAACCTCCCAACTAACATCTTTCCTAGTTACCACTAGCCCGCAACACTCCACTACAAAAGGAGTAATGAAACAATTAGTAGCTCCTAAGTCAAAGAGAATAGAAATGCTACTACCTCCAATCCTATCGGTAGCCTCGATAATCATGGCCTAATGCTCTACCTGGTAGTTATCAACTACTACAAAAACTTTGTGAGATCTCCCCATGCCTTCCATTGTAGGCTCTTAAGTGGTTACCCTCTAACTTCTAGTTGAACGACCCATTGGACAATCCCTAGCAATGTGTCCCATGGAACCACATGTGTAGCATGGGCCTCATGCCTAAATTTGTATCCCCTACAACTTGGACTATTGTTGTCCCCAAGTCATGTTGTATCCACTAAATGTGAGACCTACTAGATAGTCATATTTATACTGCTTTATTTCCCATGCTTTCAATACTTATTTCACAAACATACTTGACTATTTGAGACACTTATGTATTTGAGGATCTGTTGAATCCTATGCAATATGTTTAGTACCTGATTATGTAATCAGAGTACACTCAAGATACTATATGTTTTGATTTAGTTTCAGTTATGATGATGTCACACATGATGTTATATGTTGTTTAAAACTATTGTGATGGAAAGTTGGTTTAGGAAACTAAAGTTATGCTTAGTTGATTCATCTATAGACAATTTTATACCATGCAGTATTGATGAGGTATCATGTTTTATATCATGTGATTCAGACCTACTGATGTGTGCAATGAGTGTGCAGTATTAGTTGACCATGGATCTAAATGCAGGGATCCAATATTGGAACCTATGTTTATACCGTGCATTCCAAGATCCTTTTTGTATAAAGAATGTGGACCTCGTTGTATAGTCTTTATTTTGTGAATGTGGTTTGTATGTGTGTATTTAATTTAGTAAATGTATATGTGATTTAACCATGTCATTTGTTTTCTTTAATGTGCCAAATTTGACAAATTGTGGCATGAGTGTTGGCATGGTTAGTAAATTATATTTTATTGGATCAAGGTTTTGACTAGGGGTTAACCCTATGGTAGAATCAACTTACCTTGGGTTGGGAAGTTTCTAGATAGTCAACCAAGACTTGAAATCCGTGTGTAAACTTTAGGTGTAGTTTAGGAGGGTCATTTGGGCTCCCATAGGTTAACTAGGGTTAGTTTTAGCTACCCAAGTTGATACCTTAGGTGTTAGGGGTCATTTTCAGCCCACTAAGAGCCTTAAAACTCATTTATGACTCCCCTAAAGTCAAGATTTCTAAGTTGGGCGAATTTGAAGAGTTGTGAGGTTTTGGTTAACCTCTCTCTTCTTCCCAAATTACATTCAACTTCATTTATGGAGAAGGAAGGCAAGTGGGAAGAAGGAAATGGAAGTTTCTTCCTCTTTTCTGATAGGTTCCTAGATTTTAGGAGGTTTTCCTATTTAGGGAAAGCTTTTGGAAAGGTTTGAGTGTTCACCCACTCTCTATATTTGGAGACCATTCACTTTGGAAGGAGCTTAGGATAGGAATAGCTTGGAAGGAGTTTCTACTTTTAGGATTTCAACCTTTTCTTGGAGTGAGGTTGGCCCTTGTGTTATTTTTGTTCTTTCATGCTTGTGTTTGAGCTTGGAGCTCCATTAATGGAGTCCATGGCTTTTTATGGTTCATGTTTTAGAATTTTTATTTTGTAAAAATGTTGTTTAAAATTTGTAATTTCATTTTGAGATGGGATTCTTCAAGGTTTACTCACCCTAGGGAGGGTGGAGTAACCTTGAAGGGGGTAGTAGGAAGAAGACCCAAAATGTGTAGAGTCTCCCATGTGTGGAGGAATAAACATGGGGTTTCATGATACCCATGATGCCAAGTATGGCCTACGGGCACCTGGGGGGCATAAGGAGATTTGACTGCATCTTCTTGAAGATGGTCTTCCCAAGTCCATGTGTGGTTGGTAAATTTATATTATACTGTGGCTTTCTCAGCCTGGTAGTCCACCTCTACCCCATTTTCAGGAAGGCCTCTTGGAGACCTTCCTCTTGTTAAAACCCCGTTGGGAAAAATCATTTGAGTGTTTTCACCTTATGATTGTGTTTTTGTTACGTTGGAAGTTCTTATTTGTATGAGTTCCTTATTGGATCCCCTAGCTCGGGGGTGGCCTTGAAAAGGCCTAGGTTGGGAGGTGAGCCTCCGTGGTCAACCTCACATTTACAGGTACCCAGTTGATGCAGGACCTGACAGATTGTGGACTTAGAAACTTTCAAGTTGTAATTTGTTGTAAATTTTACCTTATAAGTCTATGTTGGATTTTGGAATAAGGGATTCCTTGTAATTTACACATTGGGTTTACAAATTTATTTGAAATTATTAATGAAAGATTTGGAATTTTGTTAATTTGGATCATATTGGAAAATTGATAACTTTGGATTTTTACTTAAATTTTATGTGAATAAATTATTTGATCATAGCCTTTTATTTGAAATGAAGGATTTAATTTTATTATAGTATAACATATTCGATTTAAAAAATAAAATTCATGGGCAAATGAAATTATGATATTATTTCTATACAATATTAAAAAGTTATTTTGATCTTCATATTGTATTGAATAATTTAAACTAAAGTTTTTTTTTTGTGTGTTCTTACTAGAAAGATAAAAATTAATTAGTTTTTATCGAAATATAATGTTAAACTTAAATTTGTTAATTAGTCATTTGGATGGTAAAATTTTATTTCAAAAAGAACTCAAATTTTGTACTTATAAAATATTTTGTGGAAAATATTTTACACTTACCATTTTTTTAAAAAATAAATGTCAAAATTTAAAATCTCCAAAATTAAATTTTGGTTCATACAATATGTATAGCATTAATTATAGAATGCACATACATAATCGAAAATTTAAAAAAAATGGGCTAAATGCCCGCTCTTTGAAAATTCAAGCTTTAATGTTTTCACTAGTAATTATTTTAATATTTATTTATTTTTGTTCTTCTTACATTTAAGTATATAAATATGTATAGTAAATGTAATACAATAAATCTTAAATAAATAAATCAACCAAACAAAAAAAAATATTTATAAAAATCTAGGTGGGGGTGGGCCGAAGCCCTAACCCCCAACCCAGGCAACGGTGGCCAGCAATGCAACCCCTCGCGCCACCACTGCATAAGCAGTGGTGGCAGGAGCGTACGCTCCATCCCGCGCTCTCCCCACCCCACTCTGTTCCTCCCCCTCTGCTAGCAACCACCATCATCATGCTTAGCGAGCGTGCGGGTGCTTCACCTCCACCCCATTCTCCTGTGCATGGCTCAGTTGAGAAAAGGGGAATGTTTATTTTCTTTTAAAGTTATTTAAATTTTATTCTTTTAATTTGGTAAAGTAAGTTTATTTTGTTTTATTTAAATGTTAAAGTATAGATTTATTTTCTTAAAAAGTTAGTTTTAGAATGGTTTATTGAAGGTTTTAAGTGTTAATAGATTTAGAAATTGAATTTTTAATGCTAAGTAAATAGCTTTCAATTAATTAGTTAGCTTAGTCTTTTTTTATATATATTATATTTTATTAGATAAAAAATGTTTAATATTTCTTTAAATAGATTTATTTATATATCTTTTAAATTGGTCCTTTAATGAATACAATGATTAGATTATTTATAATTGGCATATTTTAATAAGTTGTTATGATAAAGGTAAATGTTCTTTTAAACTATTTTCTGTATTGAATAAAATAGTGGTTAAATTGTAATGTTAAACATGGTTAAATTAAATAAATTTTAAAAAGTTATTTTTAGAATGGTTTATTTAAGGTTTTAAGTGTTAATAGATTTAGAAATTGGTTTTTTAATGCTAAGTAAATAGCTTTCAATTAATTAGTTAGCTTAGTCTTTTTTAATATATATTATATTTTATTAGATAAAAAATGTTTAATATTTCTTTAAATAGATTTATTTATATATCTTTTAAATTGGTCCTTTAATGAATAAAATGATTAGATTATTTATAATTGGCATATTTTAATAAGTTGTTATGATAAAAGTAAATGTTCTTTTAAACTATTTTTTGTATTGATTAAAATAGTGGTTAAATTGTAATGTTAAACATGGTTAAATTAAATAAATTAAATTGTATCTTATTTAGATTAATATGATTGAATAGAGTAAATTTATTTGATTAAAGGTTATCTTAAAGATATTGTTTATCCTATTCAGAGGACATCAATCCATCTTATCATCGTCCCGCAGTCTCATCTTGGGTCTTAAATGACCTTATTAGACTTGATGACCAATATCATGCATGGTTGACTTTTGGTCAACATTAGTCAAACCTTGTGCAAGTGCCTCAGTTTGTGTGCACAACCCCTTCCAATTATGTTGCAAACTTTAGATGCTTGTAGGAAGCCACGTTTATGCACAATTGACTTTTTGGTCAACTTAGTCAAACCTTGGACATCATCTCGATTTGCATGCATAACTCTTCCCCTGGCTTGTTTTAGCCATAGTCAAACCTTGAAGGACATATTTGGGCATAGTTGACTTTTTGGTCAACCCTCGATCAAACCTTGGTCAAACACCCCAGTTTACATGCCCAAGTATCCTAGATGTGTTTTGTACCCTTTTAGCTTGGTTTCACATACTTCAGTGCATGGTTGACTTTTGTTAAACTTTGGTTGACTTTTAGTCAACTATCTCGATTTGTGTGTCGGTCGAAGCTAGTAGTCTAGGGAACCCTGTAGAATAGTTAGGAGTTGTTTGATGAAATTTGACTTTTGGTCAACTTGGTCAACCTTCTATGGTTTGACCTTTGGGGTGTTGTCAGACACTTCAATATTTTCACTTGCCTATTTTCTCTCTGCACCATTTTGGCATGCACATAGGGTCATGTGCCAGTTAGTGTTCTCTTCTTAATTGCGTAAGTGTGATTGTTTATGGTTGGTTAGTAGGTTTTAGAAAAAAATTTGTAGTTGTGTTTTTCTCAACTTTTGGGCATGACACTAAAACTACCCCTAGAGGACTGTTGAGTCCTAGCTAGAGGTGCAAAATGTGCATGTGATCTTTGGTCCTGCCTAGGGCCCTTTGACTGCCACTACTTGGGCTTGGAGCCCCGCTAACTTTGAGGTGGCCTTTGTCTCTGACTCTGCTATGGCTGCTGCTATGGTTGAGGGACTCTAAAGGATTTTGATGAATGTCTCTCATTCCCCTTCCAATGGAGTCTATAAAATATGGAAGACTGAGGTGCGGGATTATGGTTCTGAGACCTATCTTGTACATCATGAGATCTATTATGGATCTCCTTGTCTATCATGGCCCTCTCAATAGTGTATCATAGATCTCTTGGAGGTACCATGCGTACCCTATCTGATGTGGTGTGATTCAACCCCTTAATGAAGTGGTTGACCTGTAGTTTCTCATCCTTTATGTAGTCCACATATAGAAGGATATTGATAAACTTGCTCTCATACCGAGCCAGTGTGAGTCCCATCTACTGAAGGTATGGAACTCATCAATCTAGAACTATATGAAATGATGCGATAAATATCTATATCTAAATCTCTCTAAAAATGTCTCTGAAGAGAGGGTATCAATGACCAAGTGATTCTTTTACTCCTCTTTCCTCCACCATGTAGAAGCAATCCCTCTCAACATGTGTATAGAAAAATATGCATTTAGGTTTCTCTCATAAGGACACAATCCAAAGAAATGCTCTAGGCTCAAGAGCCATGCCTCAGCCTCAATCCCATCTATAGATCATGTGAATGGTGGTGACAGTGGGGGAAGAAGCTCCCTAATCAGGTCCCTAGTATCACTAGGTTCTCTCTGCACTACCTCTAGTGGTGGCTCTAGCATATGAAATGACTCACCCTCATGATCTATCTAACCCTTGGGTAAAAGCACAATAAGCTGTCACCCTTTTACAAAGGAAGAGGCTAACAAAATAAAAGTTGTTCAACTTCAATAGTATAAAAATGACATTTATGTTTGGAATTTGAAGATGATGTAAACTAATTAAATGTGATAAAATGGATGAATTTTATCATTAATATTTTGAATAATTTTTTTGAATAAGAATTGATATTTTTTTTAATTTTTAAAGATGATTTTTCAGTTGCTGAAAAATGCTAAAAATTAAGGGTCTAGTTCCCACCAATAAATTATATGTAAATAAACTTTTTTTTTCCCCTAATTTCAAAATATGTCATAGATTACATAGATAGCTAGTGCATAAAGAAATAAAAATTGTTTTGTGACTTATATTTTCTCTGTTATAACAATTCAAATTCCAACTCGCTAAAATTGACAGTTTTCATCTCGCAACATATTTTTCATAACAAATCTATCCCAATTAAAAAAAGAAATATATTATTGAAGAGGAATCTCTCCTCTAGTGCACCATGTGTTTTTCAAATTTATTTAATATAATTTACTATTTTTTTCTTTCTCCGAATCAACATCTCCTTGACTGTTAAAATACCTACTTGTAATATTTTTTAATCCCAATAATCTGTCTAATTAAAACACTATAAAATCTATATGAGGATATTCTTGACTCTGATCTCTACAAAAGGGTATTTTTTTATTTGTAAAAAAATATCATTAAAAAGATTAGTAGTTATTGAAATACTACTTTTCTGAAATAATTTTATTTTTATGGTAATTGGACCCAAAGTGGTATAAAACATGTATTTAATATATATTTTCAATTGGAAACGTTAAATAACTTATCTAACTTAGCTAGAATGAATCTAGCTAGACCATATGTTTGACAAAAGTTAATTTTTAGTTAGAAATACTAAAATTCAGCTGTGCTGATAAGTTAGCCTAAAAGGTGACACCTGATTGTGCTTTTACCCCCTTAACATTTCTAAGATGAGGGCTCCTACTCTGCTCTTGGGTTTTTGCCTACTGGCCCCCTAGAGGTAATCTATCCATAATAATCCTAGCAAGGTTCTGGATTGTATTCATAACATCATGATTGGGGTTCAGTGGCTGCCATGGAGGAGACCTCTGCTCCCCACATACACCTTCTATCTGCTCAACATTATCCCCTATCGTGCGGGAACCCCTATAACCTCACCCACATTGGCGAGTGTCATGTGTGATTGGTGGCATCCTACATAAGAGTTTAAATAGGTAATGAGTTGAAACACAATGGGTTTAGGCTCTTAGAGTTGAAATTGGCTCTGATACCAAATTGTCATGCCCAAACATTAGGGAAAAAACAAACCAACATTTTTTTTTAATGCAGAAAAGTCAACTAAGGATTGCAACCTAAGGAGAGCTAACATGAACATCACATAAAATAATGCAAGTTTATTCACAAGGGGTATCATGATAAGTGTTGGCTCATCAACGTCCCTTGATTCAAAACTGTGTTAGTTAGCTAAAGTATCTAACTAGGCCACCCGAATAACCTAACGAGGGTTAGTTTAAATCATTTAAATAATAATAAGTGTTAAGGGCATAAATATAATTGGCTTAATTAATAAAGAATCAAATGTCATGTTAACTTACCCCATAAGTTTTAGTCATTAAACAAATTAATCTAAAGCTTAATTCAACCACATTGGTTTCCAATCAAGTAGTAGGTTGCAAGATTAAGGTAAGATCACAAAAGTACATT
Organism: Chamaecyparis obtusa; assembly: GCA_027943335.1. Lineage (NCBI taxonomy): Eukaryota > Viridiplantae > Streptophyta > Pinopsida > Cupressales > Cupressaceae > Chamaecyparis > Chamaecyparis obtusa. The sequence continues at coordinate 2,191,787 of BSBK01001043.1, read as the reverse complement.
AAAAATTAAACAAAGTCATAATTATCACTAAGTGGAAACCTTGGTTAAATAAACTTTAATCCACTTTTAACTAAGGTTTCTATTAATTTTAAATAAATAATACATCTTATTGGTACAAAAATTCCCTTCATTTTTTATTACGGCACCAACAGGTTTTGAAGGGGCCCAAAAACCCTTTAACAAATATTTGAAAAGATGTTCATGAAGAACCAAAATGACAACAGACTATCCTGCAAAGGGACAATCACCAAAAGGGACACTTCCCAGATATTCAAGAAAACCAAACACAAAAAACACTAGAAACATGACAATACAATGAAAAACCCTCAGCAAAACAGGGCCCAAAAGTCCTTCAACAATGAAATTAGGTCAGAGTCTTCAAGAAGCACTTTGAGTCCTCCAGCTGACTCTGCATGGTCTTAATTGATTCTTTTAGTTTCATAATTTCCTGGTCCTCTACCTTGATCTTCTTCCTAGTGTTTGATCTTGTTCTGGTGCTCGGACCCATTTGCTGGGTGGAATTAGTTATGTCAATTTTATCTATCATAGTTCCTTCTTTGTTGCCTTCCAGCACACTACTCAAAGTCTTCAAATTATCCAGGGTAGCTTTCATACCAACATTGGACATGGTGAGAAAATTCTTTAGCATGGCTTCATTCTTGCTGATCTTGTGGGGATCATAGCTATCTCCAAAGCTTTGTTAATTTTTTCCTCCAACTTGGTGGAGTAGTCCAAACCATTATCAAAAACATCCACTTTAACTTTATTAGAAACAACCTCCTTTCTTAGGTTTGTGTGTGTGAAAATTGTACCTGATCTGTAGACACAACACTTCAGTAAAACATTAGAGGTTAGCTATAATCAAAATCGTGCAAAATTAAAAACTATCTAACCAAGCGATTTACTACCTTCTAGTAGGTGCGAGATTAATGTTCTCAGATTGTAATCGAGATCAGTGACCTAGACGACACCTAAATGAAGGATTTGAATGCAATTGATCTAGATATGAAATATGAATGCAATTAATCTATTTTTTTGATATTTTCTATGCAATGATATGAAAACTTGATATGAATATATGCTAGATGAAATTGATATGCTATGAATGCTATTGAAAATTGATATGCAATGCTAATCTAACAATGATATGCAATATGAATGCAAAAATAAGATTGATCTCACAAAGATGTCGATTCGCAAGAGCTTTGATTCTTCAATTACAATTCTCCAGCGTGATTGTGCAAAAATATGAGATGCTTGGATGCAAATTTGAGAGATGAATTATGAAGAGATGAGCCTTGTTTTTATAGAAATCCAGGGCTTTGGAGGTGTATGAAAAAAAGCCATAAATCACTCAAATAACTCAGCTTGATTTTTGAGCTATTTTTAAATAAAGATAATTAAGTCACAAAAATCATGCAAAAGCACAGTTCAACTCGAATTAGAAGTTTAGATCAACTTTAAAACTCAAAAAGATGTTGAGTTTCAAAAAGCTAACAACTTGCATTGATTTTCCAATTTTGAGTTTAACTGGTCCTTGAATGTGCACATGGATAATTATGATTTAATAAATAAATAAAGTGATTTATGCTCAACTTAACTGATTTTTGAAATAAAATAATTAATTTATGGGTTAATTAACTATTTTACCAAACTTTTATTAAAAATTATATTATTAAATAATGACAACATGCTTTAATTAATTAAATAAAAATTTAATCAATTATTCATAGGAATTTTGATTTATTGTCAAAATTAAATAATACAATTAATAATAGATAGAATTAAATTTAATTAAACAATTAAGTGGCAAATATTAAATCTAATTAATTAAATATGAAAATATTCAATTAATCAAACTTTAGGATAAATGTGATTTATTGCCAAATAATTATAAAATTAAAGATAATTATGATGATTAGGAATATTACTAGGAATATTCCCCGATGCAGAATTTAAGATAATCAATTATGATTCGATGATGTTTAGATGTGCCTTAGGTTAGGACTTTGATGTCGATTTCATTCGATTTGTTGATTTAGGAGGTTAATGAACTTATAGCCCATTTTTGGGGTATTACATTTTGCCCCTCTTTGAATTACTGTGCGAAACGCAGTGGTTCAAAGAAAGTCTGTGTTTGATAAAGATATGAAACTGATTGATATTGATAATTGATATGAGATAGAAGCTGATTGATATTGATTTGATATGGAGATAATAGGTCCTGAGTGACCAAAGATAATGTTCACTATAACAACAAATGAACCTATGATTGTGAAAAAGTGTCAAAATGCCTGATTCCAAACCTTAGGATTGATAAGAAGTGAGTGACCGGTTCTAGACTCGATTGTCTTAGCAGAACTAGCAGGTATCACATTCGAACCCTTCAGTTGTCGAAGAACCAAGGAAAGAACACCATGATCTGATGGTTGCAAAAACTGATACAGTTTACAAGATTAGGAGAATACCAGATTGATATGGATCTTGATGAATCTAATATGGCCCAAGTGATGATACATTTGCCCCGAGCGATGAGGACTTTTGATGAATCACCGACTAGACGTGATTGTTGTCTTGATCACTGATGAAAGATATTGATAGATTTGATGGATAGAATTTGATATACAGACTTTGAATGATGTGCAATACCATGCCCCCTTCGGGATTAAAATTGAAATCTGACAAGAAAAGTCAGCGTTGATAGTTTAGAAGCATGTTAATTGATTTGAGAAGTGGTTAAACACGTCTGAGAATGCATTCTGCATCGTTTGGAGGTCCTGGAGACTGAATTTGACTAGGTTTGACCATGAGTTGACCATGGTTGACCAAGTTGAAATTTTGATAGTTTGATGAAAGCTAATCAGTTAAGTTGAATTCTGGATTTCTGTGAAGATTGAAGGTCGATTATGCAAGCAATAGACCGTCCTGGCCCCAAAATTTTTAAATCATGATTTTGACATAATAAACGATCTCAGATTTCAATTTTGATCCCGAAAATGGATTCAGAACGTCGAAATTAGCCAGGGGTGCAATTTTCATGGAAAACGGAGCACTTTTTAAAAATTAGGTAGAAAGCTATATAAAGGCCGGAAGGGTCATTTTCAATTCATTTCAACCCTTTGACTTTAGAGATTCTGTGGAGCCCTCTGAGCGAGAAAAATGGCAGACCAGCGAGAACCAAAGGTACTTGTGAGTTCGCACCATTTTGAGCGTAGCTGGAGACATGACAGACCTTGATAGTATGGACATCTGGTAGGTGGACCTTTGTTCCCCTCTGAAAATGGATGTTTTTGATGATTTATAGCATTTAAAAAAATTTTCATACGCATTTTTAGCTTTAGAATTTTGCATGTGTAGAAACTCGTATGAGTCCTAGTCTAGACTCGTATGACATTTCATTTGAATTTTCATTGTCATTTCAACCATGCCCAAGTGTCGTATGAGAGGGACCCTTGTGTCGTACGACATTTCATCGGGTCCCTCAAAACTTGTATGGATCCAGGCACAGTGTTGTATAACTATGGATTGTCATTTGGTCTATTGTGGAATGTCATACAACATTTGATGCCAGTCTGGAATGTCGTTTGAAAAATAGAGTGTTAAAAACTCATTCTTAGGTAAAAAATCTAACTTTTCTGATCCTTCTGCCTGATTGCGGACACTTTGCCCCACCTTCTGAAACTTCAAAAACTGTGTCATTCTGATACTTTTGGCTTGATTTTGAACTGAATTTTTGATAAAACACCCTGTTTCTTTATGATTTAGGTCACATATCCTGATGTACATGTTCGCCATTCTTATCCGGCCACCCAGAGATTGTGTATCACCTTGCCAGACCCTATGAGGGTTCATCTTGCTACATGTGGTTTTGAGCACTTGATACATTTACCCGATATTAGGGTAAATCACGACCTACTGACTGCACTGATAGAGCGATACCATTCAGAGACATAGACCTTTCACCTACCTACCAGAGAGATCACTATTACACCAGAGGACGTGTATAGGATCCTTCATATTCCATTTCATAGTCCTCATCGGCCTGAGTATGTGAGGGGAGGATCTACTGGTCTGCATGCTTTCAGACAACTGTTCGGTGATGATACCTAGCTGACTGGGTCTATATCCTGGGAGACACTCGTGCAGAGATATGGGCAGACACATCATCTAGAGTGTATCATTGCGGGGATGATTGGAGAGTTGATTATGCCTGACCGTCAGTAGAACGGCTTTTTGATGGGATGGGCACCTATGGTAGCACTTTTGATGGCTACACCCACTGAGCTTGCTTGGGGTCAGTGTCTGCTGGCTCACTTGTATTCTGAGATGCACGAGGTCATGTATTAGGACTGCAAGACATTTGCTTCAGGAGCGTTGGTACTACAGATATGGGCTTGGGAGCATATTCCAATTTTGAGGCTAGTTTTTCAGATGCAGAGGCAGCCATAGGACCCTGTCATTTATGCTTATGCTGGCTATGTCACATAGGTTCGAATGGGACACACCGAGTACTTTCGTCGATGTTTAGATGATATGACCTTCATGATCTGGAGGCCATATTTATAGATAGAGGCCTGGCCTACTGCAAGAGAGCAATTTTCATTCTTTTTCCAGAGCAGGATACTGATAGGACGGACCTCCACCATCTTGGAGAGATTTTTGATTACTAGAGTCTGGCATCAGTATGGATGTATTTAGGATGTCCCTCAGGAGTATACTGCTTATGCTTGCATTGTGCGTGAGATAGGGCTCAGATGGACACCATGACTTAGTTATGCTTTATGTGCTGATGAGTACAGTCATATCATTGGGAGAGACTGGGAGTATCACCTAGAGGTGGTGGATGTAGGGGTTACAAATGCATATGTGGCATGGCTTGCTAATCACCAGACTCATAGATTTTTTGATCCTACAGAGCTAATACCCTCCATGGAGGAGGCTATGGATGTTACAGGGGCTCCTATGAGAGCAGGACCGAGACCACAGGTGGTACACCCTACTCCTCTGAGACAGAGAGCCATGGCTCCCTCACAAAGAGCACCAGGACATACGAGGCCTCCGCATCCTTCTACATCTATAGCAGGTACATCTTTCGGGACACAGAGACGGAGCAGAGGTGAGAGTGGTACACTAGGCGGAGTAGGATCTGCAGATGATGTTCTAGGAGCTAAGCAGTTTGCAGGTGATATAGGTGTGGATGACACATTTGATTTGGGTGCTGAGGTTAGATGCCGTAAGGTGCATAGGGTTAGCACTTCTCCACATGCAGATCAGCTAGCACAGCCAGCACAGGACACAGATATGCCAGTAGCTGATGCAGAGCCTATAGTTCCTCTTACTTTGGCCGAGATTATCAGACGGCTTAGAGTCCAGGTCTGGGACCTGAAGATAGAGCATGCCAGATTAGAGGAGAGGCATCGAGAGGCAGATAGGTAGTGTACAAAGCAATGCATAGAGATGTAGAGATTACAGGCAGAGGTGATTCATCAGACTGCGTGGGCCTCATATTATGTATCTGCTTACTATGCAGTAGTCCCTGCTGCACAGAGAGTGCCCACCTATTCTCAGTACATGGTAGCATCAGAGGGAGCTAGGGCACCGAGAGTGGAGGTGATACCAGATGCACCACCTCCTCCTCCACCAGATGTAGAGGAGCATGCTGACAGTTGATTTCTCTTCTCATCTGTTACTTTCTCACTGATACATTATTGTGTCTGATAGCTCTACGGAGCTCATTCATTTGTACCCTGTGCCAGTAGTGCACCCCTGACTATTTGAGATTTTTGATATATAGATGAGATTGATATTTTTGGTTGTGACATCATGTGTACTTGTCATTTTTGTTATGTATGATGATATCATGTGATGTTAATGCTATGAGTAGTGTAGAATGTATGTATGGATCAATGCAATGCAATGATTTCTTTCATATGTATGAATGTTATGCAGATGTAATGATTATGGAAATATGTATGTTTATGCAATGGATGTAAATGTAATGCAATAAATGTTTATGATATGATATGTAAATGCAACGATATACATGATATGTTTTGCAGGTTGATGAAGACAAGTACTCAGTCTTATGTCAAAAAGATTGTTAACCCAGGAGGATCATTGCTTGTGATTCTATGAAGAGACCTTCGAGTTAGGTTCAGCTCTTGTTAGATTTGAAGATGTGATTGAAGAATCATTTAAGATTCGAAGTTTATTTAGCCATTGTGAGATCATGCAAACATGCAAAATGCAAAGAGACATGCAAGATGAAATGCAACCTAAGACCTAGGACCTAGTCACTGATCATGTGTCGATTTGTTATCATCATTGAACTTTTAGGTAACCGGATAAATCAATACAATGCCCACTAGCCATGAAACCATAGACATATGAATATCAATTTGTATGCGCAAGAATCCATACAACACCCACTAGTTATACAACCATGGACATATGAATATTGATTTGTTTTCAGAATGTTGGATTAGATATAAGCACCAAGGCACAAACGCTAGTGATGACCTGAATATCATGTCCATTTTGATATAGCAATTTGTACAAGCATCAAAACATAAACATCGTGATGACCTGAGTACGCCTTGCATTGCAAACACATCAAATAGTCAAGAGATCATTCTAAATCCAATGTGAATTACCCGTAGTGACCCTTTATCATTCACATCCTTAGGCAAGATCACGTTCCACAGTAGGAGAAAGAACTTGCTCAAAAAGACAATAGTTAGATCAAACTTCCTTGAATTTTTTGGGTATCAATGGTCAAGGTACGCATGGCCATCCAATTCGAGATAGAGGCTCTTATAGTCGGACACCATTTCAATCCAAAATTTCCAAAGTTGTTAGATTTTCACATACAAGAAGAAAACAAAGAAAAGATTATGCCCCCCAGTCATCACTCTCTAAATCCTATAAAGGACATCATCAAAGAGCTCGAAGGGACACAATATGCAAAAAATCTCAATGTGAATCAGTAAGCATACAAGGAGATAAAAGCATGTAAAAAAAGCATAGATTGTTTTCAGTTGAGTTTTGATGTTTGATTGCATTGTTGTAGATGCAAAATCCTTTCTGGAGACAAGACTGACTGACTGACTCACATGAAGCTCCAAAGGACTCTGACTAGATATGATCCATCTAAGATACATGGGAGACCATAGGATATGACATTGATTGCCCCCAAGTGTGAACATTTGAGAGGATATAGACACGCAAGCTGATTGGTGTACAAACTGACTTATTGAAAACTGGAAATGCAGAAACAAACCGGGAGATATGTACAAACTAAAGCAAGACTGAAAGCTGGGAAAGACCAAGATTGTGCTGATAGATGGAGCGTTTTAAACAAGTGGCACCCATTTGCCAGGTTTTCACCATCTTGGTAGAGATTCTATTTTTGCTACCAAGGTGCCTATTTCCAGGTTTTCACCAAGGCACTTTTTCTTTTTTTTTTTTCATTTTTTTGTATTTTTCATTTTTTAATTTTTTTTGTACTTTTGATATTTTTTGATTTTTTTGAATTTTTTGAATTTTTGATATTTTTTGATTTTTTTTGTGAATCATCAAGGTGCCTATTGCTAGGTTTTCACCAAGATGTTCATTTTTTCAGGACTTTTTCTAATTTTTAGGATTTTTTCAAGACATTTACCAAGCACTGAATGCCTTAGGCATAGAATTTCTTCAGATGGAGAATGTTGATTGGTTCTCGGAGCTATTCTCCTTCAGTCGTTGAGAGTTGATAGGCACCAGAGCCAAAAGTAGTAGTGATAACAAAGGGACCCAGCCAATTGGGTTCGAACTTCCCCTTGCGTTCTCGATGTGATTGATTTTTAGGATTTTCTCTCAACACTAGATCACCAACCTGAAATTCTCTGTGTCTGACTTTCTTGTTGTAGCCTCTAGACATTCTTTTCTGATACACTCTGAGATGATCATACATTGCTTGTCTGCACTCATCTAGTAATTCAAGTTCTTGTAACCTAGACACTCTGTAGTCTTCATCAGTGACAAGTCCATGCATTCTGATTCTGAGTGATGGGATTTCAACCTCAATAGGTAGTACCGCTTCAGACCCATAAACTAAAGCGAAAGGTGTAGTCCCTGTAGGTGTTCTGATACTAGTTCTGTATGCCCAGAGAGTTGGATTGATCATGAGATGCCAGTCTCTTCCTATTTTATTCACTATTTTGTGCAAGATTTTCAAGAGATTTTTGTTTGAAGCTTCAGCTTGTCCATTCCCTTGAGGATAGTAGATAGATGACCAATGTTGAGTAATCTTGAATTTGGCACATAAGTCATCTAGGTCCTTGTTTTTGAATTATCCCCCATTGTCTGTGACTATGGAATGAGGGATCCCATATCTGCAAATGATGTAGTTCAGGATGAACATAGAGATCTGTTTCCCTGTTGCTTGTGTTAGAGGAACTGCTTCTACCCATTTTGTAAAATAATCTGTAGCTGTGATTATATGGGTATGTCCATTGGAAGAGTGCAAATGGATAGCGCCTATGAGATCAAATGCCCATTGTTGAAAAGGCCATTGTGTAGTAAAGGGAATTAGATCTCTCCCTGGAGCATGAATCAAGTTGCCATGTACTTGACACTGTTGACATTTTTTAGCAAATTTAATAGCCTCTTTCTCCATTTTAGGCCAATAGTACCCGGCCCTAATAATTTTTCAAGCTAACGTTAAACCATTCGAGTGTGACCCACATATACCCTCATGGACTTCCTCTAATGCACATTGAGACTCTTCCCATTCTAAAAATCTAAGCAGTGTACCATCTAGACCTCATTTGTACAGATCATTACCAATGATGACATATCAGGATGCGGATCGGATAAGGTTTCATTTCTCAAAATGGTTAAAGGACTCAGGGATGATTTGGTCATGGAGATAGGAGAATAGATTTTTGTAGCGAGATAAGTCATAACCTACAACAGTGCAGATCATGCGGGTTTCAGGAGAGTCATATGTAGGATAGGATAGGGCTTCCACTAGGAACTCATAGCGTAGCTCATGTTTGGGCTACTGTAAGAGAGTAGATAGTGTCGCCATTGCATCGGCAGCCTTATTCTCCATTCTGGGTATTTGCTCAAATGTGATAGATATGAAGTATTTCTTTAAATCATCTACCATTCTCTTGTAAGGAATGAGCTTTTCATCTTTGGTTTGGTACACATCATTGACTTGGTGGATAACCAATTGTGAGTCTCCATGGATGTGCATCTCTGTAACTCTCCACTGTATTGCCATTTTCATACCATTGAGAAGTGCCTCATATTCAGCAATATTGTTTGTGCAAGGAAACTTTAGTTTGAATGCTTTGGGTATCGAGTATCCTTGAGGAGTGATGAACAATATGCCTGCTCTAGATCCATTCTATGTGTAGGAGCCATCAAAGAATAACCGCCATGCTCTAGAAGAGAGGTGTATGATAGAGGAATTGGGAAATTCCATTTGCATGGGTGTATCATCAAACAGTGGTGCTTCAGCTAATTGATCAGCAATGACCTGTCCTTTGATAGCTTTTCTTTCAACATATTCAATGTCAAATTCGCTCAAGAGCATGACCCATTTAGCTAGTCTACCTATGAGGGCAGCTTTGCTTAGGAGATATTTCAGTAGATCAATTTTAGCTACCAAATGAGTAGTATGAGCTAACATGTAGTGTCGTAGTTTATGTGATGCAAAGATCACAGTGAGACAAGCTTTCTCAATCATAGAATAGTTCTTTTCATATTCCACCAATGTTTGGCTTATATAGTAGATGGCTCTTTCCTTTTTGTCTTCATCATGTTGCACTAGCAATGCCCCCAGTGATGTATCTGTTACAGATACATATAATATTAATGGCTTCCCATGAATAGGAGGCATCAATATAGGTGGATTTGATAGATACTTCTTGATGTGGTTCAAGTTGTTCTCGCATTCTTCATTCCATGCAAAGGTCACACCTTTATGTAATGTTTTTGTAAAAGGCTGTGATATGTCCGCTAGCTGTGATATGAATCTTCTGATGGATTGAAATCTACCTTGCAACATCCTCATTTGACTGATATTTGTGGGTGGTTGCATCTCTATTATAGCCTTGACTTTAGCCGGATCAACTTCAATGCCTTTCTTGGAGATGATGTATCCTAGGAGCTTTCCAGAAGTGACTCCAAAAGCACACTTTTTAGGATTTAGTCGAAGACTAAATTTTTCCATTCTATCAAGGATCATGCTCAAGTCTATTAGATGTTCAGTTCTAATCATAGATTTTGCCAAGGTATCATCCACGTAATTCTCCATTGTTCTATGCATCATATCATGAAAAATAGATGTCATTGCTCTTTGATATGTAGCTCTAGCATTTTTGAGTCTGAATGGCATAACATTCCAACAGAAGGTTCCCCACGCACATGTGAAAGCTATTTTCTCTTGATCTTCTGGAGAAATTTTGATTTGGTTATACCTAGAAAAGCCATCCATTAAGGAATACATTTCATAGCCCGCAGTCATGTCCACTATCATATCAATGTTAGGCAGTGGAAAATCATCCTTAGGGCATGCTCTGTTCACATCTCTAAAGTCTATGCACACTCTGATTGAACCATCTGGTTTTGAAACAGGCACAATGTTGGAGATCCACTCAGCATAGTTGATGACACGGATGAATCTAGCTTTTAGGAGTTTTTCTAGTTTTGCTTTGACTAAGAGTGCAACATGAGGATGCATCTTTCTCAATTTTTACTTGATTGGTTTTACTCCAGGAGCAATGGATAGATGGTGCATAATGAGATTGGGATCCAATCCTGACATATCTAAATATTTCCATGCAAAATTGATCTTTTTTTCTGATAAGAATGTAGTGAATTTTTGTTTCTCTTCTTTTGATAGAGATTGTGCTACATGTACCAATTGTGGTTCCTCTGTTGTACCCAAATTGATGGATTGAGTTGGCTCAATCAGAACTGGAGATCTATCCTATAAATGACTCGAAAGGACATCAAATATCTCATCCTTAGGTGCCTCAAAGAGGTTTTCACCTTCAGATACATCTTTTCTTTTTACTTTTGTAGGTTCTAAGACTGCCACAAAGTGGTTTTCACCCTCAGAACTCTTTTTCTTTTTCTTTTTACTCTTGTTTTTCTGACTAAGATATTTGATGTCTGACTCAGTCATGCTGACGCTTGGGTCACTAATGGAAGTACTCATAGGCTCAACTACATTGAGGTAGCAGGCAAGGGCATAGTCATTCGGGAAGGTATAAATACCATGGTTTGGGTTTGTGGAAGTTTGGTCAATAAGATCAGGGCATTGGATCGTCAAAGCGGGAAAGGCTTGGGATATGGTGTTCACGGATGTGGATATGTCATCATTGGTCCTAACCCGATGCTCAAGTTCAAAGGTGATATTATAGCTCAAAATGTTCAATTCATGAATAGGCTCAACATCATCATGGGAGTCCTCTTCAGCCATAGGTGGATCAGACACGTTAAGTTCATTGTTTCACTCTAGACCTACGTTGGGTTGAGATACATATTGGTGAATAACATCAATATATTTCTCTATGATAAGCTCATCTTCTTCTGGAATGGCTCCCCATTCATAGTCATTTGACTCAGCTTTTGATTTAGGATCTCTAGGAAATCTGAGAAAATGTGTGAAGTCAGGATGAATACCCTAAGAAGGATTACCCTCAGTCTCTGAGTTGAATTCATATTCATGGGAATTAGTGTCAAAATAACTACTCTTTGCTTCTGGATCAGTTTGATCACCTTTGAGATTGGCTGGTTCTTGTAGTGCAACCATCTCTTGTGCTACAGTAGGTTCTTGTGTTTCTACTACATTAATTCTTCTGATAGGATCATCTTTATCATCAAGAAGATCTTTGATCTCTTTAGGCAATTTTTCATAGGGGATTAGTTATGAACTATCTGAATCATCATCAGAGGGTTCTATTTCTTCTTTCTTAAGAAGGGGTTCTCCTGGTGCAATTTGTTCTATGACATGAGAACAACCACCTTTGAGATGATAGGGTTTCTTCTTAAAGCCTAAGCCACCAGTATCTTTGTTGGCTCTACCAATATGTGAAATGGGTGTCACAAGACCCTTTCCTCTGATTCCTAGAGGTCCTTGACCGGAATATCCCATCTTGGCTTATCAATTTGTTCCCTGGACCATATGAATTAGAAGGGATTGTAGGTGCTAAAGATTCACTAGGTTGAACAATTTTGGATTCAGAATCATCTTTGTATAGCCATGCAAGCACAACTTCATCCTCTTCAAATTCTTGTTTGGATACTTGCTCCACCACAAAATTTCTTTTGTATGCTTCCATAGGTTCCTTAGGTTCTGATTTAGACTACTTCAAGGATTTTCCAGACGACTTAGGTGAGATTGGGAGAGATGTCAGAGACAAGACTGGCTCTATAGTGTATTCTCCCATCCCATTTTCTTTGATATTGATCCCTTTAGAAATGTCTTCCATCTTGGATGTGGAAGCCACATTTTGTTGCTTGATGGAAGATTCTCTGTTATTGGGAACAAGCTTATCGACACTTTTCTTCAATGTATTGCAAGTTGTACTCAAATCTATTGGGATAGTAACCTCTACCCCTTCATAGGGAAATTTCAAGCATTGATGGTACGTAGAAGGAATAGCTTGCATTTCATGTATCTAGGGTCTCCCTAGAAGAATATTGTAAGCCAATGGCAGATCAAGCACCTAACATGTGGTATCTTTAATGACCGGACCCACTCAGATGGGTAAGACAATGGTGCCTTTAGAAGCTCTTTCTTTTTTGTCATAGGCTTTTATGGTGATCTTCTTTTGAGGATCAATAGCCATCTCTGAGAATCCCAACTATGTGATTAAGCTGTAAGAACAAATGTTGAGGCCTACGCCCCCATCTATCAACACATGTTTGACTTGACAATTCTGTATCAAGACTTCTATGTGCAAGGGCTGATTATGTGGGTGACTTAGGGAGTTGTCATCTTCTTCTGAAAAGGAGATATATTGCAGAGACGTTAGATGACCAACCATAGTCTGGAACCTGTCTAGATCTAGATCATTAGGAACATTAGAGTCGAGAAAAGCTTTGTCTAGGATATCTCTGTGAGCTGGAGATATTTGAAGTAACTCAAACATAGAGATTTTGGCATTGGTATGCTGGAGTTGTTGGATGATGCTGTAAGATGTAGGTCTTGTATCCTTTGGATTGGAAGATTTCGGGGCAGCCTTCTATTTAGAAGCAGATGTGAGATTGAAAGGTATCTTAGGGACATTAGATGAACTTGGTGTTTGTCCTTTTAGATGAGCCTAAGCTTGTGATCTAGTAACCGCATTAGCTGAGGAATGATTTATGTCTCTTCATACAATTGTGATGACATTGTAGCTCTCAGAGAGACATGGTTCAACCATATTGATGACATCATTGTTTCTAGGGTAGGCATAGTTGACTTTTGCCCCCATGTTAGGCTGAGAAGTGGAAACTCCCTTGCCATGTTGTGGAAACGGTTCTGTAAATGCTGTGTGATCATTATTGCTGGTAGGATTATCAATCGTGATGTCCCCTTGATCTATCAAGTCTTGAATGGTATGCTTCAAGTGGAAGCATCCATTAGTTTTATGGCCTTTAGTCCGATGGAAAGCACAGAATTCATTATCTTTCCACCAATATGGTTTTGGATCTGGATTAGGGTTTTGGATTGGTGGTAAAGAGATCATGTTATCAGCTATCAGGGTTCTCAGGGCAGATTCCAAAGATTCTCCCAGGGGAGTAAACTTTCATTTATTATCCCATCATTTGAATGGCTTCTTTGGAGATGGTTCAGCAGATTTTTTCTCTGAAGCTTCAATGCCTTTGGTGGCAAGGGTGAGATTGTAGGCCGGTGCCTTTGATGGGGTGCGGATAGTGTCCACAACACCATCAGAGATGATACCTTTGTTTCTATTCCAGCTCTTGTTTTTATCTTTTGAGCTAGATCCAAATTCAGACTTGTCCTTTTGAAGTGTGATTTCTCCTTTCTTGACAAGTACTTTATCAATCTTGATTGCATTATCCACCATTTTATCAAAAGATACATGATCTTGCATTTGTAATAGATAATTGAGCTCTGGAACAAGGTTATTGATAAAGATTTCAAGTTTCTCCATTTCAGGAATTTGTCTAGCATATAGAGAGAACTTCTTTCTCCACCTCTTGAGGAAAGTTAGGAATGATTCCCCTAGATATTGCTTGAGGTTACAGATATCGATCATGGTGACCAGATGTTGAATGTTGTAGGAATATTGTTGATAAAACAATTTAATCAATTCCTCAAAATTTTTGATCATAGAAGGTAATCTTGAAAACCATTGAATGGATGCTCCTCCCAAGGATCTAGGAAAAAGACACATCAGATAAGTCAGTTCATGCATGAATTCCATGGATTGCGTACAGAACTCTCTGACATGATCTTGAGGATCAGAGCATCCATCATATTTGTCATACTTTGGCATCTCCACTCTTTTTGGGAATGGAGGCATATACAAGTCTTTGTCAAAAGGGAAAGGACAAAGGGCCTCCATGGAGAATTCCTTGGGTTCCTTCTCTTTCTCAATTTTATTCATTTTGACCTGCATAGCATGCAGTTGGTTCATTATGGCCATCATCAAAGTTTCTTCCTCATGTGTGATGATATCTTCAACATTGAAGTGAGGAGGAAATTTAGCTCCTTCCTGGGCTAATTGCAAAAAGTATGCCTCTCTATCCACTTTCAAGAAATGCTCATCATTCTCTTGAATTCATCATCATTCTGACATCGATGGATTTCAGAGGGTGTAGGTTCTTGGTCGGCATTATGTTGAGAATGGGGACCTTGGGATCCTCCTCCTAGAGAACCGTGGTTTGTCCCTACTTGAGACATGATAGGAGTTTTTGGACTCTCTGGAATAGATTGAGGAGGAGTTTGCTGATTACCTCTATGAGTTGATAGAGTAGGTATGTAACTAGTTGTCAATCGAAAGTTACTGAGACCGTCATCTTCGTAGATACCTGACTTGATGAGTTGTTCAAGAGTTTGACCCAGGGTATTGGTCAAAAGTAAGTTCTGAGATGTTTCTTCTGATTTCTTGTGTGAAGAAGCTTTGGTCTCTACCATTAACTTTGAATGAAACCAAAGAAAAGGACGAAGATAACTGAAGAACAATTTGATTCAAGAAAATTGGATGACGCAACCTTGTCAAGAT
Source organism: Chamaecyparis obtusa (assembly GCA_027943335.1). Classification (NCBI taxonomy): domain Eukaryota; kingdom Viridiplantae; phylum Streptophyta; class Pinopsida; order Cupressales; family Cupressaceae; genus Chamaecyparis; species Chamaecyparis obtusa. The sequence goes on along the minus strand of BSBK01001043.1, from coordinate 2,176,554 downwards.
TATGATAGTTTTGAAGATCTGATGAGATGTGGGTGAAGGAAACTATGCCCTAGATGTATGGGATAGATCGCCCAAAAGATAGCGGACACGAGTTCTCAACACTTAGTCTATTTTTAAAGATTGATTGATTGAAGATTGATAGTTATGACAAGGTTTTGACATGAGATAAAAAGGACTCAAATTGATCAAATAGAAGGCTAGATCGGATTCAAAAGATCAATCTCAAAAAATGGTAGAATGCTCAATAACTACTGCTCTGTTCCTGACACAATGATATTTTTGACAGATTCTGGAACTAGGCTAGAAACATTAGATATCTTGCAATTTGACAATTTCTGACAACTCTCTCAAATTTTTCCAAATGACACTCTGTAGACTCATACGACACTGGGTAGTCTATGAAATGACAATTGCTAAACTCGTACGATAGTTGGGTAGAAATGAAATGACAGTTGACAAAACTCGTACGATAGTTGCTAACAGGGTTTTGACTTTCTTAATTTTCTGGTTTGAAAACTCGTACGACACTGGGTTCTCAATCATACAACAGATGGGCAATACTGAAATGACACTTGACAAAAATCGTATGACTTTTGACTTCCTGAAATGACTTTTGACTCCAGAAAGATTTTACGTCAATTTTTGCAAAATTTAAGGTCTTTTGTTTTGGATTGTTTGCAAATTGTACTGTCTATATTTTGAAGGTTATACCAGATTTGATTGTTTTTAATAGCCAAGTAGATAAACAAGCACGCAAAATAACAAGCAAGTGATTCCAAGCACGTCTGAAAACAATGAACAAGGGCAAAAGCAACCTTGCGCATGAACAATCAAGTGACCAAATTGTGCTAATCCCTGAGAGTACTAATTGTGTATGTTCTGAAAAGTTTTACAATAACACACATATACCTGAGAATGAAAAATTGGCCTCTCTAGGGTTTTTAGTAATGGTTTGACTCTGCAACTTTTATGATTCAAAGGGGTGAACTCCAATCCTGGCGCACTAGGGTTTTGACACAGTCTGAGAACTTAATCTTCAAGAGCTACTAGGGAGATCTGACAACCCAACAATGAACCATACCCGTGGATATTTCTTCCACAAGGACATTTATATAGCGGCTGTCACTACCACATTTGAAATGGCTATGACCGCTTGAGGTTCCGTCAACACAGTTTGCCCTGTGAAGGGATCATCTGCTATGGTTAACCCTCTCTAAAGGTGACTCACAGATTTATACCACAAGGGGACTTGGCTCTAGATCCAAGGTTTTTGACACCTTTTCACTTTTAACCCAAACAAAGCAAGTAGATTAATCCGACATGCTAAGACAAAGTTTTGTTCCACCAAGGTATGTGAAATCAACTCCACGTGATCTATCAACCTCTCTGGGGAGAGAATGTATCAATCAATAAGAGAAGATGCACTAACCAATTTTGATTCACCAAAGCTTGTGATATCAACCCCACGTGATCTATCAACCTCTCTGGAGAGAGAATGTGTCGATCAATAAGAGAAGATGCACTAACCAAGTTGAATGTGAAATGCACTAAGTATCCTCCCTACCTACAAGGATTCTGTCATCAAGAAAGATTTCTCTAGGAATCCAATCTCTCAAGAATCACGAATAGTGTTCATAGGGCCTAATTACTATGTGAGCACAGATATATTCCCGAAAGCAAATCTACCAAAAGTACCCAAAAAGAAGAAAGAGGAACACTTAACGCTTAAAGAAAATATGAGATGAGTCCACAAGGTGGAACGTTTAACACCTCACACAAGCTGAAAATGAGTCCCCAACTTAGAAAACAAGTGAGTTCCTAAAAGCACAAAAGGGTTGCCAAGTGGAACACTTAACGCTTCTGTCCTGTTGACCCCTCCCCTTTATGGCGCTAAGATTGCAACCACGGGGCGAAAATGAGGGGCCGATAGATTAGCGAGTCCAATAACCCAAGATAGCAATCAAGATCAATCACAAGTATTCTAAGACTACTTAATGAATCCTTAAGGGATCACAACCTAGTATCAAATTATGCAAGTGTGTAGAAATAGATCAAAAGCATGAAAAGATGCACACAAGCTTGACACGTGAGAGATTTATTTTAATTCCAAATCAAAATGTTTTCAAAACAAGGAGAATACCTCATGATCCTCGCAATGTGCTTAGTAGATTTTACCTAATTTTTAGCAATTCTTACGCTTTTCCCAATGAAAATCAGCAGAAATCAATCAGAAACAGTAAATTTCAATTGTTAGGGTTAGCTGTCAGTCAAAATCCAAAAATCAAATCTGACAAATTGTCTACAAAAATGAAATGACAATTGAAATCTGGTACCAAAACTCATACGACAGTGGGTATGCTCCCAAATGACAGTCCAGAAACTTTTACGACACTGGGTATGCTACCATACGATAGTTGAGCTCCCAAATGACAGTGGGTATGTGATTAAATGAGTCTCGATCTAATAGACTGTCATATGACAGTGGGTCCAATATCATACGATAGTGGGTATGCTCCCATACGACATTTGTCAGAAACTCGTACGACAGCTGTACGGACAAAAATTAAAAATTGCAGTTTTGCACAGATCCCGAGAAGAAAAAGATAGAAATTGATAGAATTGAATTGGAAACCTGTTTCAAGGCCCCACGGTGGGCATCAAAAATGTGTGTGTGAAAATTGTACCTGATCTGTAGACACAACACTTCAGTAAAACATTAGAGGTTAGCTATAATCGAAATCGTGCAAAATTGAAAACTATCTAACCAAGTGATTTACTGCCTTCTAGTAGGTGCAAGATTAATGTTCTCAGATTGTAATCAAGATCAGTGACCTAGACGACACCTAAATGAAGGATTTGAATGCAATTGATCTAGATATGAAATATGAATGCAATTAATCTATTTTTTTTGATATTTTCTATGCAATGATATGAAAACTTGATATGAATCTATGCTAGATGAAATTGATATGCTATGAATGCTATTGAAAATTGATATGCAATGCTAATCTAACAATGATATGCAATATGAATGCAAAAATAAGATTGATCTCACAAAGATGTCGATTCGCAAGAGCTTTGATTCTTCAATTACAATTCTCCAGCGTGATTGTGCAAAAATATGAGATGCTTGGATGCAAATTTGAGAGATGAATTATGAAGAGATGAGCTTTGTTTTTATAGAAATCCAAGGCTTTGGAGGTGTATGAAAAAAAGCCATAAATCACTCAAATAACTCAGCTTAATTTTTGAGCTATTTTTAAATAAAGATAATTAAGTCACAAAAATCATGCAAAAGCACATTTCAACTCGAATTAGAAGTTTAGATCAACTTTAAAACTCAAAAAGATGTTGAGTTTCAAAAAGCTAACAACTTGCATTGATTTTCCAATTTTGAGTTTAATTGGTCCTTGAATGTGCACATGGATAATTATGATTTAATAAATAAATAAAGTGATTTATGCTCAACTTAACTGATTTTTAAAATAAAATAATTAATTTATGGGTTAATTAACTATTTTACCAAACTTTTATTAAAAATTATATTATTAAATAATGACAACATGCTTTAATTAATTAAATAAGAATTTAATCAATTATTCATAGGAATTTTGATTTATTGTCAAAATTAAATAATACAATTAATAATAGATAGAATTAAATTTAATTAAATAATTAAGTGGCAAATATTAAATCTAATTAATTAAATATGAAAATATTCAATTAATCAAACTTTAGGATATATGTGATTTATTGCCAAATAATTATAAAATTAAAGATAATTATGATGATTAGGAATATTACTAGGAATATTCCCCGATGCAGAATTTAAGATAATCAATTATGATTCGATGATGTTTAGATGTGCCTTAGGTTAGGACTTCGATGTCGATTTCATTCGATTTGTTGATTTAGGAGGTTAATGAACTTATAGCCCATTTTTGGGGTATTACAAGGTTGTCAATAGTTTCCTTCAGCATGATATTCTTTGTTTCCAGCCTAATACACCTATTCTTCAGTTCCACGAGATCATTTTGGACCCATTTATCCAGATTGTAACTGTAAATGGACTTGTTCTCAAAATTTCCCTTTGTTAATTTTAATAAAATAAATATTATTACTTTAAGGAAATTTAAATTTAAATTTATTAAAATTGCCTAATGAAATGGGCATTAATTCCATCGCAAAACTACAACAAAAATACTCTTAAAAAAATACAATTAGGATTATTAAATTTACCCAATTTTTAATTTATTTTAAAACATTAAATTTCTCACTAAATTTCTATTTAATTAGCCAAAATAAAATAATTAAATAAGTTACCTAACTCCTACATTAATTACTAAGATTTAAACATCATTGCGTAGTTTATATTAAATTAATCTTTTAATAAAAATTTAATAAATTTCCCACCATGAAAATTCCTAAAACCAATAACAATAATTAAACAAAATTGACAAACCAATAACAAGAGAAGAAATCACCAAAAATTCAAAATTTAATACAAAAGAAATCCACCTACATAGAAAAGGAAAATTGAAAATTAAATCAACATTTAATAAAAACCAAATTTAAATGGATAAAGTTAAAATGCTTAGCCCTAACCCTAATTCAAAATTATGGTTGGGGCGATATCCTTAAAAGGATTTTGAAACCCTAAAAATTATTTCCCATTTCCATCTTGTTTTGTTTTGTGTGTGCAAGTCTAATATGGAGAGAAAAAAAAGAAAATGTATACACATGAGTATACATGTTTGTATATACACACCAGTGGTGTGTATATATACACATATATACTTATGTATATATGCAAAAATGTTGCAGAAAGAGGATTCAAGAATTAGATCTAAGAGGGCATACCAGAATACCACTCTTTCTTCTTTCCTTCCATTCACAAAATTCTATTCAAGTTTATAGTATATTTTTATTTTAGTTTTATAATATTTTATTATTATTTTTCTTTTATGTTGCACAATAAATGAAAATTTCATTTTCTTTTATTATATATATATTTTAGGTATAACATTTAATTTTTTAATTTAAAGTAATACCTTGTAGGGTTTTGGTCGGAGGCCCCAGGGCCTTCTGTAGTCTCAGGGTCTATGGTGGCTAAGGCCACCCATAGCCCTTTTGGGATATGTGGTGGCTGAGACCACCTGCAACCCCTTTGAGGACTACATGGCTAAGGCCACCCGTAGCCCTAATGGGGTCTGCGGTGACTGAGACCACTCGCAGCCCCATTGGGGACTGTTGTGACTGAGGCCACCCGTAGCCCCTTTGGGGTCTACGGTGGTTGAGCCACTCACGACCCACCAAGGATGGGATGTAGCTATCGAAACTACAACCCTTTTTTTTATATGTAAATATTTTTATTAAGAATAACAAATATATATATATATATATATATATATATATATATATATATATATATATATATATATATATATATATATATATATATATATATATATATATTTGCATATGATACATATACATAAACATGTTAAGAAAAAGAAAGAGGATACTAAGGAACTATTATTTTATAAAAGAAAGGGTATACAAATAAAAGGATATATATATATATATATATATATATATATATATATATATATATATATATATATATATATATATACATACACACACACACACATCTAAACTAGCACAACAACAATTTCTTACACTTGGAAAATTCAAACAGCATATACTACTATATTTTTTTTAAATTAAAATTTGTATGCACAAACTATAGTACATTTCTTTTCCTAAGATTAGTACAACAACTATTGATTCTATTTATTTTTGCATAGGTAAATAGGAAAACAACAACATTTCTATTATTTCTTTTGAGAATAAATGATTTATTTTCCTTTTGCTAAACTATGGTTTGTTAGCTTGCTTTTTTTTATCTTAAGAAATACAAATCTTTTGAAAACATTCACAAGAAAGTGATCAATAAGAGATAAAATAATATCAACATGAAAGTCTCTTTTCAATTCTTTTTCTTTTAGAACATAATGATGAAAAGGAGAATATTATCTATCATTTTATAAATTCTTTCAAAAGCACATAAATACAATAAAGGAAAATACATAGCCTTTTATTTCTCTTTCAATACATTTACAAGGCATCATGCCATATTACACAAGTAAAATTTGCAACTTGACTACAAGTAACAAGTCAAACTTTCTCCATTTCCTTCAAGAAAACTAGCCTTCAATACCAAGTGAAAACCTGCAATAAAATATGATTTTGACCATGGAGGTTCACCTCCCAACCTAGGCCTTTTCAAGTCCACCCCCGAGATTGGGTAACCAAAAATGGATAGGGGAAACAAACACTCAAAACACATACAAAACAAGCAACTTTACATCACATAAAATTCCCAATTCCCCATGGTTTCACTATGGATAACCTTGCACCCATGAAAATGGGTGAAGGTGGAAATGAACCCAAATGGGAGATACCATAAACAAGAGTACAATACCTTCAACAAGGCTCAATAGCTTACTAGCAGTGGCTTCACAAGGCTAAACAAAACAACTCTTCCTTCTATTTCACATACAAAAATATCTCCCCTTATGGCCCCCAAATGTGTAGTAAAATATGATGGAAACATGGAGCCCATACATCCATGTCATATCCCCTTCCTCAATGAGGAAGGACTCTACACTATTTGGGAATTCCCAAATTTCCCTTCACCCTCAAGGTTCTCTTCTCTCCCAAGGGTGAGTTTAGCCTTGCACACCCCAAACAAAGACAAGAATACAACAAAAAAGAAAACAACAAGAAATCCATGAAACAAGCTTGTAAACATCACAACATAACAACTACAATATTGCAATTTTACTTACACAATACATGAAGTAAAAACATGGTATTCCATGACAGGAGCACCAACCTTGCTCCAAGCTATGGTAAAACTGAAAACTTGAGATGAGCTCCCTTCCCTCCTAGCTATTCCTTCCTTTGGCTAAGTCCTCCCAAATCCAACCAAGTCCACTAGAAGTCTCCAAATTTAGAGAGTGAGAAATCAATCTACCAAATTTCTCTCCATCTTCACTAAAAATAAAACCCTACCTAAAACTCTACCTAAACTCAAAAATGATAGGGCACTCTTTCCAACAAGAGGGATTTACAAAATTGGAAAGAGAAGAAGGCATGGCACACATCCCAAATTCGTCACTTTCTAAAAAGGCATTTTTAGAAGAGGCAAAAATGAGATAAGGTCACTCTATTGGTCAAAACTTGACCCGCAACCCAAGTGCACCTTTGGGGCTATCTTATTTTAACCTTAAATAACCTCTAGGACTCCATTTGACCCTTCAAAAGTACACTAAGAGTTGACCTACAAAAATTCAAAATGAGATTCCCCCCATGTCTCTACAACCAAGATACCTAACCTAGTGACACTACAAGGTGACACAAAGGTAAAAAACTAACCAAAACCAATTTACTTGGTCATGCCAACTCACCTGTACAAGTGTAAATTGCCACCACATAAAATCATATCATATTACTACACACATGGCATGCCAAGTGGACCTATAAATAAATAAAAAAACACAACAATACTAATACATTCAAGCATTACATTTACAAAATAAACACATAACAATAAGGTTATTTCTCCCTTTGGAGTTAACCTTGGCTTAACATGGTTTTCACATGCATCCATCTTTGATTCCCCTCATTTTAATGCCATGGTCATATATATATATATATATATATATATATATATATATATATATATATATATATATATATATATATATATATATATATATGAAACATTAATGCTCACATAAACACATCATATTATCCACTTGTAATTTCACAATTTAAAATTCACTTTTCTCATAAAAAACATTCACTCAATAATTATTCAATTTCCATATGACGAAATCTTTTGAAACACATAATCACAAGTACTCCTAGAACATTTACACAGTTTGAAGACACGTATAACATTTTCATTAATATCATATCTATCTTGGATCACATCTCCTACAACAATATACAATCAAAGCCAAAATACTCAGAATTCTATTATCCAACAATATCATGACAACAAGACCTGTGAAACAAAAGCACATAAAGTATGTCCTATATTTTCATCCACATAATCTAAAATCATCACATAATATCTAAGATATGAAATCCCTATCCAAATGAGTCTAGCATATCAAAATAATGTATCAACTTGATAATCATAAAGTGGAAATGTCAACTATGCAATGATAATACAGGGTGCGGCCTCACAATTTGTTAATTTAATGTATTTTTGTAACTTTGGGTTAAATTAGTGGGATTTGCAAATTATTAGTCAATTATATTCAATTAATCAAATAACCCATAAATAACTATATTATTTCAACCCGAGAAATTAATGAGATTATTAAAGGATGAAAAATTGCTAGATGTAATTATAATTAAAATAATGATAATTTTTTTGGGAACATCATGCACACCATTAATGTAGTTAAATTTAAATGAGTAAGATTCTATAAACAAAATTATTATTTAATTAATCAGGTAATTAAGTGGGATTATTTATTGGGATTTAAATTAATCTAAGATTAAATGGCTAAAATTCATTATTGAAATTATTTTAATGTGAAAATATTAGTTAAGTCATTTTAGACATAATTAAACCTTAGGAAGGGAGTTAATTTAATTATTGCATTAAACCATTTTAAAAATTGTAATTTGATATCTAATCCATGTAAGAGTAACTAATATGGTTTAAGTTATTAAACATTTATTATTGTAGTCCCTTAAGTGACCTAAGCCAAGTAACCTTATCAAGAGATGTTGTTTGTTGTCATGATTCCCCTTGACCTCATATCAAATACTACTGGATACTGTAGGAATGTATCAATTCCTTCGATGATGCACACTTGTTGATATCATTGTAAACTCTTAAATAATCATTTGAATGCCTTTTAAGTGCAACGTTAGTTAATTTATAGCTTTTAAAAAAAAATCGGTGTGTTTTGTGTCATGCCCAAAATCTGAGCAAAACACACCAATAAAAAAAAATTAATCTTAACACAAAAGTTATCTATGATATCTATTTAGTTGCAGTCTGCAGTTAAAGGAGTGCATATATCAAATGAGACTAAGGGGTATAATGACCAAGTTGACTTGGTCAACCTCCCTCAAGTTATCATTTTACTAATATGAGGTATTGTACTAATGGTTGCAGGAACCCTAGAGAGATTAGTTTGACTAGGTTTGACTTCAATAAACCCTCAAGTGTTAATCATAAATCTAGACTTAAATTAAAGTGCCTAATTTGTTTAAACCTAGAAAACTGTGCAAGGGTTCAAGAAAATTAATAGTAATAACTTTGATGTATTAAATAACTCTTATTAACTTACATATTTAAACATCCTTACTAAATTTAATAAAAGGGATGACGCCTAAAATTAATATGCTATAGTCTCAAATTTTAAATTTAATCATTTATTAAAATGGTTAAATTAAAAAAAGGAAACACATTAGCTCACATGTCTAGAAGGATAGAGCTAAATTATTTAAGGTTAAAAGATGTTTAATAATAACTCTAAATTAATTACTCTAAATCTTACTTGATTAGATAACTAATTTACTAAACATTAACTTACTATTTAAACTATTGAATTAAATCCAACTTAATATATTCATATTAAAATGGATTTCAAATTAATAATAACCTATAATTATATATTAATTAAAAAATATCTAAATAGTAATTAATACTAATAATCCTAATCACTTAAGAGAATCTAATCCTATCCTTAAAGTCAAATATTACAACTAGAATAATCTGGAAGTTTCATTTTAAGAGCCAAAGTCAATTTTTGCAACTTAAACCATTAATGAGTAAAAGTCAATTCTTATCTATCCAATCTAGGAAACTAAAATGAATTTGAGTAATTTTTTAAATCCATTAGTTTGAAATTCTATAAATGTCTCAAATGCAAATTCATCAATTTCAATTTGATCTTCTCTAATATATCTATTTTTTTTTAAAAATGCACGTTGATAAAGAGAAGCCCCCCATTAATGGAATTTTTCCAAAATTGGAAAGGAAGTGGATTCAAACATGTACACACACACACACACATATTTATATATATATTTGCTAGTAAAATACCTTAGAAAAATAATTTAATTTCCTCTTCTTTTATGCTTCAATGTGCTATCTTATGACATAATGATTTGAATTAGTTTCAGTTTGATCATCAGTTTGAAGATTGGTTGTCAAGGCTTCACTCTATCTTATTGGTCTTTCATAAAGAAGTTAAAATCCATAAGACTAATTGTAACAACACATTTAAATTATTATTCATATAGATTTCTTTGGGGTGATGGTCTTACTTGATAAGAAAGTTGTTAAAATCATCTCACAGAGTTATACAGAAGATCATTTTAATTGAATTGATAATAATCTATAGAGGATAAAGGAAATGGTCTAATATTGATTTAAGGTGATTTAATTATTGTTTGAATCACAATTCATCCTATCTCAAGAGTGATTTCCATCTTGAGAAATCATCAAGATTAAATCTTCTATATAAAATCTTCCAACCAATAGATTAAGGTTAAGGTAAGGGCTCACCCACCTTGGTCTAGCAAAGCTAGAAGTGCAGTGGAATTAGATCAGTGATCATTCTCATTCATTGGATAGAAATAATTGAGGAATCCATAGAAGAGGAAGAGGAAAACCCTTTGGATTTCCAATCTGTGGTTTTTAGAACCAAAAAATCTATTATACGAATGACAAAGTTGATTTCATACATAATTCTCTGAGTATCTAGTCTACTGGTGATAACACAGTTAGTCATAGTAAATGTGATGTGTAGTGATGATCTAGATAGTTATGGTTGTGTGGCTGGATAGGAAGAATATATAGAGTCATGTCAACCTACATCTATGATTGCGTAAGAAGATTTGAAGTACTCATGAATATTTGAAGGAAACACCAATGATGTTGGCAAGAATAATTAACCATTAAAGTCAAGGTGATAAAATCAAGGTAGCCATTGGATAAGTGATGTAGAGGTGGAAATGGAAGGTGGTGGATCCAAGGTCCAAGTACATAAAATTAATCAAATGCAACAATTCAATCTAGTGACCCAAGATGGCTTCAATAAGTGAAATGGTAAATTATGCTCCAACAAGACTTAAGGTATGATCCGATAACTTTAATTCATGCAATCTAACATAATTAAATAGGTTTCAAACTTTCTCCCAATGTTCAAACACCAAATCTTCAAAATTCACCAAGTTAGGCTTAATAGCCCCTCTTGTAGCCCTCCTATTGATGCCTTCTGGACTTTTCTCTAACTTTTCCCAAAACAATAGGTAAAAAAATTATATATTTGAGTACCCTTTATGGAGTACTTTAACATACCAAAAGGATAGGGTAGGTTGTTTTGGAAAATATGGGACTGTGAGCACTGTTTCTCAGATTTTCAAGGCCTAAAAACCATGCATTTACAAAGGAACCCTTCACCAGTCAAAATTCACGACTTCAAGCTCTTGCAAAGTATCATTAATAGGTTCAAATCAAAGGAATACAAAACCAATTTGAATCCAAGAGGCTTCTAGATGCCAAAGCCCCAAATTTCACCCTCCAAACCCTTAAAACTAGGGCTTCTTCAATGTCTCACTTCCCAAGGTTTCCTGCAACAAATAAAGGTTGGAACACCTATTCCTCAACATGTCTATACACATTCCATCATAAAATTGTGCCCTTGTTTGGCCAAAACTCTCTATCCTTCACCCTATCCTCCAAATTCACTTAGTTTCTTAGTATTCCCTATGGTGATCACCACTTTAGTAAATTAATCTTGCATTTCCAAGGTTAGAAGAATATAATACATGTTAATTGGATTCCATTCTATGAGAACCAGTAACTTACATTCATAGAATGATGTTCATAATGAAAGAAACTGAAGAAAATTGTCCTAATTTAGATTTTTCAATGACTATACAATACTAAAATGTATTGCAGCGAATGGAGTAAGAATTTCAGATCATAAGTAGATTCAAACAACCAAGTATGAATGATCAAAGAATAGTATGGAGTAAATAAATCAATATCAACCTTGAATCATACAAGGAACATTAAAATTTTGCAAGAAAAATTGATTTTTATACAATTTGTTGTTATTGTTTGTACACCAGTTTCTCCCCTCTCCATACAATGGGTTTGTGGGATATTTAATAGACCCCTAGAAAATAAATCAACCAATTCAAGTTGGTTGGATGGTTTATTTTTCATTAAAACTTAACAAAACTACATTCCCTCCAAAATGCTCTTAATCGTTACAAGTTGAAAATTCAAATTTGTAACTTTGTAATTAATGAATATTTGTAATTTCTAAGTATTGAAAATTTTCCAAATCAACTAAATGGACTTATTGACCATTATTAAAAACTAATTTAACCTATTTGAAACTTGTAACACCTAATTCCATCCTAGACTCCAAATTTTGGTCCTAAGGCTTATTAGGCCTTTTAGGACTTATTACACATTTGCCATTTTCATTGCATGGAATGACCTCATAGGCCATTATAGGTGCCAATACCCTCCATTTGATGTCTTTGGATGTTTTTATGTGCTCTGATGTCTTGTTATACTCCAAGTGTGCCTTCATAGGTATTTGGAGTTCTTTGTGTTCTCTAGGTGCCCTTGCACCATGTTCACCAGCTTTGAAAGGATTCTTGTTCCAAGAATCAGTCCTTGCAATGGATGTCTGAGTCTGAACCTTTACTCCATGGATATGGTGCCTTGGGAAAGAAATGAAGTCCCCTAAGGTCACTATCCTTCTCTTGTACCCTGCACATGCCTTGAAAGTATTAGTACCAAAAATCTTTTGTGTAGTCTCAGATTTTGAATCAGATTGTGGCCTTCCTGCTTGTTTTGTCTACCCACTGTCCTTCCACATATGAATATGCTTGTTTACTATCTACCCCTCAATAGGAAATTTTACTGAGCCTATTTGAACATGCTTTAAATCCTAAAGGTTTGCATTGTTAGGACTATCCACCATTATCCTATTCCATTTATGTCTGCATTCTTATTTCTCACACCAACCAATATCACCTTGAATGTTTCCTTACCTATGAAGAGGGATATTATCACCAAAAAACATTATAATCTTGTCTTTATCCTTGTAATTAAGTGGTATCAACTTAAATTTCTCTTTCCCTTTATGAACAACATATGTATTAGAGTATCCATCATGAATTGTCCTTCTCATACATTGCCATGGTCTAACTAATATCATGTGCCCATAATTCATAGAGATTACATCACACAAAACTTGATCATGATATGGCCCAATTGAAAAATTGATAAGAGCCATCTAACTAACCTTCACATTCAACTCTTGGTTTACCCAAGTGGCACTGTAAGGGTTAGGATGCTCTACTAATTCCAATCCCAACTTAGAAACCATATCAACTGAACCAAATTTCTATGTGCCCCTGAATCAATAATTAGAGTACATACCTTGCCTTGGACTAAACATCTTGATTTAAATATACCTTCTTGTGTTGATGTTGGTAATGGTCCTCCTTTCCTCATGAGAAGAAATTCTCCTACCTCAGGGTTTTCTATTTTAGGTTCATGAGTTTCCTCTTCTTCAATCAGATGTAGCCTCCTTTCCTTGCCTTGATCAAAGTCTATCCACTTAGGGCACCAAAAATATTGATGTCCAACTTTATTGCAATGAAAGCATCTGCCTGTGAAGATGCCACTTCCTCTTCCTCCTCCAAATCTTCCACCTCTTTGGGTGTGTCCTCCTCTTGCCTCAGGAGTAGTTCCTTTGTCCTTTTCTTCCCAAACCTGATTTGTCCTTCCTCCTCTTCCCCTCATTGAAGAACCTCCTCTGTTGCTTCTATTCTATCTTTCACTTTTCCTCTTCAATTTCTCCTCTATTCTAAGGGCCAACTGGTAACATTCCTTTACACTTTTGGGGTTAGAAGCCACAAATTCATCTTAAATGTTAAATCTTAAACCACCTAGATATCTAGAAACCTTAACAACTTCATTTTCTTCCAGTCCTAACCTTATGCTTAGTTTATAGAATTCATTTGTATATGCTTTAACATCTAAATCCTTTTGTCTTAAACTTTACATTTGTTTATGAATTTGTAAATCAAAGTCTTTAGGAAGAAAGTTACCTTTTAGTTTTGCTATCATCTTGTCCCAAGAGATAATCTTTAGCTTACCTCTTCTCCTTCTGTTTGCCTCCTTATGATCCCACCATAGGAGTGCATGCCCTTTGAGTTTTGTTTTTGTCAATTTGACCCATTGATCTTCTGATACCTCTTCACTTTCAAAGTATGCATCCATTGATGAAATCCAATCCAAAAGCTCTTCTTCTTTTAGAATTTCATCATACATAGAAATATCTCCCCTCACCTTATTCTTCTCATTCTTCAAAGCCTTCAATATCCTGATTGTCCTATGCTCTTCAGGATCTACTTGTTCCTCTTCTTCCTCTCCTTCCCCTTCCTTATGGGTTTCTTCCTCTTCTTCACTATCAAAACCTTCATATACTACTCTTCTTTGATTGGATTCTAGGGCTTCAAGCCTAGCCAAAAGTGCATTGTAAGATTCTTGCAACCTTGTGTTTTTCTCCTTCAACTCCTCAATCTCCCTAGCAGTACCTGCATTCCTTGGAGGCATTTTCACAAACAATAGTCAAAATTATTGAACAAAGTGTTCCTCTATCCATTTAAGGATATAATAGTGTGCTTTGATACCACTTGATGTACAGGTGGCAATGGAATGTGGTGGATCCAAGGTCCAAGTACATAAAATTAATCAAATGCAACAATTCAATCTAGTGACCCAAGATGGCTTCAATAAGTGAAATGGTAAATTATGCTCCAAAAAGACTTAAGGTATGATCCAATAACTTTAATTTATGAAATCCAAGGTAATTAAACATGTTTCAAACTTTCTCCCAATGTTCAAACACCAAATCTTCAAAATTCACCAAGTTAGGCCTAATAGCCCCTCTTGTAGCCCTCCTATTGCTGCCTTTTGGACTTTTCTCTAACTTTTCCCAAAACACTAGGTAAAAAAATTATATATTTGAGTACCTTTTATGGGATAATTTAACATACCAAAAGGAAAAGGTAGTTTGTTTTGGAAAGTATGGGACTATCAACACCGTTTCTCATATTTTCAAGGCCTAAAAACCATGCATTTACAAAGGAACCCTTCACCAGTCAAACTTCCTGACTTCAAGCTCTTACACAGTATCATTAATAGGTTCAAATAAAAGGAGTATGGAACCAATTTGACTCCAAGAGGATTCTAGATGCCAAAGCCCCAAATTTCACTCTCCAAACCCTTACCCTTAAAACTAGGGCTTGTTCAATGTCTCTCTTCCCAAGATTTCCTGCAACAAATAAAGGTTGGAACACCTAGTCCTCAACATGTCTATACACATTCCATCATAAAATAGTGCCCTTATTTGGACAAAACTCTCTATCCTTCACCCTATCCTCCAAATTCAGTTAGTTTCTTAGTATTCCCTATGGTGATCACCACTTTAGTAAATTAATATTGCATTTCCAAGGTTAGAATAATATAATACATGTTAATTGGATTCCATTCTATGAGAACCAGTAACCTACATTCGTAGAATGACATTCATAATG
The DNA here is from genome assembly GCA_027943335.1 of Chamaecyparis obtusa. Classification (NCBI taxonomy): domain Eukaryota; kingdom Viridiplantae; phylum Streptophyta; class Pinopsida; order Cupressales; family Cupressaceae; genus Chamaecyparis; species Chamaecyparis obtusa. The sequence goes on along the minus strand of BSBK01001043.1, from coordinate 2,160,882 downwards.
AAAGAAACTGAAGAAAATTGTCCTAATTCAGATTTTTCAATGACTATACAGTACTAAAATGTATTGCAGCGACTGGAGTAAGACTTTCAGATCATAAGTAGATTCAAGAAATCAAGTATGAATGATAAAATCATAGTATGGAGTAAATAAATCAATATCAACCTTGAATCATACAAGGAACATTAAAATTTTACAAGAAAAATTGATTTTTATGCAATCTGTTAATGTTCGTACACCAGTCTCTCCCCTCCATACAATGGGTTTGTGGGACATTTAATAGACCCTTAGAAACTAACTCAACCAATACAAGTTGATTGGATGGTTTATTTTTCATTAAAAATTAACAAAACTACATTCCCTCCAAAATGCTCTTAACTGTTACAAGTTGAAAATTCAAATTTGTAACTTTGTAATTTATGTGTGAGCAAGGCTTTTGAGGATACTTCTTCTGAAAGTTTTCAAACCAAACAAAGATTTAGATTTTAATCTAGCATGAAATTAATCCAAAAACAAAGAAACTCTAAGCTAAGCCACCTCAGATAGAGCTTAAACAGGTGCACCCAAGCACTGTTTGATTTGCTCTTGCTTAAGGGGATGTGGGTGTGCTCTCTAAGCACTTGGAGCATGTTCCTTATGCATTTTAGGATGGATTGAGATCTATGAAAACCTCATAAATGGCACACAAATAGGTATAGAACACCTGATTTGCCCCTAAGGTCTCAAGGATCCAAATGATGTTGAAATGAAGATTAAGCTATATGATGCTTATGCTAAGATTGTTATTAACCAAATAGAGATGTGATATGATGCTATGCTTATGCAAAACAATGGAAGAAACTAGGTTAATCCATTAAAAGCTATATTAAGATGAGCTAAAAATGCTTGAAAGTAAACTAAATTAGGATGATTATACTAAGTCTAGAGCTAAATGAGCATGATAACAATTCTTAAAATAAAAGGTGAATGGATGTTTTGCTCTTGGAAATGAGGAGCATTTATAGGATTTGTGAAGGGAGAATGAGTGGCCAAGATCAAAATCCTTAAGAGAGGCCAAGATTCATTCAAAGGGGATCACATGGATTGTGCTAGTTCAGGGCCACCTCCTTGTGACAAGTGTCACAAGGGTATTGGGTTGAAAGATGGGAGGGATGTGCACAATTTGGGAAATGTGCCTAAGGTCAAAGGGTGTAAGAAAGGGGTGAGGGGCTTCTTAAATGCATCATAAATGCATGTAAGAGGGATAAGGAGGCCTTAAATGCATTTAATGCATGTAAGCGAAGTTTCTAGAAATTTGTTGACTTTGGGTTAAGCTTAGGAGTTGGCTAACCTTGGTTAGGGAATGTGACAAGGTTAGGGGGGGGATTAGGATTAGGATTAGGATTAGGATTAGGGGGACAAGGATAAGACTTTCTAGAAGAGTCTAGAACTTCCTTAGGATAAACATAGTTTTTAGGAAATAGATAAAGATTTATTTATTTCCATGGTTTAGGTTTTGAGAATATTTATTAAAATGAATTTAATAAACATGAGGATTAAATATTTAATCTTAATTAAATATTTTGAGTTGGGATTAGGATTAGGAAATGATGGGATTAGCCTTTAATCGAAATTAAAGGAAGGATTAGAAGATTCTGGAAGAGGTTAGTGGTCTTAAGGAAATTGGCCAAGTTTTGGGCAAAAAATAAATTATTTATTTATTTTGGGATTTTTGGTCAATTTATTAATTAAATAATTAATAAATAGGGGAATAATGTTTAAATAAGATTTAAACATTTTTGGGAGGGATTTCTTAATTAAATATTTTTTATTAAGATAAAGGGATTTAATGGCATAAAAATAAATAAATAAATAAATAAATTAATAAATGATGATGTCATCAGGGATTTTCAGAAAATAAAAATACTTTATTTTCTAAAGGATTTTTAGGTGTCTACATTATGAATATTTGTAATTTCTAAGTGTTGAAAATTTTCCAAATCAACTAAATGGACTTATTGACCATTATTAAAAACTAATTTAACCTCTTTGAAACTTGCAACACCTGATTCCATCCTAGAATCCAAATTTTGGTCCTAAGGCTTATTAGGCCTTTTAGGACTTATTACACATTTGCCATTTTCATTGGATGGAATGACCTCATAGGCCATTATAGGTGCCAATACCCTCCAGTTGATGTCTTTGGATTTATTTATGTGCTTTGATGTCTTGGTATACTCCAAGTGTGCCTTCATAGGTATTTGGAGTTCTTTGTGTTCTCTAGGTGCCCCTGCACCAGTAAGAATTAATATTTTTTATTTATTTTTGAATTGTATTGTTGAGGGCCAATCTTGAGGATTTCAATTTATTATGTTGGTGGTTTTTTTTATGAAATTTGGATGGACTTTAGAGGCTAGCATTAGTAACTCATTTTAGGGTTGCTCCAATAACCTAAATATGTATATAAGAGATGAAATCATAGATAAAAAGAGGTTGTTAGTTGTTGCGATGATTGTGATTATTGAAGGAAAAGTTTGTATGATTAGAACAATGATTTGGGTAGTGTTAAAGAGGTTTTTTTTGGTAGAATGTGCAACATTTACATCATTTTTAATGAGTTCATTCTCAAGGAAAGTTTTATTAGGCCTACAGTCAAGATCCTCTAACAAAGTCACTCCTAACAGGGCATGCAATATCCTAATAGGTCTGAAGTTTAATTCCTCTAACTAGGTGACTCTCAAAAGGAATTATAAATCCCCTAACAGGGTAGTTCCTAATAAGAATTTTTAATAGCTTCTAACTAGGCTATAGATACTCTTAATCAGGTATACCCTTAGCAAGGTGGTGCAATGCTCTTAATAGGTAAAATCTAATTCATGCACTGGTGAGATTAGTGGGTGAAAATTTTTGCCATGATTTTTCCCTCTAACAAGGGTTTCCACATAAAAAGATAGGTATTTTTGTGTTGATTATGCGTGGATGTTTTATGTGTTATGCTTCTATGTTATATTTATATTTTTATGTTGGTTAATCTAGAAGTTTATGAAAAGATTTTGGACATCTATGGTTGCATTGATTCACCCCCCTCTCTCGCACTGCCTTATAACATTAACAATGGGTATTAAAGCCAAGTTCCCTTGAAGAAGCTTAATAGCTTGGGAAATATCCTTAAGGTAGACATGGAGGGTTTGAGATATCAAAGGCAACTTGAAAATAAGCTTACAGATGTAGAGGAGTTCATTGACTAGTTGAAAGAGGAACTCCAACAATCAAGATCCAAGATAAAAGAACTTGTTGAACAAATAAATAAAAGACAATATTTCATTCAAAAACTATCTGAAGGTACTAGATCTAAGGAATATCAAGTAGCTTTGGAATAATTGTCTCAAGGAATGAGAAGCCACATAAAGACAAGAAGAACATCAAGAAATAATTAGAAGCTTTGTCAATCAAAATGGGTGAAGAAATGGAAACAAGGAAGACATTAGAAGAAGCAAATAAAATTGCAGAGGAAGCCCTAAAAGCTAAAGATGAATCCCTAAAAGATAATGTAGATGAGATCTTCAAATATGAACAATAAGTTGGCACATTTCATTTAAATATACATGAGGAAAATGAAGAGAATAAAAAATTCCTAATGGAGAATGTGAAGTCAAGACAAGAAAATGAGAAACTAAAAGGTGAGTTGAAGACTGCAAATGATTTACTTAATAAATTCAATAAAAGTACTATAATGCTTGATGAACAATTGAAGAATCAAAGAATGCATGGAGAGATCTATGGTTCAAGTTACACAAGTTATGAGGTTGTTGAATATTTAGGTTCCAATAATGACATACAAGATGACAAATATGCACCTAAGGTGAATCAAAGGAAATCTAGTAAGAGATCTTATAAACCAGTTTGTTTTAATTGTCACAAGGTTGGACATACAACTAATGTATATAGGAAAAATATTAGATCTATTGTTCCAAGCATTAGACCTAATGCTAGACCAAATATTTTTTATGGTTATTTTTACAATTATAATAAATATGGTCATAGAGCTAATGAGTGCGGGACAAGAGTGAACAATCAGAGGCCATATGTCAACCAATAGAGTCCTTATGTCCTTATCAGAATGATAACTAGTGGGATGTTACATGCTCACATTGTCATAATTATGGTCGCATGGAGATCAATTGTAGATTGAGTACCAATAGAGGAAATGAAGGAACTTTGAGAACAACTAGTATGGAATGTTTTTACTGTAATAAGATAGGTCACATTGCTAGGTATTGAAGATCAAGGAACAACAGGGTGAACCAACTGGTTAATTATTCCAACAATAAAAAAGGAAAGAAAATTTTGAATGTTGAAGAGACTAGAAGGTAGATGAATCAAATTTGGATGAAGAAGAGTGAAGGAAAATTATTAGAAGAATTTGCATCTTCATAGGGTGTGGAGAATTCATCATCAAACTAAGTCATCTTTGACTTAGGGGGAGAAAGCATTGTTGAATCCATTGAGGACCCCCTAGATGCATGTGTGGTAAGTTCTATTTTCATATTTACAAGCATATGGTTGTTTTGAAGTATGATATGAAGTTTTGGTGAACTACATGAAGATTTTGATGTCTACTAACAAGATCTATGAAGGTATATGTTATTATCTTTTAACTAGTTATTCATTTAATGCTTAAGAGTGTTGGAAGATAAAAGGTTATTTTAGGTCTTATTTTGCACCTACACATTCAAGTTTTATAGCCAGAAGTGACAGAAGTGAAGTTTGAGAAAATTGATAGTGATTGAAAAAGGTTTTAAAGTAATTTTGGTGAAGAAACTTGTGAGGGTTTGCATACGTCATCATGCAGTGACTCAAAAGTTATTTATTGGAGATCTCTGAGCTTAAAATCTATTATTTTTAGTATGTCTACTCCTATTATTTTTTAGATCACAGTGAAACCTAGGCTCATATTTAAGAGACATCCAGCCAAATTGATGGAGAATGGCCCAAAGGGTGCCCTAAATAGCATGCCCTATGGTGTATTTCATATGGAGGATGGTAGATCATACATTCATTGTAAGATTAAATACTTAGGTGAAACTCATATACGATTACTATACAAAGATTTTTGCAAAGACTCAGTGTTGAAAAATGAATACAAAGTGATCGTAGATAAGGGTTTTTAGCATGCCGTTCACTTTCCTCTTGACTTTGAAGTAGAACATATTAGATATGTGATAAGAATGGTTCATGAAAAATTTATCTAGCTTGATCGATCCTACAAGATTACTAAATAGGTCATTCATGTAGTAATAGGTTTCTGTGCTACTAGAGAGATACCAAAACTAAGATCTATTTCGCAAGATGCAATCATAGAACTGACCAAATAAAAAAGGGACAAGCGTGCAATGACAATAAATGATATCCCAGATGATGTAGTTAGGTTTGCATCCATGGTGATTGGATGCAGTGTTTTAATCAAACATAATCAACAATGTGCTTAGTGCTCTGATTTACAGTGCACATAAGATGGTGAAGGAAGATGCAAAGTATGAATTGTGTGCTATGATGACAGATTATTTTTTTCTAAACATGGAGAAGATCAAGAAAGAAAAAAGGCAATTATTTAAGTATAATCATTTTCTTGTAGGTCTATTTTTCTACTCTCAAAATTTCTTTCTTGGTATTGGACCGATTAATTGGGTAGATGGTATATTGGTTGTGGTTCAAATGGAAAATTGTACTAAGATGCTTAGTAGTCAATTTTTTGAGAAGGTATGGGGATATTTTAAGGATTTCAAATAGAGAACACATAAAAGGGAAATAATTCCAGCTCATGTTGTTGAGAAATATAAATATGATATATGTTTCATGGTTGATATTGATAAATGTCAAATGGAGGTAGTAGTACCTAGGAAATCATGGACTATGCCTATGGGTTACAAGCTAGAAGTTGATATAGATATTGCTTATGTTGATAAGCTGCTAAAGAACCCTATTGATCCTACTACAAAGAGATTTGGAACATATAGGGAAAAATATCTTCAAGATGAAAATACATTGAATGTACCGGTCATTGAGAATAAAGTTAGAAAGGGGGTTGAGCAATTATTTCTATAGAAAGGCTTCACACAGGAAGCTATAGATAAAGAAAGAGCCAGGCATGAAGATGAGACTATTGCAAAAGAAGATGTAGAAGTAGTTTCTTCTACAACTAGTATAAATTTAATCAACAGACAAAGAAGGAGTGTAACAACAGCGAAGATGTAGAAACCCTTTCCTCTAGGTAATATTTTGGTGAGAAGAATGATAAAGAAAACACAATCTGGGCATACAAGAACTAAGGAAGCTACTACTACAACAAAGTTTATTGGAAAGAGGAAGAAAGAGGGGGTAAAAGGGTATAAATAAGTGCAAGAGGAAGATGAAGGATTGAATCAGAACAAGAGGAAAATGAATTCAAATAAAAAAGGTAAGAAATCCAAGGTGGTTGAACCCCCTACTATAAAATTAGTTAAGCCTAATTTTAGTAAGTTTATTTTTGTTGATAGTATTATTAATAAATTCAAGAATTGGGGTATAATTTCTAGTGTAAACAATTATTATGATAAGTTTAGTGAAGAATATCAAAGGAAATTTGAATATGTTGTGGTAGAAAGTATGCATAGGTTAAGCCAAGTCCTTATTCAATTGCAAGGACAAATTCCTTCTTCAGTAAAATTAAAGCTAGATGGAAGGGAGCATTGAAGAAAGAAAAAGAAATAATTGAGTATGTATTAATGTATTTAAAACCTAAGCTAATTTTAGAGGAGATAAAGGAAACCTCAAATAAGGTTAGACCTACATTCAAGACAAAAATAAGTTACAAGACTACTGATTGGTGATTCTCAATCAATGCAAGATGAAATATAGAGTATTTTGAAGAAGTAATTAGGTCTTGTAGAGGAGAAGAAGGATGAAGTGGAAGAGGAACATAAGAAAGGAGAAGAGAGTGAGAAAGAGGATGTGATTTCTCTTACCGATGAAGGGTGGACTATAAATGATGTGAATTTCACACGTGATAACACTTTTCTAGATGATCCTGTGTACAAGTGAATGTACCTTCATAGAATTAGGGTTAATCATCAACAATAAGTGAAATAATGACTAAATACAACCACAATTGAGCAACTATTTAACAAAATCAATGACTAATTGAGCATCGTATGGCTCTCTAACTAAGATGTTAATGAATGAGCTCTCAGCAAGCTGTCACTAATGACAGTCCTAGTATGAGAATGATAGAGATAAAACAATATGCTAAAGCTAACAATTATCAAGATAAATGCTAAAATGCTCTCAAATGCCTTTCTAAACTCAAATTGCAAGAGGTTTGATGCAATTCTCAGATAGGTGGTTGATATTAATGAAGGATTTTTGCCTTCCTTTTATAGATTTTCCAATGGTAGGGGGTGTAGTTGTGTTTAATCATGGTTGAGTTGGGGTTAAGTCTTTGGTTCCACCCTTTGAAGACAAAGAAAATTTTGTGTCCTCAAAGCTTGGGACAAGTAGACAAGATGGATGGTTAAGATTCATTTTCACTTTGAGTGAATGAGATTCAATTTGGCTTGATCCATGTGAATTCCTTTCCTCAAATCTCATTGGTTGATTGATTTTCTCTCCTTTTGGTTTGTTGAGAGTAATTGATTTATTTTAGCCATGTACCCGTTGAATGGGTTGAATTTAATTTAATCCAAGACTATATAATTAATTGAATTAATTATATTTTGATTTGATTGCACTTGATTAAAATGCTCTCAATTTTGATTGATCTCGAATTAAGACTTGATTTTCATTTTGATTGGCTAATTGTGCATTGTGATTCAATTGATTCAATTTTGTCCTTAATTTTCTTTGATTTGACTTGATTTACTTTGAATTATCATTAAATTGTCTTTGTCTATTTTTAGGTGATTAAAAATGCCCCTCTTTGAGTTGACATGTGAAGCATGTCAATTCAAATAATACTTTGATCTGGCTTAATGATAGGTCCCGATTCATTGATGGTCGATATTTGATGTTCGTTTGAGGTTTTTCGATGGTCAATTCTTTGATTTTTGATATGAGATTGTTGTAGATATGATCGATATGAAACTCTCTTGATTAATGTGGTTCTCTGATGATTGTTCCTAATATGATGGTTGATTTGATGATTGATCCTGATATGATACCTAATTTGATGATTGATTCTGATTATATGCCCCATTCGTTTGATTATGAAAAATTTCCTGATAAAAGCTTTCGATTTGATTTGATGATCAGTCTCTAATTTTTGTTGATGTTACTGATGATGTTGATTTGATTATCTGATGGTATGCCCCCTTAGAAATGAAACATATTATTGTTTTTGATAGATAGGTTTAAATGATTGATTGATATGTTTTCATTTCTGAAAAACACTTTATGATATGCCACACTTCTCAATTTGCCCCGGTTAATGCAATAGATTAATATAGGTCAAAGTCAATTCTCACCTCAAAATTAGGTCAATTTAGCTTAAATAGGTTGAAAAACCTAAATTTACTATTCATTTGAACTTTTCTCTTCTATGATTTTGCTCTGGTTCGCTTCTACTTTTTTAGATGGTTGTGCCTATTCGAGAGCATCAATTCAAGCAGTGTCAGAGATACGTGAGGCCGCCTAACTATGGACCTCTAGTAAGTGCTTTTCGAACCTCGGTATTGCATTTATTGCTCATTAGTTAGCATTTATTGCATTTTTCAATTCCATTGCTACTTTGAAATAGTTAAGTCACACTTAGACCAATTTCATTGTCGCTTAGGACATTTAAATGTCGCATCCATGATTTTTAGTGTCGCGTATGAGTAGTTTGATGTCGCTTAACCAATTTTTATTGTTGCCTAAGAATAGAATATTCACGCGTAGCCTTAGGGTTTAAAAACTAAATTCCATGTATTTTGACGCTTGTGAAACCCTAGCATTTTGATGTCACATAGGAAGAATTGACTGTTGCTTAGGTCAATTTAGTGTCACCTGTGAGAAATTTGTCGCTTGAGACAAAAGTAATGTCACCTAACTAGAATTGTGTGTCACTTAAGGGAAATGTCACCTACGATGAATAAAATCACGCCTGCAACATTTTTGAAAATTTTTTTTCACTTGTACTTGACTTCTTTTTTTTTTGTTTGTTTTTGAAACATTTAGTATGTCAAGATGACTGATTCAAATGATATGATTAGGTCAATTACGTTTGAACTAAAAAATCAATTAGGATATCAATATATTAATACCAACGAAGTTGATTTGTCAATTTGTTATGATAGGGTGATGGTTTGATATTTTACTCTCAAGATCTAGAGAGATAAAACAATGATTTTCCTTCCTCAAGATATAGAGTTAGGAGTTTTGATGTGCTCGTGATGAGCAAATGGATTTTAGAATAACTTGATCAACTTTAGATGTTCCTTGATATAATATGTTGATATGATTCTTTTGTTTTTTTGCTAAACAGGCTGACTTCCCTATATTATATATCCGATCAGTTCCATCATGGGTTATTGATCTTGGGTAGATGCTTACTGTGGTGGAGTTTCATGTTATAGAGCTTTGTGGTTTGAGCTTCCTTCTTGATCTTCCCTGGTTCCAGCTGACCCATGGGTTATTGATAGCTATGGCAGAGTGTTGGCACTCCGACCATAATACTTTCCATCTTCCACATGGTGAGATGACGATCACACCTAAGGACATGTATCATTTGCTACAGATTCCCTATCAAGGGGAGATTGTTTATTATGATTTTGTGTATGATTCTACTGTCTGCCGATGAGTGTTTGAGGACAATCTGATTGATGACGATATGATCACGTGGCCATAGTTTGCTTCTTTCCCTACATTGCCTGTAGTTCTAGGTGCATTGATTGGTGGTCTACTTCTTCCTGACCGATGAGGTTGTGGTTTTTCCATTGGTTGGGGTAGGATTCTAGAGGATTTACTAGCACAACCTTGACATTTTGATTGGGGTTCTTGTGTGCTAGCATAGTTATATCAAGATCTCCATGAGGTGGTGTATAGAGAGAGTTCTTCTTTATCTGCCAGTGCTATTATCCTTCAGTTATGGATTTGGGAGCATCTTCCTATTACGAGGCCTATTTCTGATAGGAGATAGCCACGTGGATATCCCTATGCTTTTCTATATACAGGTATGGTTATTCAACATCATTTAGGTCATCTAGATTATGGGAGATGCCAGATAGATGATCTTGATCAGGTTATATGGCATCCATACCTTGATTGTGATCAGTGGTGGGAGGATGATGATGAGTTTCCATTTATGTTTTCTCCTTGTTGGATGATTGGCTGATCTAATACTATTATTGAGTGGTTTTGTTTTGGTCAAGTTTCTAGATAGTATGGTAGGATACAGGATATGCCTCTGGGAAATGTGTTATATGCACAAGTATAGGTTGAGAGATCTTTATGGGGCCCTTGTATTGATTATCAGTTTGTCATGACTCAGATTGATGGTATGCCTTTCTGGAGATGGGAGATGTTGACAGGTATGGTTGATGTAGGGATGTCCCATGAGTATTGAGACTGGTGGTCTTGGAATAGGTTTATTTGCTTCATAGATCTAGTGGAGCCTATTATAGCTTGATGTGGTGGTGGTTGTGGTGGTGATGATGGGTGTGGTGGTGGTAGACATCAAAGGCATCAAGGACGTAGAGATTCTCTAGTTGTTGTAGGTAGAGGATGGGTCATGGATGGACATGGTCGAGATAGAGCTAGATATAGATAGGTTGATGCAGTCCAGGTAGTTCATCCTAGAGCAGTAGTTAGACATGATAGAGTTCATCAACAACAAAGAGCTCAGAGACATGCTCATGTTGAGGCTGCTAGGTAGGTTCCTAGGGGTTTAGATCCTTTGGTGTAGTTATAGAGAGTTTCCTTGGCATAGCAGGATGATGATGTTCAGTAGGTTCAGGTCCAGCAGGTTCTAGCACAACAGATGCCTCCACTAGCTCAACAACTATAGGATCATGGACAGGATTCATAGGATGCTCCCACTATTGGTTCTTTAGCCCAAGATATGTAGTCTATGAGGACAGATATGTCCACTGTTGTTGGGCATTTAGATCAGGTTGCTAACTTGATGCAATAGTTTATTTCAGTAGTGGTTGTTTAGAGACCCAGCGAAGTGAGCACTTCTCAGGCTCCTCCTCCATAGGATGATAGAGATCCAGGTGGTTCTAGTGCTGCATGATCATGATTGATTACTGATAGATTCATTTATCATTGATGTCCTCTGTTGCACATTTCATGTTTTTTGATTGGTCAGAACCTTTGATGTACCACTTTCATGATATTGTATCTGGATATACTTTGATGTACTGGATCCTTTGAGAAACATTCTTTTGATGATATATGATGATCTATTCCTTTGTTCTTATTGATGAGTTGATTTATGAGATTATCTTTATATGTAGCTATATGATGTTTATGATGCATTTACTTTTGATTATATGCCATGGATGCAATGTATCTTATTTTTATGATATAGATAGATGGATGCATTGATGTATGAATATTATGAGATGTTTTCTATTTTTCAATGTATGGATGCAAATTGTTTTATGGTCATATGGATATGGATGATCTTATGTTTTTGTATTTTCAAATGTATGCAATTCTATCCATAACTACATGTATGCAAATGATGTATGAGTAATGATTATTTTTCTATTTTCTATTTATTTATGTATAATGACTAATGATTAATGTTATGCATGAATGCAAAATATAATCTCATTTTCATTGTTTTGAATCTAGAATCATGATGTTTGAATTGAACCCCCCATTTCATTTTTCCTCTTGGAATTTAAGCTAAGAAAGGCAAAACAAATATATACAATGCACTTAATCTAACATGTATGCAGCTAACTGTCATTATTCAAGATTTAGAGCTTATAATCATCATTGAGCATTTTTGGAATCCCATTTTTTAGTACAACCATCACTAGTTCAACTATGATGATATGAATAATTTTTCCTTTTTCCTTGCTTTCCCATCGGTCTCTTCAGTCTCTTTGGTATGACTATCACTTAATCTAATACTCTATATACTCTTTCATCTACCTCATGTATAGAATCTCTTGAGATGTATGCTATTTATAGTTTCTTGTAGCTCTTCACCATCACAATTTGATAACTTGTATGTGCCGGTCACAAAATCTTCAACAATGAGAAATGGTCCTAACTAGTTTGCTTCCCACTTTCCTTTTTTCTCTCTTTCTGCTTGGTTCTTGGGATTTTCGTGCAACACTAGGTCACCTATTTGGAATGTCCTTGGCTTGATGTGTTTATTGTAAGATCTTGACATTCTATTCTGGTATAGCTTTAAGTGATCAAAGGCTTCTTTCTATTTTTCATCCAAGAGTTCTAGTTCTTATAGCCTAGCAACCCTATAGTCTTCCTCATTTATCAATCCATGCATAGATATCCTCAAGGATGGAAGTTCTACCTCCAAAGGCAAAATTGCTTCTATTCCAAAGACTAAGGAGAAGGGTGTAGCCCCTATTGGCATCCTTATGCTTGTTTTATAAGCCCACAAGGTCAGGTTTATCTTGATATGCCAATCTCTACCAGAATTATCCACCGTTCTCTTCAAGATTTTCAATATGTTTTTGTTTTTTACTTTGGCTTGTCCATTACCTTGAGAGTAATAGATTGAAGATGAATGATGTGTCATGTGAAATTTGGTGCATAATTCCATTATGTCTTTGTTCTTGAAATTCATTGCATTATTCATTATGATGGCATGAGGTACACCATATCTACAAATTATATGATTTAGGATAAACTAGGATATTTGTTTGCCTGTTGAAGTTGATAGGGGTACAACTTCCACCCACTTAGTAAAGTATTTTGTGGTTGTTATGATGAATTTATGCCCATTTGAAGATGGTGGTTGAATCATTCCTATTATATCTAGATCCCACTAATAGAATGGCCAAGGTGTTGTCATTGGATGAAGTTCTTGCACCAGTGCATGTATCAAATTTCCATGGAATTGACACTTCTTACAAGTTTTTGCAAAGTTACAAGAATCTTTTTCCATGGTAGGCCAAAAATATCCTATCCTAAGAAGTTTCTTAGCTAAAGATAATCCCTTTGAATGTGATCCAAAAATTCCTTCGTGAATTTCTCGTAAGGCTAAGTTTGATTCTTCCTCTTCTAAACACCTAAGGAGCATTCTGTCAAGACTTTTCCGATACAATGTTTCAAAAATTATAGTATATTTGGTGGCTTGTCTAATGAAGCTTTTCTTTTGGTTTCTAGTTTGGTTGATAGGAAGGATTTGGTCATTCAAATAGGTGTAAATTGGTCCATACCAAGGTGAGTTGGTTTTAGTAAGTAGGCAAATGGTATAAGGATGTGTTGGGTCATACACAGGTTGAGTCGCTTCTTCTACCAAGGACTCGTATCTAGCACTCTGATCAGGCATCTGCAAAAGTGATGCTAAGGTTGCCATGGCATCTACTACTTTGTTCTTTTCTCTTGGCACTTGTTCAAATGTGATGATAATGAAATACTTCTTTAGATTATCCACCATGGTTTTGTAAGGTACTAATTTGTCATCTTTTGTCTGATATTCTTCATTGACTTGATTTATGACTAATTGTGAATCTCCATATACCTTTAATTCTGTCACTTTCCACTCTAATGCCAACTTGATTCCAATAATCAAGGCTTCATATTCTGCTATATTGTTTGTACATGGAAATAGAAAGTTGTATGACTTAGGGATAGTGGAGCCTTGAGGTGTGATTAGAAGTATGCCTGCTCTTGACCCATGGTGAGTGTAGGAACCATCAAAATAAAGCTGCCATGTTTTTGCCTCAACATTCACGATCTCTACATCTGGGAATTCAACTTGTATAGGATGATCATCATGAAGTGGTGCTTTTGCTAATTGGTCTGCAATGACTTGCCCTTTGATTTATTTTCTATCAACATATTGTATATCAAATTCACTTAGTATCATCACCCACTTTGCTAATCTTCCATTTAATGCTATTTTGCTTAATAGATACTTCAAAGGGTCAATTTTGGCAATGAGTCTTATCTTGTGGGCTAGCATATAATGGCATAATTTTTGGGAAGAAAAAACTACAGCCAAGCATGCCCTTTCCATGAAGGTATAGTTCAGCTCATATTTGACTAAGGTTCTACTAATGTAGTAGATTGCTTTCTCTTTTCCATTTTCATCCTCTTGTGCTAGAAGTGCCCCCAATGAATTCTCTGTTGCTGAAATGTACAAGATTAAGGGCTTGCCTCTGATAGGTGGCATCAATATTGGTAGATTCATGAGGTATGTCTTTAGTAGATTGAAAGCTTCTTCAAATTTTTCATCCCACTTGAAGATTGTATCTTTATGCAAAAGTTGGGTGAAATTATGGCATTTTTCTGCCAATTGAGAGATGAATCTCCTAATGGATTGGATCCTTCCTTGTAAAGATCTTATCTGACTAATGGTTTTAGGTGCTTCCATTTCCATTATGGCCTTCACTTTAGTAGGGTCAACCTCTATCCCTTTGGCAGATACAATATAACCTAAGAGTTTGTCAAATTGGACTCCAAAAGCACATTTCTTTGGGTTAAGTCTTACTTTGAACTCCTCTAACCTTTCAAAAAATTTTGCCAAGATAGGTAGATGTTATTTTCTTGAATGTGACTTAGCTAGTATGTCATCCACATAATCCTCCATGAACTTATGCATCATATCATGGAATATTGTAGTCATTGCTCTTTGATAGGTTGCTCTGGCATTTTTCAAGCCAAAAGGCATGACATTCCAACAAAATGTACCCCATGCACATGTAAAGGTAGTTTTATCTTGGTCTTCAAGTGCTATCTTGATTTTATTATAGCCACTAAATCCATCCATGAGTGAAAACATGGAGTGTCCCGCTGTTAGGTCTACAATGGCATCAATGCTCGAAAGTGGGAAATCATCTTTAGGACATGCCAAGTTTAAGTCCCTAAAATCTGTGCAGATTCTGATGGACTTATCCACTTTTGATACTAGCACTATATTGGAGATCCACTATGCATAATCAATGGCTCTTATAAACCCCACCTTTAATAGCTTATCTAACTCCACTTTGACAAGTAGAGCTATATGAGGGTGCATTTTCCTTAGTTTTTGCTTGACCGGTTTGGCTCCTTCCTTTATATTGAGATGATGCATTATCAAATTTGGGTCTAACCCTGACATATCATCATAAGACCATGTGAAGTTAACTTTCTTTTCCTTAAAGAAATTGATGAAATCTATTCTTTCTTTGCTTGATAACGATGATGCTAAGTGGATGATGTTTGGTTCTATTTCTGATCCAATGTTTACTTTTTTTGTTGGCTCGATTATAATTGGAGACCTTTCTTCATAGTGATCTGGTAGAACATCCAAACTCCCTTCTATAGGTGCCTCAGTTTTGTTTTCACCTTTAGAAACATCCTTTATTTCTTTTTTTCTTTCTTTTGGATCTAATGTTGACACAAAGTGGTTTCAACACTCAATTCTTTTCCTTTTCTATATTTTTTTATTTTTTCATCTTTTCTTAGATTAAGAGTTTGGATGCTCCCTTTGATCATTTCTTCTTGACAGTCCTTGGTAAAAGAAGGTTCAACCACATTGAGGTATTGGGACAGTGTGTTGTCATTCAAGAAAGTTGGCAAGGTATTAGGTTCAATGGTATTCTATTCAATTAGGTCTGGCCGAATGAGAGTTAAAGGGTCAACACTTGGATTTGTCTCAATTGGGTTTAAATTGTATATCTCATTGTTGGAGGGTTCATACATTGTATCTTGAAGATCTCAAACATGGGCTTCCTCTAAATGCTCTAAAGAAGAAGGGTCAAATTCTCCTCACTAGACTCCACTATGGTTTTTGTTGGATAAAACTCATGTGGATTAAACCTAGTGTTTGATTCTTCCATAGTAGGTCTCCATGAAGGAACATATGGCTCACCTACCCATTGATTTATTTCAATTTCTATGCTTGGCATATCATTTGGACCCTCTTGACTAGAACTAGATGCTTGATTTAAAGTTTATTCCGCCATTAGTCCTTTATTTTTGGTAGAAGCATAGGTATGAATGACATCAATACCCTTGTCTTGGCATGACTCATCTAATAGGGTCTCTCATTCCCATTCATTATAATCCTCATCACTATGAGATTCTAATTGTAGTATTTGATCATATAATTTGGAATAATGTTTTTGTGTATATCCTTCTTCAAGATATCCTAAACCTATTTTCTCCTTGGAATCTCACCATGTGGATTCTAGGGGTTCAATTAGCCCATCATTTCTTGTGCCTAAAGGTCCTTGACCTTTGTACCCCATCTTTTGCATGATTGCAAACCCTTTACCATATTGATGAGTAGGGATGGTTATATTTTGAATGTGCTTGACGTGAGCACTTGATTCTTCATCCTTGTATAACCAATTCAGAATTTCATTATCCTCTTCATCCATGGTAGATGATGTACTTTCCCTCACAAAGTTTTCATTATATTTAGCAGGTGGACTTGGAGGTTTTCCAAAGGACTTTGGTGATAAGGGTAGGTCCATCATGGATAAGGAGTATTCGCCTACTCCTTGTTATTTAATTTTGCATTGCTTATCAAAGTTTTTCATCATTTTATCCATCTTTTGATAATATGCTTCTTTAGTATATCTTTGGATAGCTTTGATAGAGTCTTCTTTTGCTTCTTCCATAATATCATCCTCATTAACCTTCTCTTTTCCTTTAGTCGATGTAGTTTGCTTAAAGAGTTTTGGAGTTTCTTTAACAACAATTTCTTCTTCCATATTTTCTTTTCCTTTTAGCAAAGGGATGTCTTTAGAACTTTGGCCTTGTTCCATTTGATTGGGTATAGACCCTTCAACATTGTGTGGAAGCAATGAGTCATTTATAGGCTTGACATTATTACAATATTGGAAGGGATTGAGGTCTCCACTTACCATTATTTCTTGACCTAGATATGGGAACTTTAAGCATTGATGATAAGTTGAAGGAACAACTTGCATTTCATGTATCCATGGCCTTCCTAAAAAATTATTATAAGTCAATTTTAGGTCCAATACTTGTCATATGGTCTCTTTTTGCATAGGACCAACTCTTATGGGAAAGACTATGACTCCCCTTGACGCTCTTTCTTCATCATCATAGGCTTTTATGATTATCTTTTTCTTTGGCTCAATAGCCTCCTCAGAAAATCCTAAGGCTTTTAGCAAGCTAAGGGTACAAATATTTAGGCTAGCACCTCCATCTATAAGGACTCTTTTCACCCTATTCTTGTGGATCAACACTTCTATGTGTAAGGGCAGATTTTGGGGATGATTAAGAGACATATCATCTTGTTTAGAGAATGATAGGAAATGGGGTGCAATTAAATGCCCCACCATATTTTGGACCTTGTGTACCTCCAAATTTAGAGGCACATTTGTTTCCAACAAGGCTTTTTCCAAGATATCCTTATGGATTGGTGATAGTTTGAGCAGCTCAAGAATAGAGATTTGAGTGGGAATTCTTTGCAATTGGTCAACCAAGTTGTATTGTTTTGATGATGATGTGGAAGCTTGGTTTGACAACACAATTTTTGGAGCATTATTAGGTATAAATTTTTTTGAGGCTTGCCCCCTAGTGACCACATTTGCTAATGCTTCTCTTGATTTGCCTTTTATTATAACAACATTTATGCTTTGATCTTCTTCACTCAGGGTATTTATTGTGTTATCATAAGTGTGGGAAAAGTTCACTTTATCATTACCCTTTTTATGATTTTGATTTGTATTGGATGACTCCCCCTTTTCATGATTCAAAAAGGGGTTCTTGTAGGCCGTGTGATCCCCATTGTTTTGAGGTCCTTCAATTTTGATGGTGTTATTATCAATTAGATCTTGCACTAAGTGCTACAATTTCATGCACTCATTGGTTGGATGACCTCTTTTTTGATGGTATTCACAATGATGAGATGCATTCCACCAATGAGGTTTGACTTTGGGTTCATAACTTGATATGTCGGGTAACATGATAACTTGATTGGCCAACAAGGTTCTTAGTACATTCTCCAAAGGTTCACCTAAGTAGGTGAATTTCATTTTATTATAGTTGGAGTTTGGTTTTGACTTATCCCAAGTCTTATTGTTGGAAGTGTTGGAATTGTTTTGGTTATAATTGTTGGAATTATATGGAGCTTTACTTGCTTGATTAATATTGTTTGAAGAATTCACTCCATAGGGTAGAATAAAAGGGGTAGACTTCAAGTTGTGTGACTCCACAACCTCATCATTCACAAGATTTTTATTGTTATTTTTATTCCATGATTTTGATTTATCATTGTGATTGTTGGACCCTTGATTATTAAAATATTTAGGAACATAATTATTGTTATTGCTGTTGTTGTTGTTGTTGTCGAATTTATTGTCTTTAAATAACTTAATCTCACCTCTTTTGACCAACACATCTTCAATAATTTTCAATAAGTTTTTCAAATGTTGGAGGACATTGAAGTTGTAATCAATAGTTCATTTTCACGGTCAAGTTGTTGGTGAAGATCTCCATCTTCTCTTTCTCTGGGATACTTCGTGGATACCTTGCAAAAATGGTCCTCCACCTTTGTAGGAATCTTAAGGACTCCCCATCTTTCTATTTGGTATTGCATAACTTGAGCATAGTGATCTCATGCTCAATGTTGTAAGAGTAATGGGTTATGAAATTGGAGGCTAACTCCTCAAAGGACTTTATTTTGAGGGTTAGTTTTGAAAACAACTCCATTGCGGGACCTCCTAAGCTTCTAGGAAAGAATCTCATTAGATAAGTATCATTGTGCATGAACTCTATGCTTAGGGCACAAAAATCCCTTAAATGGTCCTGTGGGTCTATTTTACCCATGTATTTATCGTATTTAGGAAAGATGGTATTGAAAGGAAAAGGTACCATTGATAAACTTTTGTCAAAAGGAAAAGGACACAAAGCTTCTATGGAAAAGGCCTTAGGTTTGGCTGCCTTCTTCATGGTATCGATTTGTTCTTGAAAGGCCTTAATTTTCCTAGTCATAATGTTCATAGGATCATCTTGGTGTTGGTCTTTCTTAAGTTGGTCAATATCAAAGTCATAGGGCAGTGTTAGTCCATTTTCTTGTCACAGCAAAAATCCTATGAAAATGGCCTGTTCCCTGCAAATGTTTGTCATGTTGTCCCACCCTGTTGCAATCACAATTTTGGTATGCGAAGTAAATCCACTCGATTTCATGTTGTGCAATCTTATCCCTGTGTTCTTCATTTTCTCACCAAGCTCTAGTCCAAATTGCACGTGCTAAATCACAAAATCCAGAAAGTTATTCAAGTTCTAAGGTCTACAAGAAATAATTTTAGAATCTGCCACAGTGTCAAAAACCCACAACATTTTTGAAAATCCATGATGTTTTCAGTTTGTGTGAAAACCTTCATTGTTTTCGACCTTGTGCCTTACAGCTTTTGTGCGCTTATCTTTTGGCATCAGAAACCTTGTGTGTTTTCAATCTTTTCCATCGAAAACCCTGTGTGTTTTTGACCTTATAGTTTCCTGTTTGCTGGCGTTCCCTAACTGCAAAAGTGTGATGGATGGTGGGTCCAGGTCTGCAGGCTCTTCCTGATTGGTTGTCACATGGCCGCATGTCAGACTTTTCTGACATGCGATCATGTGACCACTTGCCACCTGTCCGCGTGGGTCCCATTTCTTCTCAATTGCTAGGTGTGGTTAAAGCTCAAACATAATCAGTGGTTGTCATATGTTCACATGGTAAAGATGCACGATGTTTATCCTTCACGCTTTTGTGACAGCCATTCAATTTTCTTGTATGGGCATGTAGTGGGACCTGTCTACTTGGTGGCACTGATGTGTCAATTTTAACTTGGTTTCCTGTGATGAGTTGGATTTCATGTCAGCGGGGCCCGGTGTCAGAGATTTAAGATCTATGGTCAGCGTGTGATCATAAGGAATATTCTTTCCCCTTGCGATCATGTGCCCATCATTTGATTGGATGCCTATGGGTTTGTTCACAGTGGGGCCATTTGGGCTGAGGTGTCATCACTTGATCTGATGAGCTGGGTGATGATTTGGACTTGTCAGTGGGCCCGATATTTCTTAGGTGGAATGAAAATGCAAAGGAGATCTACGGTTGCCACATGATTATGAGGAATATTCCTCCCCTTTGCGATCATGCGACCACCATCTGATCTTCCCAAAAGGTAAGGCTTTTTTTTGGTGGTGGGTCCAGTGTTAGGTGTTGCAGAGATGGAAGCTTGTCATTGGTCGACAGGTTTGTGACAAGGCATGCGGCAAGGTAAAGGGGGTGAGGTGGTAGTCTTGTTGCCTTGTCGCATGATTGCAAGGGCCATCTTTTGGCCATACTATCATGCGACAAGGGTGTCATGTTGGCAGGTAGCAGCGGTGGTTATGCTGGCGGTTAAGGTTCACGGGTTGTCACATGTTCGCATAGCCCATCTCTGTGCTATGCGATCATGCAAAAACTATTGTACGTCACCATTGCAGAGTTAACCCGAGGTGTTTGGATGGGTTAAAAACATAAATCTTGTGAAGTATGAAGATCTAATGGTGGGGATATAAAGTTGATCCCAGTTTAAATTAGGACCACCGATTCACTGCTAGCACTGTAAGTAACCATTGCTTTTCAAATTAAAATCTCTGAGATGTTTCTAGCAACCAAAAAGGACTGAAATTGATGATAGAAAGGGCCAGAGTTGGTAAAACTAATTTTCTCCACCACTCCAGTGTGCTCCAGGGTGTGAGATGATTGCATAAGAGATGTTTCAACGTGGAGAAGTTAATGAAATGTACCAAAAGTAGTTGCAGGGTCACTTCCAGTTTGAATTTTGTAGATTTTTGATTGATCTTCGATGCCTTTTTAGAGTTTCTCATGATTGAAGATCAGATGTTGATTAAGTGCATTTAGAACTTAGTGTTTTCCCTCTGAATTGTATCAGATTTTGATGAACTTGAAATGCCTAATTGATGGAAAACCCTAACCCTAACCATGGTTACCCTTATCTTGTTGCATCCTAACTTGTGTGGGATTTCAAGGTAACCATGGGTATATATGTTGTTTTTGTTGATTTTCAAATGGTTCCAGCTTTGAAGTTCTGAAGTGTTCCTAGTCCTGGATCCAAGATTGTAATACTTTTGCATTCGGTATTCTGTTGATGATAGAGAAAAAGTTGCAGGTCTAAGCTATAATTTTCAAGCTTGACTCCTTTGGATTGATTGTTTACACTTAAGGATTCTTCATACTTAATACAAGTACATGACTCTTATCTCTCCTTTGTGTCAACTTAGATAGATTCTAAACTTTCTAGTCCTCTGCATATTGTTTTATGTATATGTATCCATTCTTGAGTTCTAATCCAAGATTAGATGAAATGATGCTTTAGATGGGACATAGATCTATCTTATTGTCTATGTAAGGATATCTCATAAGTAGTAAAGGGGATTGTAGGTGTGTTTATGGCTTGAAATCTTAGCTATTGTTTGGTGTGTGTAGCATTCATGTTCTAGGAGATCTTGCCCAATGGATGAGGCACTGGCCTAAATGATTATCTCTTTATCAAAAAATACTGATTGTTGTTGTTATGATCCCAAAAGCATAAGTTAAGAACCATCCTTTTAAGTTTTGAGTATTTGGTTGTATGTGGTTCTACCCATAGGAATGGAGAGTCAATGAGTGTGTGGTTAACACTTAGTACTTTCTTACTATCCTATTATCTATTATTCAAACCTAGTTCTTGGTGTATGAAGTATATTTTATACTAGGTTAGGTGCACCCGCCTTGGTTTTTGCAGAGCCAGAAGTAGAAGAGGGCATATTAAGTCCCTATAGTTGGTGCAGTTGCCTTGCAGAGCTCCCACACTTGGAACTAACCATTCCTAATATCAATCTCAAGGTACATTGGCAGCCTATTAGAGCATAACCATCATTTTGGACACCAACAGGTAGCTTTACCCCCTTTTGTGCTAGGTTTAGGAAGAAGTTCTCCCTATCTTTGTCTATTAATTTCTCCATAACCTCTAGGAAATCATTGTCTTGGGTAGCTTTCTCAACCCTTTCCTCAAGTGTCTCCTTAGGATTATAGTTGGCATTGTTGATATTGTGATAGGCTGAATTCATATCACCCATCTCTTCAAGTCTTGGTTCAAATAGGTTCATGAAAATTTCTTCTTGATTAGGATCCTTGAACACACTTTGGTATTCCACTTCTTGCCTTGCGTTTGCAAAGATAGTGCTATCTCCTAGTAATGATCCCCTATATGTTTGTGACTACGTGGAAACCAGCATCCAACAAGGGTTCATTTTGGAATTGATCCTTGATATGAGAGTTGTTGATTTTATTATTGAGGAGATTTAAAAATATATGATGATTTTCAATGGATATCTCTCACTTGTTTATGTATTTCAAACACAAAAACCACACATTCACTTGTCTCTTTTACCCACTTAAACACAAAATGTTTGATTTGTAGAATGTTGTCAGGGGTTTTTCACAAGAATGCACTTCAAGCACCTACCTAGCACAAGATTTGGTTCATAAACATGGCTCTACAAGGTGGTCTTGCTATTTTATCAAGGTTTTATTATATATTCCATTCAAATAGACTTCAATCTCTCATCCTCCAAGTATGTTAGGAGGCTTCCCACACACACCGAGGTACAATTTTGCACAATCCATGAGGACTACTAGAGGAAGGTTAAAAAATTAAAATCCATTTGTCATGCACCCCATTAAGGATACATGCATTTAATTTTAGAGTGGGTTGGATTGCTGTGACAAAAGTGAGCGTATCCCACTTTGGGCTGTCCCTCTCACTGGCCTCGTTAAGGAAAACTTGGCAGGTGAGCCCACTAAAGTTCTAGCATGTTCATTTTGAAAGCAAGGAAAATGGAATTAAGGTTAAGTTTATGGGAATTTGGTTCACCAAGAAGGTGAAGAGCATATCCCTAACTTTCCCTTTAGTTCCCAAACACTATTAACAAGGTTCAATTGATTTCACCCATTAACTATAGCAAATTGAGTATTTCTACTCTCTTCCACAAACAAGGGGCTTTGGTTTATGTGTTTGATTCTTTGATCCCTCTTAATTACTAGATTTTAAATGCACCAAATGCCACAAGATAAGGGAAAAATTGACTAGTTTAGGCTTACCTCCTTCTTTGTAGCTAACCGAAGTTAGGGGCATTTTTAAGTGATTTCATTGTTTTCATCTCACCTTGGCAATAGCTCTTTCCAAGTGTGTTTGCCCTCCAGCAAGTTAGTCAACACTAACAATCACAATGAGGGGAAACCAAAATAAAATTTGACAAAGCAAAGATTTATGTAATGAATTTTAAGTACCTTATTTGCAAATTTTCAAACAAAAATTTGAACTAAGGACTAAAGATCCAATTAAGAGA
The DNA here is from genome assembly GCA_027943335.1 of Chamaecyparis obtusa. Lineage (NCBI taxonomy): Eukaryota > Viridiplantae > Streptophyta > Pinopsida > Cupressales > Cupressaceae > Chamaecyparis > Chamaecyparis obtusa. The sequence continues at coordinate 2,137,410 of BSBK01001043.1, read as the reverse complement.
GACAAATTTCTTTTTGTAAGCTTCAATCATAGCAAGGTATTTCTGATATACCTGATTGTCCTCCTCTTGTGTTGACTCAAGAATGGCCTTGATATGTGCTAGGTTCTCCCTTTTGATCTTCTTAGCTAGTGCCTTCCCTTCTTGATTAAACCTGCTTTTTGGTTTTTGAACTTTTTGGTGCCTATTCATTTACAGTCAAAAAATACAAACAAAGAGTTAAATGAAATAATTTATCAATCTAAAAGAAAATTATGACAGAAAACCAAAAGTGACATTGTCTAGCAAATACATGATATTAAATTATTTTCAAGTGTAACTTTACTATTAGCAGGCGACACTTAAAAGTGTAACAGGTGACACAGAAAGTTAAACAAGCGTAAGAAAATTGCTATTAAGTGCAAAGAAACTTTAAAATTGCATAAAAATAATTAAGTCAAAGCGACACTTTAAGACAAGTAGGTGTAAGAAAGATGATACTAGGCATGACTTGTTCTGTAATGGGCTTCACAAAGTTTGGTTAGAAGCAACAACAGATTATCGATAGGTGACACTTCTCAATTTGCAGGTGTGACTTCTTCAGGCAAAGGCAATATATCTTTATCGCACAGGCGTGATTGTTTCGATTACAGGTGACAATAAAGAATTTAAGATAGAATACAAAGTATTGACCAGGCATAAATTTTCAACAAATAAGTGTCAACACAGAGCTTGTAGGCATCATCCAAGTGATTATAGGTGTGACTAAATTGACTGTAGGCATGATTTGACCTATTTCCTACAAAAATTCCATGGAAAATAGAAAATACAAGCATACAAAAGATGATCCAAATGATAAAATTGATAAAATGAGGCTTACTGCCCCATGGTGGGTGCCATTTTATGTACAAGTGAATGTACCTTCATAGAATTAGAGTTAATCATCAACAATAAGTGAAATAATAACTAAATACAACCACAATTGAGCAACTATTTAACAAAATCAATGACTAATCGAGCATCGTATGGTTCTCTAACTAAGATGTTAATGAATGAGCTCTCAGCAAGCTGTCACTAATGACAGTCCTAGTATGAGAATGATAGAGATAAAGCAATATGCTAAAGCTAACAATTATCAAGATAAATGCTAAAATGCTCTCAAATGCCTTTCTAAACTCAGATTGCAAGAGGTTTGATGTAATTCTCAGATAGGTGGTTGATATTAATGAAGGATTTTTTCCTTCCTTTTATAGATTTTCCAATGGTAGGGGGTGTAGTTGTGTTTAATCATGGTTGAGTTGGGGTTAAGTCTTTGGTTCCACCCTTTGAAGACAAAGAAAATTTTGTGTCCTCAAAGCTTGGGACAAGTAGACAAGATGGATGGTTAAGATTCCTTTTCACTTTGAGTGAATGAGATTCAATTTGGCTTGATCCATGTGAATGCCTTTCCTCAAATCTCATTGGTTGACTAATTTTCTCTCCTTTTGGTTTGTTGAGAGTAATTGATTTTTATTAATTGATTTAATTGATTTATTTTAGCCATGTACCCCTTGAATGGGTTGAATTTAATTTAATCCAAGACTATACAATTAATTGAATTAATTGTATTTTGATTTGATTACACTTGATTAAAATGCTCTCAATTTTGATTGATCTTGAATTAAGACTTGATTTTCATTTTGATTGGCTAATTGTGCATTGTGATTCAATTGATTCAATTTTGTCCTTAATTTTCTTTAATTTGACTTAATTTACTTTGAATTATCATTAAATTGTCTTTGTCTATTTTTAGGTGATTACAGATCCCAAGAACACCATGGACACCACAAGTGATGTTTTAGTCATGGATATTCCTGAAGAAAAAAGGAATACTATATATCAATAGGAGAAATCTCCCAAGGACACACAAGATCAATAGGAAAAGGAGATAGAAAAGAGAGTTCAACCAGTTAGGGTATGACCAAGGATGCATAAGTCAAACAACAATAGGTACCGATAATGGAGGAAACAAGTGGATATGAAGAAGCTAAAGAAAACATAAGGAGAAGACCATAGATAAGGAGACAAAAAAGGTAACAACTTTTTGGTCTATATCTTCTAGCATTGTTGGTATGGATGAAGATATACTTGTCATTGAAGGGAAAATAGATTTGAGTTCTATGAGTCCTAAGGAAATGATGTATATTGATATGGAAATTAATTCCAAAGAAAAGAAGGATAAAATGACATAAGAGGCATAAGTTGTCTTGAATGCAAGAGATATATTATCTGATTTAGTGCCTGATGTGAACTATGATGAGAAGGCCACACCGATTGAACAGTTAGGTTAGTTGGTCATAACTACAAGATTGGAGATGAAAATTCTAGGGGATGCTACAACAATGATATTTGAGAGAGACTATGAAAGGAAGAGGTCAAAACATTTGGCTCAAGAAATTGCACTAGATAGAGACACTTTACAAGTTGCAGTGAACTGGGTGAAAGATTCTTTAAAGGAAGGTGGTAAGATACTTACTTCTATCTCTAATTTTTCTTAGTTTATAAAAGACTTAGATAGGAAAAGAAATGAAGATAAACAAGAGCTAAGATTATTGAAAAAAAAATTTGATCCTATCAATGGTTCATCTACAATTTTTGGAGCATAAGTAAGTGTTGTTCATCATAAGCTCAAGACTTACAATAATGAGGAAGAAGAAAGGATATCTACTTTACTAGAGTTACAAAGCCTTTTGATTCCCAAGTTGGAGGTTTTGCAAAAATGTGTTAAAGAGGCTGGAATAGTATTAGTCTCACCTATTCCATGCACAGTAGAAGGATTAGAAGAACTTGCATTTTTGCTACATGGGTAGATCCTAATCATGGAGAATCTACTGAACACATGGGTTAATGATTTATAGAGCTTGATGACAAATTTTGCAAATGTCTTTAGTATATTTTAATACCTTTTTCATTGTTGTCAAAGGGGGGGTAGTAGTGTAGTGAAAAATTGCTAAGGTATTAGAAATGGTGAGTTGATATATTACCCCTGGGGGATTTCTTTTTGTAGCTCTAAATTTTTTATGCTCTAAACTGGGACACTTAGTCATTTTTTCTCGAAGTGTTTCCATCAATGTCAAAGGGGGAGATTGTTGGCATTTAATGAATATTTGATGAGGATTATCATGTGATGAATGTTGTAGTGTTGTCATTTTTAGTAACAAGTCTTATAGGATGATTGAATCCATTATACCAGTGACAAATTTGATTGCATAAGAAATTGTCTAATTATCTGGTCTACTAGTGATAACATAGTCAGTCATGGTAAATGTGATGCATGGTGATGATTTGGATATTTATGGTGATGCGATTGGATAGGAAGAATCTATAGAGTCATTTCAACCTACATCTATGAGTGCATAAGAAGATTTGAAGTACAGATGAAGATTTGAGGCAAACACCATTGATATAAAAAAGAACAGTTAAATAGTCAAGTCAAGGTTATTTATTCAGGTAGCAATTGGATAAGAGTTAATAATTTATTTATTTTTAATTGCATTATTGAAGACAAACCTTGAGGATTTTAATTTACTATTTTGTCAAGATCGCTTATGAAATTTGGATGGACTTTGGAGGCCGACATCAGTAACACATTTTAGGGTTACTCCATCAACCTAAATATATATAAGAGATGAAATCATAGAGAAAAAGAGGTTGTTAGTTGTTGTAATCATTGTGATTGTTGGAGGTGAAGTTTGTATGATTAGAATAGTAATTTGAGAAGTGATGAAGAAGATCTATTAGGTAGAATGTACTACATTCAGATCATTTTTATTGAGTTTATTCTCAAGGCAATTTCTAACAGACTTGCAATCAAAATCCTCTAACAAGGTTACTTCAAATAGGGTATGCAAGATCCTAACAGGTCTAAAGTTGAATTCCTCTAGCCAGGTGACTCTCAAAAAGATTTATAAATCTCCTAATAGGGTAGTTCCTAATAGGACTTTGTAATAGATTCTAACCGAGCTATAGATACTCTTAATCAAGTATTACCCTTAGTAGGGTTTTGTAATGCTCCTAACAGGGCATATCTTATAAGTGCATTAGTGAGATTAGTGGGAAATAATTCCCACTGTGGTTTTTACCTATAACAAGGGTTTCCATGCAAAAATATTTGTGTTTTTGTGTTAATTATATGTGGATGTTTTATGTGTTATTCTTCTATGTTATATTTACATTTACATGTTGGTTAATCTACAAGTTTATTAAAAGATTTTTTAAATATGTGGTTAAATTGATTCACCCCCCTCTCAGTGCCTTATAACATTAACATAGAGTAGTTAGCCTTGTGAAGTATGTTGTTTAGTTTATTGGAGAGATATTCAATTTCTTTTAGCCTCTATGACTTAGTGCATATATGTTCCTTTGTCATTGATGTAAAAGGGGGAGAGATAGCCATGTGAAAAATAGTGTGGATCTTAGAAAGAGAGATTGTTCTTTGTTGTAGAAGATTTGGGGGAGAGCTATATTATGGATATTGTTGGTAATATTTTTTATATGGTTTCTTTGTGCATTGATTTGGTTTTGCACATCATATTTTTCCATCAATGCCGAAGGGGGAGATTTTTTGATATTTTTAAGATATATTACATATATGTGATGACATTGATGTTTTTTCATTGATGTCAACATATTTCCTTATTTTTTATAGTGTTCCTGATTTGTTCAAAAAATATTTTGGATATGTATGGCTACTATATTGTATATCAAATGTTGTGAATTTATAGATGGTTGAAGGGATGTCTGTAGTTGATATATATCAACTTAAAAAGGTTCACATTATGATTTGAGTGAGTTTCAAGTGATTTATCAATGACTATTTTTTATGGTTGTTCAAGAATGTTATATTTACATTTACATGTTGGTTAATCTACAAGTTTATGAAAAGATTTTTTAGATATGTGGTTAAACTGATTCACCCCCCTCTCAGTGCCTTATAACATTAACATAGAGTAGTTAGTCTTGTGAAGTATGTTGTTTAGTTTATTGGAGATATATTCAATTTCTTTTAGCCTCTATGACTTAGTGCATATATGTTCCTTTTTCATTGATGTAAAAGGGGGAGAGATAACCATGTGAAAAATAGTGTGGATCTTAGAAAGAGAGATTGTTCTTTGTTGTAGAAGATTTGGGGGAGAGCTATATTATGGATATTGTTGGTAATATTTTTTATATGGTTTCTTTGTGCATTGATTTGGTTTTGCACATCATATTTTTCAGTCAATGCCAAAGGGGGAGATTTTTTGATATTTTTAAGATATATTACATATATGTGATGACATTGATGTTTTTTCATTGATGTCAACATATTTCCTTATTTTTTATAGTGTTCCTGATTTGTTCAAAAAATATTTTGGATATGTATGGCTACTATATTGTATATCAAATGTTGTGAATTTATAGATGGTTGAAGGGATGTCTATAGTTGATATATATCAACTTAAAAAGGTTCACATTATGATTTGAGTGTGTTTCAAGTGATTTATCAATGATTATTTTTTATGGTTGTTCAAGAAGTGATAGTATTGCAGTTTTTAGATATGTGTGGATTGGTTATGCAATATTTTAGTTTCCAACTTGGTAATGAGTTTAGGATAGGGATGTATGTCCTCAACTTGAATGGCTCATGATTTTGATACTAGAAAGGTATTTTTCTTGAGTGATAGAGCTTGGTGGTTGGTGTTATTGATGAACAATGCAAAGATAGTTATGTATTCTAAGACAAAATTATTTATGTTGTTGATATGGAATTTCACATTGCTTGCTAATGTTTCTAGATCATTTTTGTTAAGTATTTTTTTTACAGAAATTAATAGTAGGGAGATGTGATACAAATCCCTCTCTTGAAAGAGTATTATTTTTACTCCCAAGGCTCTTCGCAATCATGGTAAAACTACTTAAAAGGCTCAATCGAAGATAAAAGTGAAAGTTCACAAAGAGGCCTTTCCTGGTTTGGTTCAAACTTAGACTCAAAATGATAAATCTATAACACTTTTTTATATTTTATGGTTTTTCAATGTATTCAAGTTCTACTAATGCAATTTAATTCTAAAATCTATGATGATTTCATAACTTAACCAATTCTCAAAAAATATCAAAAGATTAGAGTAACGAGAGATTTTGTAAGAAAATTACATGAAAATAAATCTTATGAACATAAACCATCATCAAACCAAGCTTGCGAGTTAAATGATGAAAAGATTGAAAACCCAAAAAGCATAAATTAGATAAACTCATAATTTATTTTCAGGAAATGAAATCATTTGAAGGAAATTTGACCAATATTTAAGATATTTAGAAACTCATCAAATCATGTAGCCACTAGATGTACACACACTATTAGAATAACTAAGAGGGGGGGTGAATTAGTTAGATCAGTTATCCTACAGTCCCAAATACAAATATGTACTCTACAAAATAATTCAACCAAATTATGTAGCTCGGTAACATAAAATATCAATATGTCTATTCACTTTACCAATTACCAGTAATTATCCAAATGTGATTACCAACTAAATCAACTATGCAGTATGTAAAGTATGATAGAAAAATAATCATAACAAATAACACATAACACAATGATTTAACATGGAAACCCTATCAAGGGAAAAACCACCTAGGACCGATAACCCAAAATAATTCACTCTTCTAAAGTGAGCTCGGTGAAGATCCAACCCTGTTAAAGGTTACAATACACACTGTTAGGTGTGACCTGATTAGAGGATTTATCACTAATTGTTAACTTTTGACTAGTATTCACTATGGGGTCAACAAGATAACAATGTACATTCTTTGAATGACATAGGGAAGAATATAAGACGGTTAAGTCCACTTGATTAAGAGATTTTCTAAATCAATGGTTAAACTGATACAGTAATGATCTAATTCAAATACAACTCAATTGTAGATATTCAGATCTATGATAAGCCCATAAATAATCCTCTAATCATTAATCAATTCACTTCCTTCAATATCTCAACTTACTTTCATGTGGTAAATGATTCTCTGATGCTCAGTAAACTCTACAATCTCGTTCTACCAGCATTGTTTCAACAATGAAACTCATATCTCTTATATAGAAAAGTAAACCATTTTCATATCAACCATTAGATTTTTCCTCTTAATTTCCTTTGTCCATTTTGCCTCTTAAACCTTCCTAGGTAGATGTGTGCATGTCACGTTTCAATCTCATCCTTTAGATCTTCTCCAAATTTTGTTAGTCATGGATCTCATAACAAACTTTATCCTTAACCTCAAAATCATACCAATATCCATCTCATCATATTCAGTCGGTTGTTCTTAGAATTTAATGTTTTCATCCATATTCGGTTAATATAGAAATGCGTCAGTGATAACTAGTTAGACTAGCTCGATTAATACTGTCACTCAGTATAAATTGCACTAGCTCGGTGTATATAGAAATCTTCAATTACCGATGACATTTACTTGTTCAATTTCAAATCTCTTCTTCATAATAGATCGATGTAACATGCTCAAGTCAACAATATAAAGCCATAGACTCATCAATAAGTTACCCAATGTTTACCTTTTCCTTATCTGTCATATCCATCTTTTCTTCAGGTAGATATCTTAGTTCTTTATCTTTTCTTCCTTCAACAAATGTTTAGATGTTTGCAACTAACATAATAAGTACTGTCAAGACTAGTTGACATCAATGACAACATATTGATTGATTTAATCATCTTACATATCATTTTAGTACTCGATGATCTCTAATCACCATTCCTTCAGTTCATTCAGGTATTCAATCAATTATAGTTCATCAATCTCTCCATTTGGCATTGATGGCAACACAAGAAATACAAAAATATGTCATACACATACAAAACATGTATTCTACAACTATGTAAGAAAATGTTGTAGCTTGGTAAGCTAAAATTTTATATGTTTAATCACTACAAAACATAACAACATTACAAGTGCAGACTCTCCCTACGGATTTGATCTTTTTAGTTATCAGATTCCCTTTGGTCTCAGCAACAAATATATCTCTCCCTTTCTTTGTGTTCTCAGTAACTAATTTTCCATATTCATTCTCTCTCCCTTTGACAACAATGCCAAAGAAAATATACAAATAGCTCTTCAACAACCAAGTATTCCTTTGTTGTTCAATTCATATCATGTACCTTTAATGTATAGATAAACAATTTTATGTTCTAGCTTCTACAATCTTTCACAACCTTAGATAAAATCCAAAGTGTGAGCTATGTGCATCAACATGAATGATCTTCTGATAAGTATAGGTTGATGGAACCTCCAAATCACCTTAGTGACTGGTAGATAGGGGACAGACCCCAAGTTTAGTCCTTAAATATTCAAATGTATCCTTTAGTAATGGTTTAGTAGATATATCAGCAAGTTGTTCCTTAGATGTTACAAATTTTAGTTTCACTTTCTTCTCTTGAACTTGTTCTCTCAAGTAGTGATACTTAATAGATATATGCTTTATTTTAGAATGCATCACAGGATTTTTGGAAATATTTATTACACTAGTGCTATCACAATATATAATAATTGGCTCAATGACTACCTCATTCATTCCTTCCAACACTTGTCTGATCCAAGAAATATTAGAACAATTTGTAGTAGTAGCAACATACTCTACTTCAGTAGTAGACTAAGAAATGCATGCTTGTTTCTTGCTAATCCAAGTCACAAGCATTTCCCCTAAAAAGAATGCTCTACCAGTTGTGCTCTTCCAGTCATCTATGTTTCCAGCCCAATCTACATCGGTGTAAACTTTAAGTTAAAATTTTCTTTCCAATGTGTACCATAATCCATAGTCCTCTATTTTCTTCAGATATCTCAAAATTCTTTTCACTACAACCATATGTGAATCTTTAGGATTGGAAAAAAATCTAGCCACAATCCCCACTGCATGTGCAATATCAAGCCTACTATGTACAACATACATTAGTTTACCAATCATAGATCGGTATAGAGTCTGATTTACTTCTTCAGATTCATCATCCTTTGTCAATTTACATCTAGTGACCATTGGTGTTCCTACTAATTTAGCATCTTCCATGCCAAAAGTCTTCAATACTTCTTTAATGTGTTTTGATTTAGTGATAAAAATCCCATCTTTCTGTTGTATAATCTGCAAACCTAGAAAGAATTTAATCTCTCCAAACATTGACATTTGAAATTCCTTTCTCATTTCATCATCAACAAACCCTTCCAGTTGTTCTATGTAGACTTCCTCTTCAAGAATTCCATTTAGAAAAGCTGATTTCACATCCATTTGATATAATTTAAATCCCTTATGTGCATCATAAGCAATTAATATGCAAACTCCTTCCAGTCTAGCAACAAGTGCAAAGGTTTCACCATAATCAATACCTTCTTCTTGTGCATATCCCTTGCAAACAAGTCTTTCCTTATTCCTTATAACTTCTCCATTCTCATTCAGCTTATTCCTGAAAAATCCACTTAGTACCAATAACATTTTTATCCTTTGGTCTAGGTACCAATGTCCATGTCTTATTATTTTCAATTTGTTCAATTTCCCCATTCATAGCATTTATCCATTCCTCATTTTCAAGTGCATCCCTAACATTCTTAGGTTCAAACTCACAAACTAAACATGTGTTTTTTCTTAACTTACTTCGGGTCATCATACTAGCTTTCTTATCTCCAATGATTTGATTCTCTGGATGATGTCTTCTAGAAAATCTTGCTAGCACTTGATCTCTCCTCTGCTCATTATTCTATTCAGGTACATTTTCCTGCTCGGTAGCTTCTTCCTAATTCTTAGTTTGCATTTGCTGACCATCGGTAGCATTTTTCCAATGCTTGGTAGACTCAGCCTATGGCTTTGGTAGATAGTCTAGATCTTCAACATAAGTAAACCTACCATAATCTTCTGGCTCCTTCATGCTTTCTTCATCATTCTTTTCAGCAAACTCATCACTCTAATATTAGCACTTTCTATGATCTTATTAGAAACCTTATTCAAAAATTTGTAAGCTTTACTCTTAGTAGAATAACCTAAGAATAAACCTTCATCACCTTTTGAGTCAAATTTTCCATTCCTGTCATCTTTCAAAATATAACACTTGCTACCAAAGATTCTGAAATAACTTACACTTGATGTGTATCCAAACCATAACTCATAAGGTGTCCTGTTTGTGTCTTTCTTCAGTTGAACTTGGTTTAGGGCATATACTGTTGTGCTAACTACCTCTCTCTAGTACATCTGTGCAAATTTTTTCTCAATCATCAATGTTCTAGCACAATCAACAATAGATCAATTTCTCCTTTTAGCAATTCCATTCTTCTATGGTGTTCTAGGTGCAGAAAACCTACCTTTTTATACCATGCTCATTATAAAAGTTAGTGAATTCATTAGAAAAAAACTCACCTCCTCTATCAGACCTTAAGCATTTCAATTCTTTTCCGGTTTCTTTTTCAACTTTAGCCTTATACTATTTAAACAATTTGAATGACTCAAATTTTTTTTTCAAGAACATAACAGTCATCAATCTAGTATAGTCATCAAAAAACAAAATAAATTATCTATCACCATAGTAGCTTTGAGTTCTCATGGGGCCACATAAGCCGGTGTGAACCAACTCCAAAATTCCTTTAGATGAGTAGTCCTTACTTTTAAAACTAGATTTTGTCATCTTCCCTTTCTGACATTGATGACACATAACATGATTACGATTGGTTAGACTGGGAAATCCTCTAAATTTTCTCTTTCTACTGATCTTAATCATGTTATTAAAGTTTACATTACATAACCTCTTATGCCATAACCATGCATCTTCATTTTTCACCAGCAAACAAGAAGTCTCAGCATTGTCCTCCTATTCTGAAAAGCTTTCCATTTTCATCATAGATTTTCACCTTCTTGCTCTCAAATGCAACTCGGTGACCTGAGTTATTCATCTATGCTACACTCAACAAATTTTAGTTAAGTCCTTTTACCTAGTATGCATTATCACATCTAATTCTATCATTCAAAAAAATCGATCCTTTTCCTTTAACCATACATGGTGTGTTGTTTCCAATTTTCACTGATCCTCCATTATAATGCTCAAGATGATCAAACTTATCTTCATCACTAGTCATGTGATGTGTACAACCACTATCAATGATCCAAGTATCATTTTTACTAACTTTATAAATAAGTGTTGTTTCTACATACCTTTCCTCCTCTTCTGAATCATCTTTCATTGCAATAAACACCACCTCAATATCATCATTAGTGTCAGTATCGGTGTCATATTCTTCAACAAGGTAACATACCATTTTACCCTTATCTTTGTGATCTTGATTGTCTCTATTGTAGTGTCGATAACCTCTGTTGTTTCTTCTACCATACTTCCCATCACTAGATTAGTCTTTGTCTTTATCATCCTCTTTCTTATTAGGACATCTTGCAACAATATGGCCAACTTCTTTACAATTAAAATAAGATAAAGGTATCTTTACCTTATATCTACCTTTACATTTCTATAGTCTTCAGGCCATGAGTGCTTTAAGTTCATCAAGCTCATCATCAGTATTACTATCAATTTCATTCCTTATATTATGCTTACTACTAGATTTACCAATCTTCAGAGAAGACATAAAAGAATACTTAACACTCGGTACCACACTATTATCAAAATTGTTAAGCTCAAATGTTGTTAACTTCTCAATCAGATTATCAAGAGTAAGAGTGTTTTTAGGGTTAGACCTCATTTCATGAATAGCAGATATTTTGATTGCATAAACAAGCAACAAGGTTCTCAGTATCTTACTTACCACTGTATCTTAAGAAATGATACCACCAAATCCTTGGATAGCATTGACTACCTCTTTGATTTGATTTGTGTACTGTGTAATGTTCTCTCCTTCCTTCATCTTCATTTCATCAAACCACCCTCTCAAGCTTTCAACTCTAGCTCTCATCACATTCACATCACCACCATAAACTAGAAAAAGTTTATCCCACATATGCTTTGTTGTAGTGAAACCCTTGACATCCTCAAATTTAGCATCAGATAGAGAAACATCAATCTCTATCATAGTAATGTTGTGTTCATGTCGGTCTTTCAATTGATCAAGAGTTAAAGGTCCAACCGTCGGTTGTATGTAGCCATTGTCCAGTGAGTGTAATGCAGAATCTCCAATTCTAGATATGTAAAGTCTCATCTGGCTTTGCTATGTAGTAAAGTTGTCTTTGTTCAGCTTCGACACTTCCCTCTTATACATCTTGTAATCTTTCTGCTCAAGTCCTTTAAATTTTCTTCCAATCAACCAATATTCTCTAATACCAATTGTTAGAATAACTGAGAGGTGGGGCTGAATTAGTTAGATTAGTTATCCTACAGTCCCAAATACAAAGATGTACTCCACAAAACAATTCAACCAAATTATGTAGCTCCGTAACAAAAAATATCAATATGTCTGTTCACTTTAATGATTACCAGTAATTATCGAAATGTGATTACCAACTAAATCAACTATGTAGTATGTAAAGTATGATATCAAAACAATCATAACAAATAACACATAAAAAAATGATTTAACGTGGAAACCCTATTAAGGGAAAAACCACATGGGACTAGTAACCCAAAATAATTCACTCTTCTAAAGTGAGCTCGGTGAAGAGCCAACCCTGTTAAATGTTACAATACACACAGTTAGGTGTGACCTGATTAGAGGATTTATCACTAACCATTAAATTTTGACCAGCATTCAATATGGGGTCAACAAGATAATAATGTACATTCTTTGAATGACATAAGACAAAATATAAGATAGTTAAGTCCACTCAGTTAAGATATTTTCTGAATCAATGGTTAAACTGATACAGTAATGATCTGATTCAAATACAACTCAATTGCAAATATTCAGATCTATGCTAAGCCCATAAATAATCCTCTAATCATTAATCAATTCACTTCCTTCAATATCTCAACTTACTTTCACTCGGTAAATGATTTTCTGACACTTGGTAAACTCTGCATTCTCCTTCTTACGACATTGTTTCAATAATCAAATTCATATCTCTTATATAGACAACTAAACCATTTTTATATCATCCATTAGACTTTGATGCTTAATCTCCTTTGTCCATTTTACCTCTTAAACCTTCCTAGGTAGATGTGTCCATATCACATTTCAATCTCATCCTTTAGATCTTCTCCAAATTTTGTTAGTCGTGGATCTCATAAAAAACTTTATTCTTAACCTTGAAATCATACCAATGTCTAGCTCATCATATTCAATCATCTATTCTTAGCATTTAATATTTTCATCCATATTCAGTTAATATAGAAATGCATTGGTGATAACTAGTTAGACTAGCTCAGTTAATACTATCACTCGGTATACATTGCACTAGCTTAGTGTATACAGAAATCTTCAATTACCAACCACATTTACTTGTTCAATTTAAAATCTCTTCTTCATAATAGATTAATGTAACATGCTCAAGTAAAAAATATAAAGCCATAAACTCATCAATAAGTTACCCAATGTTTACCTTTTCCTTATCTATCATATCCATCTTTTCTTCATGTAGATATCTCAGTTCTTTATCTTTTCTTCCTTCAACAGATGTTTAGATGTTTTTAACTAACATGATAAGTATTGTCAAGACTATTTGACATCAATGACAACATATTGACTGATTTAATCATCTTATATATCATTTCAGTACTCGGTGATCTCTAATCACTGCTCCTTCAGTTCATTTAGGTATTCAATCAGTTGTAGTTCATCCCACACATGAGAAAATTTTATCTTGAAACCAGTAGAATAAACATTTCCAATCATTTTTCACAACAAGATAAAACAATAACAATGAACTCCAACTAATCAAATCCAAGGAACAATTTGCAATGAAATAACCAAGTCTTTAAATAATAAACAAGAGTTCAATATTATCTCACATTGATGGAAAAATTATCACACCACTAATGCAACACCAATTGTATTAGATTCAATTGCACAAAATTTTGACCCTAATTAATCTATGGAAATATTTTATATAGAATTCTACAACTGCAAAAAGTAAACTCGTAACTAGGGTTTTTAGCCATGAAAAATGGTGAAATAAAAATAAAACTGAAGTTTAACCAGCTCAAATCTATTGACTTGGTGGTTAGCACCTCCTTGGAGATTTGTGACATGTCTTAACCATGTCCCATGGGTTGGGTTAAATCTAACATTTGTATCAGGCATTGATAGTTTGAGCTTTTGGTGCAACGACAAATGATTCCAACAATCGGTAACAGAGTCTTGGGTCATGGCTTCAAGTCTCCCTTTAGTGGGTGTTGAAGGCTTAGTTGGTGCAGAGGGGGAGATTGTTAACTTGATAGTCAGCACCTCCTTGGAGATTCATGACATGTCTTAACTACCTCATGTGGGATGGGTTAAATCTGGCATTTGTATCAGGCATTGACAGTTTGAGATTTTGGTGCAATAGAAAATGATTCCAACAAAATCATTCCTAACCTATTAGTTATCATGCTAAGATGATTTTACATTTTTTAATAATCCCAAAACATGCAAAAATGAGCCACAAATATGCCCAAATTTTGAGGAATGAACTATTGTTCCACCATTTACAATTGAATGTGCCCACATTTTGGATCTTCACTTTTTTGCACATGCCAAAAATGTATGGAATCAACTAATGAACCAATAGATAACTAATAGAGAACCATTTGATAGGCCAAAATGACCCATAGCATGCATCAACACTTTCAAAAATCTGATTTTTCATAAAAAAATGTGAAAATATGCAAGTTTAGGAATTGTAGGGTTGTGGGACCTTTGAAAATCTCATAGTTGAAAAATACCTAATTATTAAAATGATTGAAGTTGTCAAAATTCATCACTTAGTTTTCTGGAAGGCTTCTTAGGTGATCTTTGTGGAATCTTTCTATGATCTTTTGGACTTCATCAAACTTAGACAAATCCATAGACTCTAAATGATTTTGCTACCTTTCTCATAAAGAAGTGAGCTTGGAACCAAACTTCTAAATGTCCTCTATATGTTCCATGATTTTCCTGATGTCTTCCTTGGCATAGAACATATAATGCAAATCATATGGCATATTTATTAAGGCAATAATTATTTCAAATTGCTAAACAATATTCTTCGTGGAATATAACCTTTCTTTTTTTTATCTTCATATAATTCCAAGTCAATTCCATCAAAGAATTTCTCTATCTCCTCTACCCACAACAAAAAAAATTTACTTATTTTCTCAATTTTCTCCATCCTTTTGTGGTAACCTTTGATGGCAATACCAATGGAAGTGACCCACTCATCAAAATTATCCAACTCCGAGCCCTCGCATAATTTTACCAAAACTTGAAAGCATTTCTATCTTATCTTCTTCAAATCTATCAATGCTTATTACCATCATTCTATGCTATTATCAATTCCCTATTATCCTTCCATTAAATCATTGAGTTGTGTTACTTTAATGATAATTTTTTTGAAGTGTTTCAAAATAATCTAAATAGTTTCAATCCCAAATCTCTCAAATTTTGACCTCCAATCTGAACATTCCTTCAAAAAAGTATGAGATAACCCTAAAGATTTTGGTGCTTCTCTCTTTTCCATGGTGGCCTGTAATAAACCCTCTAGATTATTTTGGTCAATGGGACCAATTATTTCTATAACATAGTCCTTAAGGACTTTATTCCACTAACGGAGACCCTACAATTCAATTTTGTCCTCCTTTAAATAAGTAAACAATTGTTTAACTACAAATGTTACCAAAGCCTTCCCACCTTCTCTGGTAGGTTATCCTAAATCTATTTCCTCCATTACATAATCTTTTGCTATTATTTCTTTGATACTAATATAGGGTGAGCTACTACCACTTGTACCTTTCACTTTCCACTATTATCCCGAGTTACATATGACATGTTAGAATTATGATGAGATTTAGAGTTGATATGGTGATGCATATTGATTGTAGTCATAGGTAGTAATTTGTTTGGTTTTCATTATTGGAAACTAAGTTAGATCAATCATTTATCATAATTAGTGAAGTGCAGAAGGAAATTGGTGTGAAGGTTAAGTGATTGATAATGCTAAAAATTGGTTAAGTCCAGAAGATTGGTAGATAAAGAGGTCAACACTTTGGTAATGGTCATGAAAGATGAATATTTATAAGGTGCAATCACAGCTACAACATCAGCATGGTCAGAGTATACTGTGGTTCCAACCATAACTCATTTGGTTTATTGGTGAAACATATTTTATTGTCACATTCATTTAAAAAAGTAAGAACAATTATGTTCTTGAGTATCGGTTAGAAGATTCTAGACCGGTAAGCGGTATAGCGATTGTGATGATACTTAATGTAATGATAGATAACATGTGATAATAGTTATATAATTGATAATGTGTTATTTTTGGGATCGATGCTATTGTATAAGGAATATTTAAGGCAGTGCATTGGAGAAGTCAAAATATGTTTGACTATTTTGGAGAATTAAAATGCAGATCTTATTGAAAGCCAATGCAGTCATAGGTAAATGTGTTTTACATCAAGTTTATCACTTTGATGGGAAAATATTTAATTTCATGAAGTCGGTGCCAAAAGTATCTATAAGTAGTACTACTCATATTAAAAAGTGATGATGAAATAGGAATTGAAATTAGAAGATTGATGCTATTGTGAAATCAATTAAGGTGGCAATCAGATATATGATAGAGTCAGAGTTGTGAGAAGATACAAAGACTAGATAAAAGATTGGATCTGTCAAGTAGTTAGTTCTAGATTTAGATCACTCTACCCATTGTTCCCTAGCAGTTATAGCAAGCAAATTCCTTAACCGGGTGAACTTTAGCAGGTTCTTATTGTAAATCCTTTAATCAAGTGAGCTCTTAATAGAGTCATGAAATCCAGTCACAAGGTAGATCTTAGAAAATATAATTGTACTTCTAAAAAAGTAGAAATTACTCCTTAAAGGATGAACCCTTAGAAAGGGTAATTATAATCTCCTAACTAAAAACTCATTTTATAGTAGTAGTGAGCTTGTGGGTGTCATCCTCACCATGTTTTTTCCCTCTAGCTAAGGGTTTCCATGCAAAAATAATTGTGTCATGTGTGATGATTTTTTGGATGTTTGATTTTGTTTACTTTTACTTTTTAACTTCAGTTATATGCTTTGTGATTTAGAAACTATTATTGAAGTTATTCAGGTCAGTGGTTGAATTAGTTTATAATTTGGTTGCATTGATTCACCCCCCCCCCTCTCTCAGTGCCTAAGAATTCTAACATGACATTCTTTGGGATTTCCTACTGGGCTCTCTTTCATGGAATGCCTGACCCAATTGAGGTAGGTAACCATTCCCTATTTCTATATAGGTCCTCTGTCAAGTTTGGACTACCTTCACCAACTATGTAGGATTTGAAGAGGTGAGTGGTTCATATGGGGCTATATTCAACATTGATGTCCTGACTCGATCCCCTTTATCTTCTTCCTCTTCTCCATGTTCTTCTTGTTCCAAGGCCTCCCTAAGTTCTGAATTTTCTAGAGTTTACTCTCTCCCTTCTCCTTCCAAAGGTATATATTATGGAGTCTTGTCCCTTTCCTCTTCTTCTTCTTCTATAGGTACCTATTCCAAAATATTTTCTCTTTCCTCTTCTTCTTCTGAAGATTCTACAAGTTATGTCTATAAGCCTATGAGTGACCTCTAATAAACCTTTTGCATGGTAGCTTGGTTTACCTACACCCTTAGTTGTGACTATGGTGTATAAGTAGATGGAGGAGGTTGAACTTGAGATTGGCCATGGGCTTCCTTTTGGATATCCTCAACTTGTGAATGTGGTTGAGGAAAATGAGGTGTTCTTGGTGGAATATTTTTGACTTATGCATTAGATGGAGGAGTTTTTACTTATGGTTGGTATTGAACCTTGATTGACTCATCGCCCTTGGGATCATCAGTTGGTACACCTGTATCTATTCCCCTTCCTCCAATCCAAACTGAGTGGTAGTTATTGTTTCCATTTCATCTCTTTTCTCCTTTTGTACTTCTTGAGTAGGGAATTCCTTAGCTTGGGTGAAAAGTGGTTCTTGAGCTATGAATTTTCACGGGGGGTCTAGATAAGTAGGAAATTCTTCTTTCTTGGTTTCTTATGACACCTTTTCTACAAGATCCTCATCAGTGTGAATAGGAGGTGGATTCTTTGCATCATGTTATGTTAATTCTTCTGGGGTATCAATACATGTATCTTCATTTATAGTCTCTTTAAACCTCTGGAGTTTTTCAAAATTTGATACATAAAATGCATCTATCCCCAATTCATCTCCTGCATCTGTATCAAGTTCTATGCTAGTTTCTATTTTTACAATGCCCCTTTGTTTACCTTGTTTAGTTGGTTCTTCCTATTCCTTCTCCTTTATAGTTGTGATAGCCTACCTAGTTCTCCTAACCAAAGGAACATCTTCTTCACTAAGATATTCTTTTTTATGGTAAGGTTTTAAGAGGAGGTGAAACCAAGGCTCCTATTCTTATCCTTTTATAAATCTTTTCTTTTGATTGAGGCTCCTTATCCTTTGGTATATAGATCTTGATCACACTACTTCTTTGGCTTGGTGTAGTAACCTCAAGAGGAGTATTTGAATCTTGTGGTATGTCTTGCAAAGGAATTGGAGCATGATAGGTATCCCATTTTTCTTTAGTTTTTATCCATAGTACATTAAGTGGAACATGAACTACCATATTTTGAGCATGTCCATACATAGTGCTAGGAGAAATGGGATTAGTCTTCTTAAAGGTTGGGATATTTACCTTCACCATTGTTTATCTCTACATTTAGAATGGCATGATTATACACTTTACCTTTTTTATATAAATAGTCAAGAATGTCTTCAAAATCGTTCTCCCAAAACTTAGGAGAAATAGGAACTTGGATTACATGATGTTCTAGTACTAGTTCCATTCTATAATAATATATGATCTTGATCTCATATTCATCAATTGAGTTCATCTAATGATCCTCAAGATGAGGATCATGTTTGTAGAATGAAGACCTTATCTTGCTAAAAGTTCCTATTGGATAAAACCTGTTAGATAATTGAGACAGGGGTGAATCAATTAGTTCCAGTTATCCTACAGTCCCAAATCTCCCATATATATATATTCATAATTTTCAAAAAAATTATAATCTTGATAAGCTATCAACAATAACTTTATCTTCATCTACCGATTGACAGTCAATTCAATACTATGTTTACCAATTTGACTAGTTATGAAATGTGTAAAATAGAATAACAATCCAATCACATCAAATACATATAACACAAATTTTTAACATCGAAACCCTGTTAGGGAAAAAACCACCTAGGACCAATAACCCAAAATAATTCACTCTTCTGAAGTGAGCTCGGTTAGGAGCCAACCCTATCAAAGGTTACAAAAAACACTGTAAGGTGTGACCTAGTTAGAGGATTTATCACTAACAGTTCTCCCTTGACCATCATTCACTATGGGGTCAACAAGAAAACAATCAAAATTCATTGAATATCATATTGAAATACAAAAAGACTGTTAAGTCCACTTGGTTAAGATATTTTGTTGTAACAATGGTTAAACTGATACAGTAGTGATATGATTCAAATACAACTAATATTTGTAGATTTTCAGATCTATGCTAAGCTCAAAATACCTCCTCTGATCAATATTCAATTCAATCCTTCATATCCTCCAACTTGTTTAACTCAGTGAATAATACCCTGATGCTCGGTAATGCCTGTAGTTCTTCTTGGTTCTATATGTAACCAGTTTGATTAGTGGTGCATGAAAATAGTCCTTTCATGTGAATTATCCTATAGTGTCAATAATCTCTAGACTCAATAATAAATCTCATGTCTCTTTAAATAGACTTCATAAACCATTTTCTTATCATCCATTAAATTTTTCCTCTTAATCTCCATCATTCCTTTTTCCACTTCAAGATTCCTCTGTAGATGTGTCTATAACATGTTTCATCCTTCTCTATTAGATTAATCTTGAATTTTTTCAGTCATTATATCATCATAACAAACTTTATCTTTTACCTCAGAATCATAAGAAATTGTCTAGCTCATCAATTCAGTAAGTTGTTATAAACTTTATTTGTTTCTCTTACTCAGTCAATACAGAATGTGTCAGTGATAACTAACTTGGTTATTACTATTACTCGGTTTACACTACACTAGCTCAGTGTATACAAGAATCTTCAATTACTGACCAAATAAACTTGTTTAGTTCTGATCTCAATTACATAACAAATTCATGTAATACAATCAAGTCAACAACATGATGCCATAGACTCATCAATAAGTTACCCAATTTATACCTTAGTCATATCTTCCACATCCATCTCATCTTCATGTAGATATCTCATTCCTTTATCATTTTTCTTCTTCTTCAGATGTTTGTAACTATCATGATAAGTACAGTCAAAACTAGTTGACATCAATGAAAATACATTGACTGATTTAATTGACTTACATATCACTTTAGTATCTCGGTGATCTCTAATCATTGTCTTTCACTTGTCCATTTAGTTCATCAAGATATTCAATTAGTTTTAGGTTATTAATCTCTCCCTTTGACATTGATGGCAACACAAATATTAAATATGCCATAGAATACCAAACATCTATACTACAACTCTATAGATAAATGTTGTAGCTCGGTAAGCTCTCCCTAGCTTGTACATTTTATATGTTTAATCACTACACAACATTTCATGCAGACTCTCCCTATGGATTTGATCTTTTGCTTCTCTGATTCTTCTCTCCCACTAGATAGATATTTCATTGATTCTTTCTCTCCCTTTGACAACAATCCCAAAAAGAGTAAACAACTCTGTAGTAGCTAAAATATTATCTCTGTTGTTCGGTTCAGATCATGTACCAATATATAGTGTTCTTTGTTCCATCTTTCACAATCTTTAGGAAACCTAAAGTGTGAACAATATGCATCAACATCATGTGATTTTATAATAAATTATAAGTTCATGCAACCTCTTGATCACCTTAGTGACTAATAGATAGGGGATGGACCCCTATTCTAGTCCTCAAGTACTCAAATGTATCCTTTGGTAAGGGTTTGGTAAATATGTTTGCAAGTTGTTCTTTAGATTTCACAAACTCCAATTTCACTTTATTTTCTTGTACTTGTTCTCTCAATTAGTGATACTTAATAGATATGTGCTTAGTCTTTGCATGCATCACTGGATTCATCAAAAAATTTATAGCACTTGTGTTGTCACAATATATTTCATTCATTCCTTCCAAAAGTTGTTTTATCCATGCAATTTTTGAACAATTAGCAACAACAACAACATATTCTACTTTGGCAATAGACTGAGAAATACATGCGTGTTTCTTTCTTATCCAAGTAACTGATCTTTCACCTAAAAATAAAGCTCCACCGGTAGTGCTCTTTCAGTCATCAATATTTCTAGCCCAATCTGCATTAGTGTAAACTTGTACTTCAAAATTTCCCTCTTTCTTGTACCATAAACCATAATTCTCTATGTCTTTCAAGTATCTAAGAATCCTCTTAACAACAGTCATATATGATTCCTTGGGATTAGCATAAAATCTTGCTACAATCCCAACTGCATGTGCAATATCTAGTCTACTATGCACAACATACATTAGTTTTCCAATCATTGATCTATATAGTGTTTGATTTACCTCAGTTGACTGATCATCCTTTGTCAATTTACATCCTATGACCATCGGTGTACCTACCAGTTTTGAATCTTCCATTCCAAAGGTCTTCAACACTTCTTTGATATACTTTGATTGTGTTATCAATATCCCTTCATTTTGTTGTAGAATTTGCAAACCAAGAAATAATTTAATCTCTCCAAACATTGACATTTCAAATTCCTTTCTCATTTCATCATTAAATGATTTACATAGATTATCATGTCCTGCAAATATGATATCATCAACAAAAAATTCAGCAATAAGAATCTTGTCATCAGTTTCTCCTTTCAAATATAAATTTCTATTATCACTTGTTCTAACAAATCCAATACTAATAAGATATGAATGCAGTCTTTCATACCATGCTCTCGGTGCTTGTTTCAGTCTATATAGTGCTTTTTGCAACTTACATACCATGTTTTTCTGATTTGGATCAACAAAACCTTTAGGTTGTTCAATGTAAACCTCTTCCTTGAGTATCCCATTCAAAAATGCAGATTTAACATCCATTTGATATACTTTGAATCCTTTCTAGGAAGCATATGCAAGTAATATTATAACTCTTTCAAGTCTAGAAACTAGTGCAAAAGTCTCACCATAATCAATTCCTTCTTCTTGTGCATACCCTTTACATACAAGTCTTTCTTTGTTCCTAGTGACTTCACCATTCTCATTCAAATTGTTTTTGAATATCCATTTGGTCCCAATAACATTTTTATCATTCGGTCTTGGTACCAATGTCCATGTTTTGTTCTTCATTATTTTCTTAATTTCCTCATTCGTTGCTTTAATCCATTCATCATTCTCAAGTGCATCTCTAACATTTTTAGGTTCAAATTCACAAACTAAACATGTGTTTCTCAACTTACTTTGTGTCATCGTGCCAACTTTCTTGTCACCAATAATCTAATTTTGTGGATGGTGTCTTTGTTATCTCTATTGAGCATTAAAGGTTGTCATTAGTATCAAAGTTTATCAAAGACATCAGTCAGTTACTTATATTAAGCTAGTCGGTAACTACAAGCAAAATAGGCTACTCGATTAAAGTGTATACACCGAGCATCAGTTAGTTTACCGAGCATCAGCAGACATCGATACCGAGTGATAGTAAACATCGAGCATCAAAATGAACACTGATTAGTTTATATAGTGTTTACTGAGGATCACAGGAAATGGCATAGTAATCAGGATTGGCACATTCTTCTATGCAAATGGTTAAAATAGATCAGAAAACATTTTACCAAGATTGAGGAGACTTTATTGCTGAGATATTAATTTAATGCAATGTATATCTTATGTAATTGTTTTTTATCTAGGTTATTTTTGTACATCGTAGATCTTAGGGTTTTTTCTAAGATTTGTAAACCTAATTTTGTAAGCGGCAAATAGTAGTATGCTATATAATTGTATGTTTACATCATTTTTGGTGTGAACTGATGTATGAACAAAGAAGCACTTGAAGTTCTAGCCAACCTTCAAGATTATCAGTTGACAGACAAAGCATAACAAAATTTAGAAGTTTATCAGACTAAGCAGAATCAGAGCAGGCTTACTGAGTAGTTCGGAGCAGAGATTCATCACAGTAAAGGTGATATATATTTAGTATTTTATTGATCTGTATCATGCAATCTAAGTTGTCACTAGAAGATAGTTACCTATTGCTTTCTAACAACTGTAATAGAGTTTTTGGTTAAATCTCTTAACAGAGTAGACTTGACAGTTTTTTTAAATCTCTTAACTGAGTGCACACTCAAGTAGTGTTGCTAAAATCCTATAACTAGGTAGATCTAGCTGATCTAATATGTTACTCCTAACAAGGTAAGATCACCAAAAGTGATCAAAACTTGTAGCCCTAATAGGAAAACCTTTTCTATCTGTAGTAGTAAAGAATTTTTGGGTGTCATCCCCACCATAGTTTTTACCTTCTAACAAGGGTTTCTGCATTACCAAAATACTTGTGTTATGGGAATGTCTTATTATTGATTTCATGTTATTTATTTTACAAGTTAAATGAATGAATGATATATGCATTTGATGTAAGTTATTTTGGAACGTTACATTGTTTACTAGTTTAGATCTGAAGGTTTATAGTTGAAAGTTTTTTTTGGGCACTGATTCACCCCTCCCCTCTCAATACCCTATCTCTCCTAATTCCAACAATTGGTATCAAAGCATAGTTCTCTTATTGGATAGTTTAATCACTGAAGGGTAAAGATCTAAGTCATGGAGAGGTATAAGTTAGATAAGACTATTGAGAACTAGAAGATTCAGATGTAGGTGTTTGTGGAACAGTATAAGAAAGCTAAGGATGAATTGAAGAAACTACTAGTTGAACGGAAGAACCTATCCATTCTACAAAATGAAGTCGGTTACCATGAAGAAACGATTGATGATTTTGATCTTATTGGATCTAGTTCTGGAAGTATCTCTAATGGATCTGAAATCATGATCTTTGATTTATCTAAAAAGAATCAACACTTAACTGAACAAGTGAAAGCACTGCAAATTGGTTAAGAATCTCAAATGGTGAGAATGGTAGAAATAATGAACAATGCTAGATAGGTTGAACAAGAAAGAAATCTAGCTATTGATGACCGAAGACAAATAATAGAACAACTTCAAGAAAAAGAAAGTGAAATACAGAGACTCGTCGATCGCCATTTTCAAACATCCAATTAGATGATGGTTGTGAATCAAGAAGTCAACCGAGTGAATGGAGAATTGTAAGGAAAACTTGAAGAAGTTGCAAGACTCAGAGAGGAGAATGAGAAGTTGAGAAATGAAGTAAAAACTCAATAGGAACATAATGAAATGAAGAAATTGGCTGAGGATAGTTCTAAGAAGATTGATGACTTTCTAGATAATCAAAGAATATTTGGGAGCAAAGTTGGATTAGGCTATACCAGCGAAGGAGAATCATCACAACAAACTGAAAAAGTCAATGACAATCAAAATCAAAGATCTAAAGTGTTGACATGTTATCACTGTGGCAAATCGGGACATACTTCTAATGTGTGTAGAAGCAGAGCACAAGGTAAACCTCCTTTTATTCCTAAATTCAATGGATATTGTTACTACTCTGGAGAATATGGACATCAAGCTTATGAATGTAGAGCTAAACTAAATGATAATGCTAACAATACTACTATGGAGAAAATATGCTATACCTATAATAAACATGGACACACTGCACAAGAGTGTAAGGCTAAGATGAAACAAGTATGGACTCCCAAGCAGAAAACATAGCGCAAGCCTTATAAACTAAAGAGACAAGGTAACTCTTATGTTTGGGATTATAACATATGGGCTAACTGTATTGCATGTGGTAGATATGGGCACATTGTAGAAAACTATAACAGGAAAAGATGGGCTGGACAGTCAAGAAGATGGACAAGCACTGGAATGGCATGTTTGCATTTCCATAAAGTCAGTCATTTAAGAAAAGACTGCAAAGACTCAGCACCAGAGGAAAATCATTTATTTGAGAGTGGAAACACTATTGCAGATATCATGAAGATTAGAACACTATGTGGAGAAAAGCATCTAATGAGAATGCTGAGTCAAGTAATGCTATTGGTGAAACCTCATCCACTAGATTGGGTGACATTGGTACCTCCACTTAAAGATGATATAGGTATGTATGGAATTGATACCTCAATAAGCATATCTTACATACAGTTCCTCATATATGATGAGCACATACCAAATCTACATGAAAAGAGATGCATTATGGATTATATGTTATGAGCTGATAAAGTCACATAGTCAATAAAAAGTAAGTCCGAGCATTGGTTACTCATCGATAATCACTATTCAAGGTTAACTGAATATCAGTATGAACTAAGCAAGGAAATCTTGTGTTAATCAAGTGGATAAAAGTCTATAGTTGTCACCAAGCTGACAGTTGTCATAAACCAAAAAGAAGGTCAGACATTTATTGCATAAAGTTTTGAGCTGGAATATCAAAAATTCTATAAATATACGAAGAAACAAGTTCATTTTCACATTGCAATTTTGAAGAAATAAAAATTTCTAGAGCGTGTTTGAGCAAAATTCTTTAAGATGACTCAAAGCTACTATTGATTGAACCGAGAAAATTCTTTGACACTTCCAAGTAATTTGAAACCCTACCAAGTACATTCTTTGCAATTTACCAAAAACCTAGTTTGTAAAAATGACAGCAACTGCAAGTTCATCTAAGGTTGTAGAGGAAGAAGTAAATCCTATCATGTCATCAAGTTATAAAGAACCTCATTACAAGTTACACCTAGAAGTTGCAAGAAAAATGGATTCAGCAGGAGCTTTTTCTAGTATCCCACCTAGGGTTTTGTTAACTAAAGATGTGTGGTCATATATTCATTGCAAAATTGGAGAAATTAGGGACTTTGATATGTATGTGGCATTTAAGGCACTTTGTGATAAAGAAATAAAGCTAAAACCTGAGTACAAATTGGTAAAAACTCTTGGTCTTACCAATGCCCTAAATTTTCCCAAGAATTTAAAAAATGAATGGATTAGGGTTGTACTGAACCGCTATCATGAGGGCATATTCTGGTTGGATAGACCGATCAAGGTCACAAAGAGAATGTTAAGTATGGTTACTAGTTACCCTACTATAGATAAAGCCAAAGCATTCAGAAGTTCATCGAGAGTCGATGTAGAGAAGAACACTGGCGTAGCATGGGATGAAAGAGCTCTAAAAATCTGAACAATTGTTGATCCTGAGGTCAAGTTTGTAGCACATGTCATTGGGTATAAGATATTTCAATCAATCCAAGCAAATAGTGTACCCTTTAGTGCAATTGACATGGCATACAAGTTAATCAAAAAGGGACATCAGATAGACCTCACCAAGCTGTTGCTAAGGTAGGTTGAGGAAAACATGAAGACCATTAGGACACAAAAGTCAAACACATGTAAGTTTGGTTCACTCCTAGTATGTTTGTTTTTCTATCTACAAAAGCACTTTCCCTCTGTCAGTAATACAACATGGCCTACCAACAAACCAATAACATCACAGATATTTGATATAATGAAAGGCATGGGAGATAATGCAGAAAGTATATTAGATAGTTATTTTGAGGAGTTTCACATAAAAATGAATTTGAGAAGCAAAATACCGAGTACATTGGTCAAGAAATTTGAGATGGAGATTTGTTTTCTAGTAGACACTAACCATACTATGATAAAAGTAGTTGACCCTAGAATCAAATGGCTAGTACCAATAGGCTATGAAATGGATCATGATTTCGGATTGAAATCGATACAGGCACTACTAGCATTACCAAAAGACTCCAAGGCCGCTAGGTTTGGAACCTATGAAGAAGCTAAGTCTAGAATCAAGATAGGTTTGGTCAGTGGTAAAATAAAAAGAAAAGAAAAGAAAATGAAGAAATTTTTAACTAATCATTTTGGAAATATATCAAACTCATCTAAGGAGTCACTAGTTGAATAGGAAACTGAAGGTTAGTTGATGTTGGCTTACAAGCCTTATGATAGTGAGGAGACCGAGACTGGAAAAGAGAAAGATCCTACACTGGTTCCTCCTACTAAAGCTCCAAAGAAGAGGCAGTTGCCAGTGTAGATAGGTGCATGCACAAGGTCATCTACTATAGCTTCACCACCGAAGAAGAAGGTAGCAGTAAAAGTAACAAAGAGAAAGGCTGCCACACTGATAAAGACCTATGTTAAGAAAGGATCAAAGAAGGCAGCAGAACCACCAAAGAAGAGAAGAAAATTAATAAGGGGCAAGGAATATTTAGGGGATGAAGAGGAAGAAAACAATCATGGAAAATTCAAGATTGTTAGCAATAAGAAAAGATCAATTGATGTTATCATTGAGGACATATTAGAGAATGGAGACATCTCAGACCTGGAACTTAAAAGATTTGACAAAATGTCAAATGAAGATCAAAACAAAATAGAGGAAGCTGTCATCCAGATGATGATATGTTTCAGAAGAGTTCCAATAGATTTTAGTTCACAACTCCCATTTGCACTAGAAGAGAGAATAAACCAAAAATGGACCTATGCACTGGATACCAAGAGGAAGATGAGAGAACAACTCCTAGCTTCAGTAGCACCAAATCTATCTATGGATGAGATTAAAGAACTTATGGAATCATCGGTGCAAAGATTTCAAATTAAAAACTGAGCTATGCAAGTATTGGATGAGAACCTTGTAGATCTTGATGAGTCTGGTCAACTCATCTGGACATCCATTCTTGTTGTGAAAGAAAAAAAGGAGAAAATTGCTTTTCAAAATTTGTCTAAGAAGAGACATCAGTCCAAAGACAAAGGAATTTTTATTGCAGATGATATTGTACAAAAGAATCAGGAAGCAAATACATTAGTTACTAAGATAAATGATACTATAGTTGTGCAAAAGATTCAGGATAGTTCACAGGATGCACTGGATCTTGCAGAGATCTAGATCAAAGATAAAACTGACAATGATGTACTCATTAAGGACATCACAAATGGTGATCCTGATGATAGGGAAAATGATGAGGATGTGAACATTGAACCTGCACATGCACAAGATGAAGCACCACTTACCGAGTGTGCAATCACATCTCTATCAAGTGAGCTTCCAGTTTTAGCTAAAGCTATTGAAATTATATCTAAGGAACAACCTAAAGGCTCCATCCCCAAGAAACCTCAAGACATAATAGAGGAACCGAGAAAGGAACCTCCTACTAAGACAAACAAGCCTAAAGAGAAAGAGGCCAGTAAATCAAAAATAGAAGATAAGGAAGAGCCTACAGCTACACAGGCAACCCCACCAGACACAACTTCATAGGCTCTGACTTAGTCTACCAACACATAGATTACTGATGAGTAGAAAAAGGATGATAATATGTCTATCGGATAGAATACACCAAGGGAAATAGATGAAAATGCTATTATTGTTATAGCAAAAGAGCCCGAGAAGAAAAAGAAGAAGAAGAATAAAGGAAAAGGGTTGGTCACTCTAGATGAAGTGATTATAATACTAGAGTGTGACCCGAGGACCCTTAGCCTAGAGGAATTGAGAAAATATGGGGAATTATGTACAAGAAAAGTAGCACAAGAAAAGTTGAAGCAAGAGACTAAGTGCAAAGAAATATTAACAGATGTAAGGGATATCTTACAACAGGTAGTACCTGAAGTGAACATTGATGAAGATACCCCTATTATAGATCAACTTTCTATACTTACCAAGAAGATAAAAGCCCCAAACATTGATGCTGACAAGTGAATTAAAGAAAGGTTAGAATCCAAGATTCAAAACAAACTCACTAAGAGAATCAACCAAGAAGTGACAATTAACAAGGTAAAGCTTTTAGTGGTAATAACTGAGATTCAGTCTATTACTCATTCCATATGTCAAATCTTGTTAAAGCTATGCACTGTCAGAACATTCACTACTGAGATTAGTGAAAAGATAAAATCACTTGAGAATGAAATCACAATCAGTACAAATGCAACTACAACCGAGCCACAAGCTTTCTCAAAGCATATACTCATAGTTCAAGAACTCAGGCGGTTGATAGCAGATCTTAAGAAAGAAGAAGAGAGGATAAATGATCAAGTTACTGAGTTGCAGATAACACTCCTTCCATACCTAAAATTTTTTGAGAAAAATATTGTCAAAGTGGAACAACTTGTTACAACACCAGAGATTTCTATGTTGGAGAACATCTTTGACATGCATGCACAAGTCGGTCTTGAGCACATTGCTCTCACCAACTTGAAAGAGGAATGGGAAAACCTCTTGGAGTCACTGAAGAAAACCCATCAGCACATTTTTGACAAGTTGTAAGTAAATAGTTTTTGCATTTGGCATTAATCTCAAAATGGGGGAAATCAATGTATATGCCAAATATGTAACTTTTTGCTAAGTATACTACACATTACCGGAGCATGCACCGAGGCGGAGTATATAGAAATTTTTGATAAGTATATGTATATGGAAAACATATAAGTTTAGAGACATAAGGTCTATATGCATTCAAGTTTTGATACTAATTCCAAAGGGGGAGATTGTTATCTCTATTGAGTATTAAAGGTTGTCATTAGTATCAAAGGTTATCAAAGACATCAATTGGTTACTTATATTAAGCCAGTCGGTAACTACAAGACTATAGGCCAATCAGTTAAATTGTATACACTGAGAATCAGTCAGTTTACCAAGCATCAGTAGACACTGATATCGAGCGATAGTAAACATTGAGCATCAGAATGAACATCAAGTAGTTTATACAGTGTTTACTAGGGATCACAGGAAATGACATAGTAATCAGGATTGGCACATTCTTCTATGTGAATGGTACAATAGATCAGAAAACATTTTACCAAGATCAAGGAGACTTTATTGCCAAGATATTCATTTAATGCAATGTATATCTTATGTAATTATTTTTGATCTAGGTTATTTTTGTACATCGTAGATCTTAAGGTTTTGTCTAAGATTTGTAAACCTAATTTTGTAAGTGGCATAAAGTAGTATGCTATATAATTGTATGTTTACATCATTTTTGGTGTGAATTGATGTATGAACGGAGAAGCACTTGAAGTTCTAGCCAACCTTCAAGATTACCAATTGAAAGACATAGCAGAACATAATTTAGAAGTTTATCAGACTAAGAAGAATTAGAGCAAGCTTACCAAGCAGTTTAGAGTAGAGATTCATCACAGTAAAGGTGATATATATTCAGTATTTTATTGATCTGTATCAGACAATCTAAGTTGTCACTAGCAAATAGTTACCTATTTGTTTCTAATAAATGTAATAGAGTTTTTGGTTAGATCTCTTAACAGAGTAGACTTGATATTCTTTTGTAAATATCTTAACTGAGTGCACATTCAAGTAGTGTTGCTAAAATCCTATAACTAGGTAGATCTAGCTGATCTAATATGTTACTCCTAACAGGGTAAGATCACCAAAAGTGATAAAAACTTGTAGCCCTAATAGGAAAACCTTTTCTATCTGTAGTAGTAAAGAATTTTTGGGTTTCATCCCCACCATAGTTTTTACCTTCTAACAATGGTTTCTACATTACCAAAATACTTATGTTATGGGAATGTCTTATTATTGATTTCATGTTATTTATTTTACAAGTTAAATGAATGAATGATATATGCATTTGATGCAACTTATTTTGGAAGGTTACATTGTTTACTAGTTCAGATCTGAAGGTTTATAACTGAAATTTTTTGTGGGCACTAATTCACCCCTCCCCTCTCACTACCCTATCTCTCCTAATTCCAACAGTCTTCTCACAAATTTTTCTAACACTTATTCTCTTCTTTGTTCATCAGTTGGTGTAGGATCAATATCTTCCTCAGTATCTACTTCTTGATTCTTAGTATCTATAGGCTGATGCTCGGTGTCTTTATCCTATTTCTCAATAGCTTCAACCTGTGTCTCAGGTAGAATGTCAGGTTTCTCAATGAATTTATATCTACCATAGTCTTCTGGTTCCTTTTTACTTTCTTCATCATTTTTATCAGAAAATTCATCAACTCTCACATTTTCACTTTTAATCATTTTGTTAGAAACCTTATTCAAACATTTTTAAGATTTACTTTTAGTAGAATATCCTAAGAATATTCCTTCATCACCTTTAGAATCAAATTTTCTATTTCTATCATCTTTCAAAATGTAACATCTACTTCCAAATATTCTGAAATAACTTACATTAGGTGTGTACCCAAACCATAACTCATAAGGTGTCTTTTTTGAATCTTTCTTTAGTTGTGTTTGGTTCAATGTGTATACAACAGTGCTAACAGCTTCTCTCTAGTACATTTTGGCAACATCTTTCTCAATCATCAGTGTTCTAGCACAATCAACTATGGATCTATTCCTCCTTTCAGCAATTCCATCTTGTTGTGGTGTTCTCAGTGCATAAACTTGTCTTTTAATTCCATGCTCATTAAAAAATTTAGTGAAATCATCAAAAATAAACTCACCACCTGTATCATATCTTAAGCATTTTAACTCTTTTCCACTTTATCTTTATACCATTTAAACATTTTGAAGGCTTTAGATTTCTCTTTCAAAAACATAACTGTCATCATCCTTGAGTAGTCATCAACCAATAAAATAAAATATTTGTCACCATAATAACTCTGAGTTCTCATAGGACCGGATAAGTCAGTGTGAACCAACTCCAAAATAGCTTTAGATGAATAGGTCTTTCTCTTAAAACTAGATTTTTACATTTTTCTCATTTGACATTGTTTGCACATGACATGGTCAAGTTTAGATAAGATTGGTAAGCCTCTAACTTTTCTTTTCTTACTGATCTTAACCATGTTGTCAAAATTCAGATGACATAACCTTTTGTGCCACAACCACACATCTTCAGTTCTAGCCATTAAACAAGAAGTTTCAACATTGTCAAGATAGAACGTATTACCTTTTTATTGTTCACCAATACCAACCAACTTTCCAATCTCATCATAGATTTTCACCTTTCTATTTTCAAATGCAACTCGGTGACCTGAGTTATTCATCTGTGCTACACTCAAAAAATTATAGTTAAGTCCCTTCACCCAATATGAATTCTCACATCTAATCTTATTGTTCAACAAGATAAATCCTTTTCCTTTTACTAGACATGGTGTATCATTTCCCATTTTAATAGATCCTCCATTATAATGTTCAAGGTATTCAAATTTTTCTTCATCACCAGTCATATGATGAGTAAAGCCACTATCAATAATCCATGTATCATTCTTCCTAACTTTAGAAATAAGTGTTGTTTCAACATACCTTTCTTCTTCTTCTTAATCTTCTTTCAAAGCCATGAATACCACCTCAATGTCTTTGTCAATGTTAATGTCAGTACCATCATCATCTTCAACAAGGTAACTTGATTTCTTTCCTTTATCTTTGTAGTCTCGGTTACTTCTTCTATCATACTGTCGGTTTCCTCTGCAATCTCGGTTATCTCTTCTTTCAAACTTTGTTTCACTGGATGGTTCATTGTCTTTGTCATCATCTTTTTGGTTAGAACATCTAGCTGCAATATGATTGATCTCTTTACAATTAAAATATTCCAAAGGTAATTTCCCTTTGTATCTTCCTTTAACTTTTTGTAGTCTCCTAGCTATTAGTGCTTCAAGTTCATCAAGTTCATCCTCATCACTATCACTGTCACTTTCATTTCTTATCATGTGTTTACTGCTTGATTTTCTAATTTTCAAAGATGACAAAAATGTAGACTCAACATTCGGTACAATACTGTTATCATAGTTATTCAACTCAAAATTAGTCAATTTACCAATCAGGCTATTTCATGAATTTTAGAGATTCTAATAGCATAGATAGGAAGAAAGGTTCTAAGAATTTTACTCACAACCATGTCTTCATCAATAAAACCTCCTACTCCTTGAATAGAATTGACAGTCTCCTTGATTTGGTTACTATACTATGAAATGTTCTCACTTTCTTTCATCTTCATGTCATCAAAATTTTCTCTAAAACTCTCAGCTCTTTCTCTCATCACATTTTCATCTCCTCCGTGAACTAGTATAAGTTTGTCCCACATTGCTTTAGCATTAGTGCATGCCTTGATATCTTCAAATTTTGCATCAGATAAGGTAGCAACAATCTCTATCATTGTCATGCTGTATTCATGTCTATCTGTCAATTGATCAATAATCAAAGGTCCATTCGGTTGATTGTAAGCATTGTCTAGGTAAAATACTGCAGATGCTCCAATTTCAGATATGTGCAACTTCATTCTACTTTTCCATGTTGAGAATTTTTCTTTGTTCAACTTTGGTACCTCTCTCTTATACATCTTGCAATCTTTAGCTTAAGTCCTTTAATATTTCCTTCCAAGCAAGCAATATACTCTGATACCAATTGTTAAATAACTGAGAGGGGGGGTGAATCAGTTAGTTCCAATTATTCTACAGTCCCAAATCTCCTAGATGTATACATTCATACTTTTCAAACATATTATCAACTCAGTAAGCTATCAACAATAACTTTCTCTTCATCTACCGATTGATAGTTGTCATGTCCCCTTTTCAAATAATTAAAAATAATAACTTTCGCTAAGGTTGGCAGGCTCAAAAAGTGAAGTTTCGAGAAAAGGGGCTAATCTTTGGAAACCAATGGATTAATAAATGAAAATTATTATTAAAATATGTATTGTTTACCCTTTTTAGTCACTAGTTAGGGTTATGCCCTCTTTTAAAGGGGTTTGGAGGCATTTTGGGCTCATTCTAGAACTTGATTTTTGCTCATTGCTTTGTTGTTCTTCAGAGGCTGCCAAACTTGTGGAGAAGGAGACCCAAGGATGGGAGTTTGTAGGTTTCTAGGAAGGCTAAGGATAGGAGTTTGAGGCCATTCCATGTGCAAGCTCATGCAGAGTTTTCCCTTGTGCTGAATAGTGCAATTGTGAGTTTTCATGTGTGTTTCTTGTAAGAGTTTGGTGTTTCCGGTTGAGTATTTCATATTAGTTTGGTTTGCTTCTACATTTCAGAAATTTTGATTTTAAAATAGAGTTGAATATATGTATTGGGTCATGGTTATACTTTTGTGATAGATTATTAGTGTTTTGTGGTGTTTTCGGGCTATTTTGTGTTGTTTTCAGGAGCCCGATGAGCATTGTTTTTGTCCTCCGTTTGGGAGCTGTTGTGTAAAATCTATACAGATCTGGAAATTTCATTTTTTAGGCCATTATGCTGGAAAAATTTCTATAAAAATGTCTACTTTTAGATTTATCAATAATATGTGAAGCTGTGAAGTTTTTGGCACTATTTCAGGCATACCCAATTTGGGTTTTATTGAGAGATTGGTTGATCTTTTGAAATATTAGTTGTTTGATTTTAAATTCTGATTAGAGGCTTTAAATATCATAAAAAAATTAGAAATGGTACATTTCAGTGGTATCAGAGCTATGATCTTGCCAGCCTGAGGGTTTGTAGAAGTTTGTATGCAACTAAGTGAAAGAGAAAAGAGATATTTGCAGCGAGAAAAGAATAAAGAAATTTTGATCAAACCTCCAGTTGAAAATAAAAGTACAAAATCCAAGGAAGGAACAAGTATGGATGACCCAAAAGAGATGGAAAATAAATTCTTCCAGGACATCCAGAATACTCAAAAGCAAACAATGCATAGTTTGGCAGAAACTAGAGAGGCTTTGCGGATATTGACAGAAAAACTACAAGGAGTTGTATCTACATATGAGAAAGGGAGCACTTCAGAGGAGCCAAGAAATCTAAAACCCACACCCTCTAAATCAAAAAAAAATATTTTCTTGCCTACAGATGAGCCACCAGTACCAAATCCAGCCCTTAGTCCTATGGAAGAGGTTACAAGTAACTTGATTGCATTAAGAGCTACTTACAATGGCTTAGATGATGACTTTCACAGTTTGGTTCCTTTTAGAGAATATGTGGATATGATGAACACTTTGATGCCCAAGAAAGAGTATAGGAGGGAGCATGAAATAAGTGGAAGAGAGCTCAAAAATAAAATAAGCAAGTTTACAACACCTACTTTTGATGGAACAAATAAAATTTCAGCTAGAGCATGGCTACAAAAATTATAGACCTTCTTCACACTTAACCCCATGAAGGAGAGTGATGCTGTTCAATTCACAAGTCTACACTTGGAAGATGCAGCCTATGATTGGTGGTATCATGGAATGACTACTCAAGGTCATGATCAGGTAACTACATTTGATGATTTTAGTCAAAGAGTGATAGATAGATTTGATCTCAAGGATGATGAAGAGTATTTTAAAGAATTGTCAAAGTTGAGGCAAACCAAATCAGTTAATGAGTATGTAGAAGAGTTTCAAAAAGTGGCTATTATGGTACTTGATATGAGTGAAAAGAGGATTGTTTATCTTTTTCTTGATGGTTTGGAAAATTTTGTTAAGGGTTTGGTTAAGGATTTCTCACCCTCAACCTTACAAGAAGCTATCAAAAGAAGCTTGCAACTTGAAACTTGTGTGCCTATGAAACTAGTCACTAATCAAAAACCCCCAAATCTTTGGCAACATAAGGGGAATTTTCAGAAAAAGACTTTTCCAGCACCACCACCAAAGAATGTGATAAATGTAGTAAAAAAGAAGGTAGATGAAGAGACTAGAAGTGAATTACGAAGGAAAAAGCTTTGTTTCACTTGTAGAGAACCATGGGTTCTAGGACATAGATGTTTGGGGAAAGGTCAAGTGCACTATATTGAAGTTGCTTCAGAATCTGATTCAGATGAGAATGAGGAATTTCATGACACTAAGGAGGAGGAAGAAGAAGAGAGAAAAAGAAATCAGCAAGGATGGCACTTTAGCAGCATTATCAGGAGTCCCAAGATACCATCCCTTTCAAATTCAAGGGGTACTAGTAGGGAAAAGGTTGACAGTTCTTCTTGATAGTGGGGCAACGCATAATTTTATTGATGAGGGATTTGTCATGAAAAGAGGGCTTAA
Organism: Chamaecyparis obtusa; assembly: GCA_027943335.1. Classification (NCBI taxonomy): domain Eukaryota; kingdom Viridiplantae; phylum Streptophyta; class Pinopsida; order Cupressales; family Cupressaceae; genus Chamaecyparis; species Chamaecyparis obtusa. Next base: position 2,101,261 of record BSBK01001043.1, on the reverse strand, counting down.
AGCAGAATATTTTGAGGGATTCAATGTTACAGTAGGTGATGGATTCACTATGCCTTGCACATGGGTGGTGAAACAACTCAAGATGACCTTAGAAGATTATGAGTTATGTGACGACTTCTATGTTGTTGGCATTGGGGAGACATATCTTGTATTGGGTATTCAAAGGTTGCACTCTATTGGAGGCTATTACATGAACCATTAAACTATGGAGTTTAAATTTCATTCCAATGGGAAAGAAGTCTTATTGAGAGGCTTATCGAATGGAGCACCTAAGGTGGTCACTGCAAAGAGGATGGAGAGGAATTTTTGAAGAGGACAAGTAGCATGGGCAGCAAGAGTCATAATCCATCCAACAAGCTCTCCAAAGAATCAAGTTAATTTCCATTTTGAAATTCAAAATATTCTTGATAAGCATAGTATAGTTTTCAATGATTTGCCTCTGGGATTACCACCAGATAGAGGTTTTGAGCATGTTATAGAGTTATAATAGGGTGCCAAACTAGTTATAACAACTCCATATCACCATTTGAGAGGTTATAAGGAAGAAATAGAAAAAACTATTAAGGAACTCCTGGACATGGGATTCATAAGGCCTAGCTCTAGTCCATTTGCATCATCTGTGGTACTTGTCAAGAAAAAGGATGGTACAATGAGAATGTGTATAGACTACAGGGCTCTAAACAAGAAGACCATAAAAAATAGGTATCCCATACCATACTTAAATGAACTCATTGATGAGTTACATGGTGCTGTATACTTCTCAAAAATTAACTTAAGATCAGGGTACCATCAAATCCACATGAGGAGGGAAGATGTGGAAAAGACTACTTTTAGATGTCACTATGGGCACTTTTAATTTCTTTTTATGCCATTTGGCCTCACTAATGCACCAGCAACATTCCAATCTTGTATGAATAAGGTATTCAACAAGCATCTTCAAAAATTTGTTTTGGTATTTTTTTATGATATCTTGATTTACAGTAAAACATGGGAAGAGCATCTAAAGCACATGGACACTATTTTGGGAATCTTGGAGTAGCAATTCTTCTATGCTAAGATATCTAAATGTGAGTTTGGTTTGATAGAGATCCTATATTTGGGACATATTATAAGTTCTAAAGGAGTACAGGTTGATCAACAAAAAATCCCGGCAATTTTGGATTGGCCTCCACCCACTAATCTTACATAGTTGAGAGGTTTCTTTGGGTTGTGTAGCTACTATAGGAGATTTGTCAAGGGATTTTCTCAGCTTGCTTCCCCCTTGATTGATTTGACAAAGAAAGGAGCTTTTATTTGGACAAAAGAGGCACAAAAAACATTTGATAAGCTTAAGGAGGTAATGAGTTCATGCCCTGTGCTTGCAATTCCAGATTTCTCTTTACCTTTTGTTGTTGAATGTGATACTTCTGGAGAAGGTATAGGGGCTTTCCTAACTCAAATGGGACATCCAATAGCATTTGAGAGTAGAAAATTAAATCAATTAGAGAAAGGTTACTCCATCTATGATAAGGAAATGTTAGCAATCATGCATGCACTTCATAAGTTCAGACAATATTTGGTATGTGGGAGATTCATTGTAAAGACAGACCATAATAGCCTTAGGTTCTTCTTGAACCAAAGGGATTTGAATGATCATCAAAAAAAATGGGTAAGAAAATTTCAAGCTTATGATTTTGATATTGAATACATGAAAGGAAAGAATAATGTGGTTGTTGATGCTCTCTCAAGAAAGCCCACTTTGTGTTCCTTAACATCTATCTCTGCTGATTGGAAAGTCTCCATAATTTCAGAGTATGCTAAAGATTCCTTTGCCACCAAGATTTTGGATAAGCTAGTGGATGATAATAGGTACAAGGTTGTTGATGAATTGATTTATTACAAGAACAAGATCTTCTTAGTGCTAGGATCAAAAACTGAGAGGATATTGAGGGCCTTTCATGACACACCTTTGGCTGGTCATCAAGGATACTTCAAGACATACAGGAAACTTTGAGAGTGGTTTGCATGGAAGGGTATGAAGGAGGATGTCCTTAAACACATTAAGGAATGTATGATATGCCAACAAAACAAGAGTGAGAAAACTTTTCCTACAGGGTTGTTGCAGCCACTTCCTATTCCTGAACAAAAATGGGAAAGTATTTCCATGGACTTCATCACTGGGTTGCCCAAGGTTCAAGGTAAGGATTGCATATATGTGGTGGTAGATAGAATAACTAAGTATGCACATTTCTTTCCCATCACATCTGATTTCAAGGCATCACAAGTGGCAGAATTGTTCTTCAAGGAAATTTTTAGGTTACATGGCTTCCCTAGAAACATTGTCAGTGACCGCGACAGTAGATTCCGCAGCTCTTTTTGGAAGGAGCATTTGGCAGGAACTGAACTCACTCCCAGTACTAGCTATCACCCTTAAACAGATGGACAAATAGAGATAGTTAATAAATGGATAGAGGGATATTTGAGGAACTATGTTTCAAATCAACAACATGCTTGGGTGAAATGGTTGCACCTAGGGGAGTATTGTTACAATACATCTCATCACATGTCTATTGGTATGCCTCCTTTTCATGCTCTTTATGGTTATGATGCCCTTTCCTTTGTTGATCTAGTAATTTTAGATAGCAGAGTACCTACAACAAGTGATTTTGTTAAGCAAAGCCAAGACATAATAAGGTCCCTCAAGGATAATCTACAACATGCACAGAACCAACAGAAGTTGTATGCTAATAGGAAAAGGACTGCAAGATCTTTTGAGGTGGGAGATTTGGTATTTTTCAAGTTGCAGCCATATAAGCAAAGCACCTTGAAGAGGAGTGGGGTAGAGAAGCTCAAGCCAAGGTTCTATGGTCCTTATAAGATCATCAGGAAGGTAGGAGAGGTAGCTTATGAATTGGAGCTCCCACCAAACAGCAAAATACATAATATTTTCCATGTCTCTTGCCTGAAGAAGGTTCTAGGCTAGAAAACCATAGTATCTATAGAATTACCACCTCTTGATGATGAAGGGAAATTAGTTTTGATACGAGAAGAGGTTTTGGATACAAGAGAGAAAAGATTGAGAAATAGGAGTATCACAGAGCATTTGGTCAAATGGAAAGGATTACCATTGGAGGATGCAACTTGGGAAGGAGCACATATTCTTGAGTATCCCAACCTTCATTTCTTGAGGACAAGCAATATTTGGGAGGGAGGACTTGTCATGTCCCCTTTTCAAATAATTAAAAATAATAACTTTCACTAAGGCTGCCAAGCTCAAAAAGTGAAGTTTTGGGAAAAGGGGCTAATCTTTGGAAACCAATGGATTAATAAATGAAAATTATTATTAAAATATGTATTATTTACCCCTCTTGGTCATGAGTTAGGGTTATGCCCTCTTTTAAAGGGGTTTGGAGGCATTTCGGGCTCATTCTAGAACTTGATTTTGCTCATTGCTTTGTTGTTCTTCAGAGGCTGTCAAACCTATGGATAAGGAGACCCAAGGATAGGAGTTTGTAGGTTTCTAGGAAGCCTAAGGACAAGAGTTTGAGGCCATTCCATGTGCAAGCTCATGTAGAATTTTCCCTTGTGCTGAACAGTGCAAATTTGTGAGTTTTGGGGTGTGTTTCTTGTAAGAGTTTGGTGTTTCCGGTTGAATATTTCATATCAGTTTAGTTTGCTCCTATATTGTAGACATTTTGATGTTAAAATAGAGCTGAATATATTTATTGGGTCGTGGTTATACTTCTATGATAGATTATTAGTGTTTTGTGGTGTTTCCGGGCTATTTTATGTTGTTTTCGGGAGCCCGATGAGCATTGTTTTTGTCCTCCATTTGGGAGTTGTTGTGTAAACTCTATACAGATCTAGAAATGTCATTTTGTAGGCTGTTATGCTGGTGAAATTTTTGTAAAAATGTCTACTTTCAGATTTATCAATAATATGTGAAGCTGTGAAGTTTTTGGCACTATTTCAGGCATACCTGATTTGGGTTTTATTGAGAGATTGGTTGATCTTTTGAAATATTAGTTGTTTGATTTTAAAATCTGATTAGAGGCTTTAAATATCATAAAAAAATCAGAAAGGGGACATTTCAACAGTCAATTCAATACTGTGTTTACCGATCTGACTAGTTATGAAATGTGTAAAGTAAAATAAAAATCCAATCACATCAAATACACATAACACATAGATTTTTAACGTGGAAACCCTGTTAGGGGAAAAACCACTTGGGACCGGTAACCCAAAATAATTCATTCTTTTGAAGTGAGCTTAGTTAGGAGCCAACCCTGTTAAAGGTTACAAAACACACCGTAAGGTGTGACCTGGTTAGAGGATTTATCACTAACAGTTCTCCCTTAACCATCATTCACAATAGAGTCAATAAGAAAACAAACAACATTCATTGAATGTCATATTGAAATGCAAAAAGATTGTTAATTCCACTTGGTTAGGAGATTTTGTTGTAAAAATGGTTAAACTAATACAGTAGTGATTTTATTCAAATATAACTAATATTTTCATATTTTCATATCTATGCTAAGCTCAAAATACCTCCTTTGATCAATATTCAATTCAATCCTTCATATCGACCAGCTTGTTCAACTTGGTGAACAATACCTTGACACTCTCTAATGCCTATAGTTCTGCTTGGTTCTGTTTGTAACCAGTTTGGTCAGTGGTGCATGAAAATAGTCCTTTCACGTGAATTCACCCACATTGTCAATAAGCTTCAGACTCAATAATGAATCTCATGTTTCTTTAAATAGACTTCATAAACTATTTTCTTATTATTTGTTAGATTTTTCCTCTTAATCTCCATCGTTCCTTTTTCCACTTCAAGATTCCTCGGTAGATGTGTTTATAACACATTTCATCCTTCTCCATTCAATCAATCTTGAATTTTTTTAGCCATTAGATCATCATAACAAACTTTATCTTTTACCGTAGAATAATAAGCAATTTTCCCTCTCATCAATTCATTCAGTTGTTATAAACTTTATTTGTTTCTCTTACTCGGTCAATATAGAATGTGTCATTGATAACTAACTCAATTATTACTATTACTTGGCATACACTACACTAGCTCGGTGCATACATAAATCTTCAACTACTGACCACATAAACTTGTTCAGTTCTGATCTCCAATACATAACAAATTATTGTAATTTACAATCAAGACAACAATATGATGCCATAGACTCATCAATATATATTCCACATCCATCTCATCTTCATGTAGATATCTTATTCCTTTATCATTATTATTCTTCTTCAAATGTTTGTAATTATCAAGATAAGAACAGTCAAAACTAGTTGACATCAATGAAAATGCATTGACTGATTTAATTGCCTTACATATCACTTGAGTAGCTCAATGATCTGTAATCACTATCTTTCACTTGTCCATTTAGCTCATCAAGATATTCAATTAGTTTTAGGTTATCAAAAACCTTGGACAAGTGAGTTTATAATCTTCTAATGGACATTCATTCCACTCAAAATAGATAGATTTATAGACCTTTATATCCTAGACTGAATGGGCCCCAATATAAATTGGGAATTCTTAACAGTGCTTCTTCTTCTTGAATATTTTCACATAAGCATCTACTATATGTATGTTTATCTCCATGAGAAAAATTCTTTCTAAGGGGTATATTGGGAGATTCTTAGGATTGAAGGTGCATCATGCCACTCTAATATAAGTGACACTCCTTAGACTTTCACAGCCTGGGGATACTTTCAGACTTTCACAATCCTCTAGTAGACTATTTAAGAAGTCTTATTGTGACCATGTGGAGTTGCGAAGGCTAAACCTCTAAAATATTTTTACAAGTACGAAAGGAGTTACCCAATTTTTAGGTCATTAAAAGATCAGGGTACTACGTATATGTCTAATTTTGGGGGTGTGAGATATCAAAAAATATAAAGATTGATTAGGGAACTTGGTTAAAAATGTTTGTATTATGGATCATGGAGCTCCAAAAAAAGAGGGTTATGAATTGCAACTACAAATAAAACCCTAGACTAAAAACCCTAAAAATTAACAAAAAAATAAAATGCCCAAAACTAACCAAGAAGGAAATCCCCAAACCAAAACTCAAAACCCTATAATAAAGAGACCCTAAAAAAAACAAATTTGAAACCATACCTAAACAAAGATGATCAAATCAATAATTTTGTAACAAAAATGAGCTCTTGAATGGATCTAGATGCCAATAGGACTTGAAAAAAGTAAGTACAAGAAAAACAATTTCTTATAAATCTTGGTCGTTACAATTGTTGAATGATCGGAGCTCACGGGTTTGAAGTTGTAGAATGACCAAATGAATGATTCATCACCCTTTTATAGGTTTAGAGTGCATACATTAGAAAATGTCATCAAGTTTCTGCATTTTAGATCTTGAAAGTCTGAAAGTATGAACCCTAAACTATTGAAAATGCTTTGTGTTTGGTCTTTAAGACTTGTTGGAGGTGTAGAGGTTCTAGGAACCCCACAACTCTAAAATACTGAAAAAGGGAAAAAATTTAACTAAGTCCTTAAGGGACTTTATAAACTAAAAGAAACTAAACCCTAGGAAAAAAAAGAAAGAAAAAGGGGAGGTAGAGGAGACTAACAGGGAACCCTAATTGGTATCCAACTCTCAAGAGCACACCTAGAGTCCACAATCTGACTCATGAGATACCAAACCATATTTATCCTAAGAACTCTAAACCACCCAAAAGGGAAAAGACTCCAAAAAAAGGTCCTCATTAGACTAGGGATCCTAAATAGGGTGTGTATTGTGAATCCACAAAAAATAGCCCCGATGGAAGGAGAAATGACCAAGTTATTTATTTATTGAAAAACCAACCTCTCAAACTCTTTCTTGCAATAAACTAAACATATATATTCATCTTAGAAACATCACCTCACAATTTCTCAAAATTGATGCCTTTTGTAGAACCAACTAGTGTGTGTTTGTGTATTCATTCTACCAATACCTTGGTAAAAAATATCCTAGAAAAGTGTTAGCCCAAAACTAGCCTTCACACCTAACAGAGCTTCCAGTGGACTTCAAGTCTAACCTTTCTCTATTTCTAGTTAGATGTTTATAGCCTCGGTAGAGATTTTTAGAATCACCATTTTCATCTTCTAATGTTATTTAATCTAAGATACTTTGATTGACCTTCTTTTGGGCCTTTTTTCTTTTCATCTAGATTCAACCTCATTGGGATACTTATGCTTGGAGCATTCTGGTACTTTGAGATATTTTCTTGAGTATAATATACTTCATTATTTTGGTAGCTTTTTCTTAAAATACATTAATATTTATTTACTTCAACCACATTTTTTATTTTGAGAGGTGTTTCTTTTGGCACTCTCTTTTCTTTTTTGCTTCATTATGAGCACTATTTTTTAGTGCTTCCATTGCTTTGTGTATCTTTGTTTTTTTTTAGTCAGCTACAAGATAGAAAGGGTTATAAAATCCATAGTCACTCCACTCAGGTGCTCATGCCAATCTTCATCTAAAATCCATTTGAGAAAACCACGCTTTAAATGTCATTATTAAAATATATTCATGAGTTAGATGGCTTAACATCAAACACAATCTTGATCGGCGATGAGAATATATCACCAATCTAAATTTCTGAGTAAAGCTTTCTTGCAAGATAGATTTTCTTAAAGGTTTTGGCTAAGAAATACCCCTACCCTCTTATTGAGAACCATTTAGGGTGGATCACTTATATGAAACAACATTGAGGAAACATATTGACCTCCTAAAACCAAGATGTGAAAGGGAACCAAAACTTTAACAAAATAAAAAAATTGAAACAAACAAAAGAAAACTAACTACTATAAAACATGGGGGTAGAAAGACACCCTACTCTCAAGACCTAAAATAATGTTTGAGGAGTTGACCACTGACAAGAAATGGAACTAACTCTCCATCTAGAGCACTGGTCCTCTAAGTGTTTTCTCCTTAGATCTCCATGATTTGGTATGGGCCAGTCCACAGTCTTTCAAATTTGGTGTGGCAGCCCAACTTTTCTTTTGCCTTATCCCACTTGAGGACAAGAGCAGAAATCCTAAATGCCTTTATTTTAGCTATTTTTTCAAACCAATGGTTGAATACAACTTGACATTTGATACCTATTCTAAATGAAACATTATTTTTTCTTCAAGATCAAGAAGGTTCATAAGTCTAATTTGTACCCTATCTTCTCCTTCAAAATATTTATTCATGAATTTGGAAACTGGTATCTTTAGGTTCATGCAAATGATGGATTAAAAACCAAAGACTAATTAGTAAGAGGATGTCCTTAAAGCATTTTTTATCCTCACTTGATCAATCCAAAGGGTGCACTTTAATTTTGTGTTCCAATCCTTAGGATTATCATCTAATAAATGTTTCATCACAGTTGTCAAATTTATATTTGTGGACTTTGCAATACCATTCCCTTGTGGCTAATAATTGGAAGAGAATTTGATGATTACTTAGTTTATGAAAGCCCATTGTGTGAGTGAGGTGGAAGAAAATGAAGATGTGTTATCACATACCAGATAGAAATGCATACTAGACCGTGTTATGATGAATTCCTCCAAGAACCTGGTTACAGATTTGGTACTACAATTCTTCATTGCTTGAGCCTCCATCTAGTGTGTACAATAGTCTATTTCTATTAGAATATATATGTGACCTATAGAGGATGGTGGATTAATGGTATTAAAAAAATATAAGCCCCATTGGGAAAATAGATGTACCTCTTACACTGGTTGTAACGACATTGTGGGGTTCCTCTAGTGGGTGGCGCTGGTGTGTCATGTATAACAAGATCTTACATATTCATTTGTATCTTTCTACAAATTTGGCTAGTATTACCCAAACTATAGAATCTAGTGAGTAGTAGCTTTAGTGGATCGATGGTCAATGCCATATTTGTCATGTAAATTAGTTAGGACTTGTCTTGCCTCTATTCTATTTAGGCACCTCAAATATAACCCATCATAGTTTCATTTATACAATTTCCCATTCTTCAGCATGTAAGAACTACTCCTAATTCTTAGGTTTTTTCTCTATGAGCCATTTAATCCTTCCATGCAATAATTTTAAAGAAGGTAATATACCAGATCCTAGTACCAAATATAAAAAATGACACCTTGATCTATGTAAGTTTGGTACACTAACCCTTCTCTAGTGTCTACCATCAACTTTGTTAGGCCTTGGCCTCTCACCAATTTTAGGTGTTGAATCTTGAGATCAAAATGGATTTAACCACCACATCTAGAATAGCTCCAAACACCTTACTTCTCAAAATATAATGTCAAAACTTCTTCACAACTTTCAACAAGGTGAATGACTATTTATCCAAATTTGGGTATCTTATTTTAAAAAAAAATAGAGGATAGCTCATGAATTCAATTGGTATTTCATTCCCACCATACTTCTTTTGAGTAAGGATCCATATGCATGAATATTTCAAAGAAAATGAATATACCTTGAAAGGTATTGCATAGTCTTGGCTGACTAGTATTGGAGCTCTAGCAATAGCTATTTAGATTTCTTGAAATGCTTCCTTTACTAGGGAAGAACGTTCTATCTTAGCCTCCTTTTTTATCATATCGTTCAATGAATTTACTATCTTAGAAAAGCCACTGATGAGCTCCCTTACAAAGTTAATTTTTCCAAAGAATGACTTGAGTTCCTTCCTACTATTTGGGAATGTTAACTTTAGAATAGCATCTACTTGGTTAGGATCAATAGATATTCTAGTTTCTAAAATCACATGACCAAGTAGCATCCCTTATGTGACTCCAAATACACACATTTTAGGATTAAGTGAAATTCCATACCTTCAGCATATCTTAAGGACTCTATGCAAATCATCAACATGTGTAGCTTGATCCTTTTAAAAGATTATCAAATCATCAATATAAATAATGATACATTTCCTAACCAATCCTTTAAAGGTATCATCCATAGCTTGTTAGAAGGTTTCTTAGGTGTTGATTAATCCAAAAGGAATCTGATGATAGGAAAATGTTCCCCATTTAGTAGTAAATATTGTCTTGATCGTATCTTCTTCTTACACCATAACCTGATTATAACCAGAATATCCATCCAAAAATGACATCATCTAAGAACTATTCACCACTTGTAACATTTTTTATAGAGAAGTAAATGAATAATTATCCTTCTAGGAGGCCTAGTTTAAGTTCTAGAAGTCAACACATAGTCATATCCCGCCACTCTTCTTTTGTATAGGAACTAAGTTTGTAACCCACATGGAGTGTCAAATTGGGAAAATGATCTTTGTGTCTAATAACTTCTAAACTTCCTTTTGGATAAGTGGTTATATTCCTAGATTGATTTTCTTTTATCTTTTCCTAAAAGGTTTTGCATCTAGTTTTAGTGATATGTTGTATAATATGACCGAGTTATCATAAGTTTTCAATTCCTTGTAGCTCCATGCTATGACATCTTGGTATTTAGTAAGGAATTGTAACATTTTCTTCTTCTCATCTTCCATACCAATCCTTCAAATGTGAACTTCCCTTAGGTCCTCATCTGTTCCCAAGTTGTATTTTTCATGCTCACCACCCCCATACATTATCTCTTGTTTTTTTCTCATGGATGATTCATCTTTATCAAAAATCCTTTCTGATGCCACTACCCCTTAGGAATAGCATTTCTTTTTAGATTCACAATCCTGAGATCATCCAACTCTTTTTATTCTTCCTCTTCTTCCATTTATTCATCAATGATATGTTTTTAAAAGACACCAACACTCATGATAAACTCAACTATATGTTGGTCATCTTGGAATACTTGAAAATTTGTAACATTTTCAAGAATTATTGGGGCAGCAACAAGTTGAACTGAGAATCTCTTCAGCTTGGATCTTTCCATGGGTTGTAAGGAACTATTTGATACTACAAGCATATCTTCAAATATATTCTTTCTCCTTGAAATAGTCTTGATGTTGAATGCCTTGAAGTCCTCAATGAGATCCCAAACATGGTTCTAATAAGATATCAACCTTTTGTCATTATAGGTTTATTGGTTGTAGATCTGTTTGAAGACCAATTGAGAGTCACTTTTTACTACTAAGGATTTTATTTTATTTTTGTATTCCATGAGAAGGCCATGAATGAGTTCCTCATATTCTTCCACATTTTTAGTACATTAAAAATTTAATATATATGCATCATAAAAGGACTTACCAAGAAAATTGATCAGCTCGATTCCTGCTCCTTCTCATTACTTACACTTAGATCCATCAAACATTAACTTCTAAACATTGTGTTTCTTAGTAGGTAATTTTTTGAATTTCACTTTGATTGGATCTATAGGTGTCTCAAATTCTGAAGCTTGGTCTAAATCACCTCCTCTTGGAGTCTCCTTTCCTGGAATCACAATTTTCTCAAAGTATGGTTTTAAATCTAAGTCACTATCAAATTTGATTGCTCTCCCTTTGACTTCTTCCAATTTGGACTCTTCCAAAGGTAGAGAGCTCTTGTAAGGTTGTAGAAAACCATCATCTAAAGAACTCCATTCATTTTCCTCACCTTGTGTGAGGCTTTCATCAGTCGAGTCGGGAACTTCACAAACTATTTAAATTATTTCTTGAGGTCTTTTGTATGGTGGAAAACCACCTCCATTTGATGGTGTGTCACTTAGAGGTCCTTGATCATCATTTCCATCCTTATATCTTGAATCATGAACTTTCTTTCTTTATTGAGACACTTGGATCAATGCTATAGACAATGCATCTTTACAACTTGTACATGTAAACTCAAAATGGTTCTAATGATGAAAATGACAATACCCTAGTAATAACAATATATTTGGATCTGCATCATGACCTAGGTCTTTCAAATTTTTGGTTGTATTCTTGATGAAGTCTTGAAATAATTCTTAATCAACATGAAACTGTTGCAAATCTAGCATAATGTTGTCATTGGTATTATCCCTTTCTTTGATTTGGAACATAAGGATTTTATCAAAGTGGTACACTCCCAAGTTTGATTGTATGAATAACACTTCATTTGGACTATTGTAATCAATAATCATTTTCTTGAGTTTTGGCTCAGCATCAATTTTGATTTGATTATTTAATCCCTTCCAAGACATCCATAACTATGTGAAATTGGTGTAGAGCCAACTTCTCATACATTTAGTCCATTCCCTACTTAACAAAATTCCATAGGTATTAGGAATGTCAACAACATGTACATTGATATTTTCTTGCACCTTTGGATAAAAAATAAGGTGAATATGCACATGTTTCAATACACCGATAACCTTGACCTATGTTTTATCTAACTTTATTACCACTCTATTTGTGGCTTGGGGAATTATTCCTAACTTATAAAAAATAGAGAGAGGCATGACATTACAAGAAGCCCCTAATTCGATCAAGCAATAGTGAATTTTTTTACCAAATATACGCAATCTCAATATGAATGGGGGTACCTCCAACTTGTCCTTGAACATGGTAAGTAATTATTCTGAAGCATTCACATTTGATTTAGGATCCCATGCATTATTGGTTATTGTATTCTATTTTGAATGATCTAAAGTCTTCAAAAGTTCTTCCCTATGAGAAGGAAAACCTTGTAACATATCAAACATTTGAATATTTTCCTATGTCCTTTTTATTTCTTCAACAATGTTATACTTTTCAATGGACCAAGCTGGGTTTCTAAGCACAATGGGTACACTTTGGTGTGTTGAAACAATAGTACTTGGTCATTTTTTGAGGCATGGGATTATTGTTGTCATATGGATTTTGTAGTTTTGGTTTCATCTATGGAGGAATACCATCAATAAAAGGTTCCCTATGGCTTATTAAGTTAGAAGTGTTCTAGTTATATTTTTGAAATGCATGAACATCAGAGTACTCAGGTTCATTCTACTTTTGAAATGGGAACACAAACTCTTCCTCTTGCATATTATTGTTAGAACCTTCCCCTGCCTCAAATTCATAAGAATCAAACAACATTGCATTGAACTAAATTGGAGGACCATTAGAAAGTCAAGGTTGTTGATTTCACATAGCATTCTTGTACCCATTATCATTTTGGCATGTACCTACAGTTCCAGTGAAGTTAACATCAATAGATTCATACATATTAGCATTATTAGTGGATATTTTAACATTATTAGGTTGGGTGTTCCATGGTCTACTAGGTCTCTTCTATCCAAATCATTTATCTTGTGTGTTATTGTTGTAAATTTTGTAAATTCAATTTTTTTGGGGGGGATAAGAGTTCAAGGGAGCAAGTTGTCTCTAGTAATTGCCTTAGTTTTGAGATAGGTTGAATATCATCCGAGTGAATTAATTTGTTAGTTGAAATAAAGTATTTTTCACTACATCCAACTTAGATACCAAGTTATTATCTTGCTCACTTGGGGGTACAGATCTTTGTTCAAATAAGGTGGTTTTATGGGATTTATAGCCTAAGTATGTGATTGTAGGTGGTGGCACAATGGGCTATAGAGTTGGTATAGGATTGAGCAATGGGGTATGATTGACTAAGGCCTAATTAATGTCTGGGAAAGGGTTCATGGAAGTTGTGTTTCCAAATGATACTAAATTACCAAATTTTCCACTCACTTGTGGATCTATTTATTGTGTGAAAGTGATAGCTTCATTGCATGCTTTCTCTAAGGTATTTATATCTATAGGCATAATCCTTCTCAAAAAAATTGTTGTTAAAGGATCTAAGGCATGTAGGTATATTTTTACATCAAAAACTACATGTAAAGTATATGGGTCTTTAGAATTTTGGTATATCTTATGAAAATCATGGTTAAACACTGCAATAGGCTCATTTGGCTCCCTCCTAGCTGAGATAAACTGATGGTACAAAGTCATAGGATCCACATAGAGCTTGAACTTATTAAGGAACTTGGTTTCAAAATCAACCCATGTGGTAACAAATCCTATAGGAAAGTTCAAATACCATTTGTAAGAAAATTCACCAAGTTTATATGGGAACAAATGACATACAACATCATGATACACAATTTCTTTTCAGTTGCATATTTCTTTGAAAGCATGAATGTGCTCTTTCGCTATCCTAGATTCTCCATATACAAACTTAGTGCAAAATTTATTAGAGTTCTTAGGTAGCTCATGCAATTGGCCAGAAATGTTCAAGGGAGAAATTTGTACATTTGCGAAGATGGCCATTTGGGGAGGAAGTGGAAAATTATTATTTTGATTAATGGTTGTTATAATAGTTGGGGAAACACTATGTGATTATTGGGCAAGTGGGCTTTGTAAATGAGCTAAGTGATTAGAGGGATTTGTATTTGATTTTTCCTTATCACTACAATATTTATGATGATGGATGAGATTGAGGAACTCACCTCTTTTCAGATACGATCTAAGCACTTTCTTGAACCTCTCTACTGAGAAAGATCCTATATTCTCTAGCCTTTTGTTTGAAGGCCCTCCTTCTAGCGCCACTTCTGTTGAGCCTTGTTTTTACAAAAAATAATAGTAAGGATATGTGATACAAATCCCTCTCTTGAAATAGTAGTAGCATTACTCCCAAGGTTCTCTATAGTTGTGGTACAACAACTTGGAAGGCTCAATCAAAGATAAATGTGAAATTTCACAAGGAGGCCTTTGCTGGTCTAATTCAAACTTAGATTTAAAATGATAAATCTGTAACACTTCTTTATATTTTATGGTTCTTCAATATATGCAAGTTCCATCGATGCAATTTAATTCTAAAATTTGTGATTATTTCCTAACTTAACCAATTCTAAAAAAAGATCAAAATCTTAGAGTAACATGAGATTTTATAAGAAAATTCAATGAAAATAAATCTAACAGACATAAACCATCATTTAAGAAGGCTTGCAAATTAAATAATGAAAATATTGAAAACCCACAAAGCATAAATTAGATAATCTCACAATTCATGTTCATCAGATGCAATCGTTTGAAGAAAATTTGACCAATACGTAAGATATTTCAAAACTCATCAAATCGTGCAGCCACCAAATGTACACACACATGAGACAAATTTATCTTGAAACCAATAAAATAAACCTTTCCAATCATTCATCACATCAAGATGAAATAATAACAATGAACTCCAACTAATCAATTTGAAGGAACAATTTACAATGAAACAACCAACTCTTGAAATAATGAACAAGAATTCAATATCTTGCATAGATGGAAAAATTCATCGTGAATACAATACCAATTGTATTAGATTCAATTGCATAAAATTATGACCCTAATTACATCTCTAGAAAGAGTTTATATAGAGTTCTACAATTGCAAAAATTAAACCCGTGACTAGGGTTTTTCAGCAATGAAAAATTGTGAAATGAAAATAAAACTCAAGTTTAACTAGCTCAAATCACTCCTAGCCTATTAGTTATCAAGTTGAGATTATTTAATATAGTTTAATACACCCAAAACATGGACAAAAAGCCACAAGCATGCCCAAATTTTAAGGAATGAACTATTGTTCCACTATTTTCAACTGAAACTACCCACATTTTGGATCTTCACTTTGTTCCTCGTGCCAAAAATGCATAGAATAAAATATTGAACTGATAGATAACTAATAGAGAAGCATTTGATAGGCCAAAATAACCCATTTCATACATCTAACACTTTCAAAATTCTAATTTTTCATCAAAAAGGTGAAAAATATGCAAGTTTAGGAAGTTTAGTCTTCAAAATTCAACACTTAGTTTTCTAGAAGGATGCCCACATGAACTTTGTGAAATATTTCTATAATATCTTGGAATTCATCAAAATTGGACAACTCCATAGACTCCAAATTATTTTGTTGCCTTTCTTGGAAATAAGTGAGCTTGGAAACAAACTTCTAAATGTCCTCTATGTGATCCATGATTTTCCTCATGTCTTCTTTGGCATAGAACATACGCTACAATCAACTGGCGTATTTATTGTGGCCATAATTCCTTAAAATTGTTGAACAATATTCTTCATAGAATATAACATTTCTTTATTTTCATCTTCATATAATTCCAAGTCAATTCCATCAAATAATTTATCTATCTCCTCTAACCACAACAAAACATCTTTCTTTATTTTCTCAATTTTCACCATCCTTTTCTGGTAACCTTTGATGGCAACACTAATGGCATTAACCAACTCATCAAAATTGTCCAATGTTGAGCCCACATATAATTTTAACAAAACTTGAAAGTGTTTCTTTCATATCTTCTTCAAATCTATCAATGTGTGTTGCCTTCATTCTATGTTGTTATGAATTCCCTGTTCTCTTTCTATTAAATCAATTAGCTATGTTACTTCAATGGGAATTATTTTGAAGTGATTCAAAATAATCTGAATAGTTTCAATCTTAAATCTCTCAAATTCTAACCTCAAATCTGAACATGCCTTCACAAAATTATGAGAGAACCTTGAAGATTATGGTGTCTCTCTCTTTTCCATGGAGGTATGTAATGAAGCTTGCAAAATAACTTTGGTAAATGGGACCAATTAGTTATGTAACATAGTCCTTAAGGACTTTATTGTGCTAATGGAGAGCTTTCAATCCTATCTTGTCCTCATTTAAATAAGTAAACAATTGTTTAACTCCTAATAATGCCAAAGCATTTCCACCTTCTCTGGTAGGTTCTCCTAAATCTATTTCTTCCACTAGATAATATTTCGGTGTTATTTCTTCAATGCTAATGTCAGGGGGAGGTACTTCCACTTATGCCTTCCACTTTCCACTATTATCTTGGGTTACGTATTAAATTATTTAGTCTTTCCTACTAGGATCTTCTATATGGAATGCCTGACCAAACTAATATGGGTCAACATTATCTATTTTTGTACAAGTCCTCTTTCAATTTTGGACTACCTTCACCAACTAGGTAGGATTTTAAGAGGTTGTGAGTGGTTCATATAGGGATATCTTCAAAACTAATGTCCCAAATTTCTCCCCTTTATATTCTTCCTCTTCTCCATGTTCTTCTCATTCCAAGGCCTCCCTAAGTTCTAAATTTTCTAGATTTTCATCTCTCCCTTCTCCTTCCAAAGGTATCTATTTTGGAGAATTTTCTCTTTCCTCTTCTTCTTTCTTAGGTAATTATTTTAGATTCTATTATATTTCCTCTTATTCTTCAAATTCTACAAGTTTTGCCCATACGCCAGTGAGTGACCTCTTATAAAAATTCTTTATGGGTACTTTCTTTACCTCCACCCTTGGTTGTGATTATGGTGTATAAGTAGATAGATGAGGTTGAACTTGTGATTGGTCTTGAGCTTCCTCTTGGATATCATCATTATGTAAATGTAGTGGAGGCAAATGAGGTGATCTTGGTGGAATATTTTGACCTATACATTAGACAAAGGAGGTTGTACCTATGGTTGGTCTTTAACCTAAACTGAATTATCACCCTTGGGCTCATCAATATGTACACATGTTTCAATTTCCCCTTCCTCTAATCTCTTTTCTCCTCATGTACTTCTTGAGTAGTGAGTTCCTCATCTTTGGTTGAAATGGATCCTTGATATGTGAATTATTGTGGGGGGTCTAGAAAAGTAGGAAATTCTTCTTCTCTCAATTCTTGTGACACCTTTTTCACAAGATCCTCATCAGTTTGAACCAGGGGTGGAACCTGAACATCATGTTGTGTTGATTCTTCTAGAGTATCAATACCGATATCTACATTTTAGTCTCTTTAAACCACTAGATCTACTTTGTGGTTCCCTCTATAACATGTCTGGCCATATGTTCTATTTTATCATTTTCACATGTGTTTACCTCTACAAATAGAATGGTGTAACTATACACTTTTTCTTTGTTGTATAAAGGGTCAAGAATGTATTCATAATCCTTCTTCCAACTCTTGGGAGGAATAGAAACCTGGATAACATGGTGTGCTAGTGCTAGTTCCATTCTATAATAATCTCTAATCATGACCTCATATTCATAGATACAATTCATCCAATGATCCTCAAGATGAGGCTCATTCTTGTAGAATGCAACCCTTATCTTGTTGAAAATTCCTATTGGTTCAAACCTTGGCCTAATGAGTTTATATTATTCTAATGGATATTCATCCCACTCAAAATAGATATATTTATAGAGCTTTATGTCCTAGACTGAATGGGCCCTAATAGAAATTGGGAAGTCCCAATTGTGCTTCTTCTTCTTGACTATTTTCACATAAGCATCCACTATCTACCTTCTTATCTCTGTGAGCACAATTATTTCTTAGGGGTACCTTGGGAGATTCATAGGATTGAGGGTACATCCTACCACTTTGATATAAGTGAAGGTCTATAAATGATTCTAGTAGGCCCCCATCATCCTTACCTTGGTTTCTTCTTCCTCTGAAAGCCTATTTGCATAATCCCCTTCCATAGACCTGATGATTGCAAAGATAAAGGCATCATTGACCAAATTATATTCAGGACTATCATCTTTAGGATTTTCTTTCCTTTTTAGTTATGGTTACACAATATAGGGATAAACATTCCTTTCTTGAAGAGACCCCTTTTATGTCAATACTAGGTATTCTTCGCATGCAGCTAGTAGGTATACAATGTATGAAGTCATGTAAATTTTTTGATTAACCTTAACATTCTATAATTTCTCATCAAGGTTGTCACTAATGATAGTTCCCCAATCAATCCTATCCTTCCTACCCCAGATTCTTTGAATAATGAAAACCATCTATTGTTCTAGTTTCCTTGCATTCAATAATACCAAAATTCTTCTTAAGAGTAACATAATTTCTCATGTCATCATTTAGATTTCCATGATGCATGTCCATCCTTTCTAGTTGTGGTTCCTTCTGAGGATGTACCAAATAATCTATGTTGATAAGGTTGTAAATAATTTCAATGTTCTCATCCCAGTACCTTTGTACTCTCTCCTTGGAAATGGGATAGTAGGTATCTGAAATAGGGATGTGGAAGACATCCTTTATGACATCAGGTTGTATGTCCAACACTATATCCCCATTCTAGTTCTTCACCACCTTTTTATTTGGTATATAGTTATATGCAAGAGTTATGATGAGATCAGATGACATGATGGACACTAGGTGTCCTATAGCATTGATAAGATTGGAAAGAACCATGGTTGTGCAATTATATGATACCATTAGGGTCTACAACATGTCTAAGGAATGAGGCCCAATCTATGTGTTCAAAGTTAGTAGATCTATAATCTCACTATGGAGATTACCCATCTTGGAGGGGGGAAGTAGCCTTTTTACTCATACTTCATGATGCACATAGTTCTTCATTCACAAAAAATGATTTTCAACAATATTTTATTGAAAATAAGAATCTTGTCTAAAATAACTAACTATGCAAGAAAAATGACCAAAAACCCTAAAAATCAAGAAAAAACCTTAAAGTTGCCAAAAAAATAGTTTATTCCTCAGACTTTTCCTTCTCTAGATTATTTTGGGTTTCATCCCTTCGCAATGTAAAAGTATCACCAGGCTATGAAACTAAAGGCAAGGTGAATTAAGTCTTTATTATGACCCATCAAAGTTTCAGAGGCCAAACCTCCAATAGACCATTTGAGAAGTCTTGTTGAGACCCTTCAGAGTTGTGGAAGCTAAACCTCTTATAGACTATTACAAGTGAAAAATCACTTAGACAATTTTTAGGTCATCAGAAGGTCAAGGTATTGCATATCTATCATATTTTTGGGGTGTGACACACTGAAAACTCCCAAGACTAATCAAGGTGCTTGGTTCAAAATGTCTGGACTATGGACCGTGGAGCTTCAAAACAAGAGGGTTTTCAACTACAACTATAAATAAAGCCCTAGACTATAAATTCTCAAAAACTAACAAAAAAGAAAAGACCTAAAACTAACCAAGAAGGAAACCCCTAAAACCAAAGCTCAAAACCCTAGAACAAAGAGACCCTAAAACAAAATAAAAGTAAAACCCTACTTGAACTGAGATAATAAAATTGGTGAGTTTGGGATAAAAATGAGCTCTGTAATGGATATAGATGCCAATCGGACTCGAAAACTAGTGAGGACAAGAAAATTTTTTTCCTATAAATCTTGGTTTCTATAGTCATCAGATGATCAAAGCTAACATGTTTGAAGTTGTATAATGACCAAAATGAATGAGCCATTTCCCTTTTATAGGTTTGGAGTGAATATGTTAGAAAACATCATCAATTTTCAATTTTTAGGACCCCGAAAGTCCAAAACTTTGAACCCTCAATTGCTAAAATGCTTAATGTTTAGTCTTTTAGACTTGCTAGAGGTGTAGAGGTTCTAGGAACCTTGCAACTCTGAAATACTAAAAAAGGGGAAAAAATTCAACTAAGTCCCAAAGGGACTTGACAAACTAGAAAAAACTAAACCCTATGAAAAAAAGGAAGAACAAGGGGAGAAAAAAGAGACTAATAGGAAACCCTAATTAGTATCCAATTATTAGGAGCACACCTAGAGCCTATAATCTAACTCACTAGATACTAAACTAGATTTACCCTAAGAACTCTAAACCACCCAAAAGTGAAAATACAAAAAACAAAGGAGGGTCCCCATTAGACCAAGGAGCCTAAATGTCATGTGTGTTGTGAAGCCACAATAGTTTCCTATTCATGTTGTTGGATCACATTGGGTCATGTAATTAGATTTAGTGATTTTCTTGTGGCGTGTTGATATTTTTATTTTCCTTGGCTAACTTGTTGGTATATCATGTTGTGAAGGATTATGGCATGATTTGGAAATATGAAGCATGTTCAAGGATGAAGAATTGGGTCCTAGCTATGTCTTTTATGACATGTCTTGGATTTCATTAATGTTTGTATTGTAATTGATTAAATACTTGTAATTTGTTAACCCTAACTGATTGTGATGATGATGAAGATTGAGATCAAAGGTATACAAGATTGTAGAAGGATTAGATCATTTGTTATTTTTTCATTGATGTCAAGCAATTGATTTCTTGTTTATATTGAATTTCCATATCATTAGGAATATGATATAAGTTGAGTGAGTTAAGGAAAAAGAGGAAGTGAAAAGTTTTGAAGGAGGTAATTGAAGAATTTAATTGGGTAGCTAATACATATCATACAATGATAAGGTAAAATGGTTTAGTTATTTTCTACAAGTTACAATTTGATGATATCAAGTTGGTAAAGGAGATTGGACAAGTGAGAAAGGTTAGAAAGTTGACAAGGCAAATAAAATAGTTTATTCATCAAGCAGGAAGAATTCTGTTAGCCCATTTTCCAATCATTGCAAAAATCCAAAGAAAATGGTCTTATCCTACAAAATCCATAAAAAATTATCAGAGTGTATGAGGAAATAGGGTTTATCCATGCTAGGGTTTCAAAATTTTGTCTAAATCCATAAAACCCCATCCCTTTTCTTTTTCCTCATTACCTTTTTGGTTCACTTAAGTTCTTCTTTTTGTGCATGTCTTAAGCTATCATTGGGCAGGGCCATGTTCCTTTTCAAGTTAATTTTCCTAGCGGGCCCCTTTAATATTTCCTAAGTCTAAAACCTCAAAACATCTCTTTTCCTAAATCCCAATGTTTTAAAAGTAATCCAAGATAAGTTGATTGGTGGTATGAAACCCAACAGATAAAAGAAAGATCAATAGGTCTCATGATGTCTCCTAATCAAGTCAATTTACCAAAGTGTTATGTTTTTTGGGCCTAGTCGATATGCACTACAAAACCTGACAGTCATTTGATGCTTCAACAAAATCCTGGGTAGATAGTGTATTTCATCCAGTGACTTGGAAAAAAGGCTTTCTCTGAGTCTCCCAACACTTGGTGGTTAGTTGTTTTCATTCAATGTTCTAGTGCGATACTTTTCTCTGAGTCTCCTAATGTAGCAATGAAGTTTGTTTTGATTCAAAGATTCGGCGAAGAGGTGAAAGACTTGGCAGTTCATAGTTTTCTCCTAAACTCCAAGTGTTGATGGTTAATGACCAAATGTTCAATGAATATAAGATTTTCCTTAGTCGCTCACTCTTGTGATGAAACCATTGTTAAGACAAACCTTCGGAGATTGTGATATAATAGTTAGTCACCAGTTCATCAGATGAAAGTAACAATTAGTAAGAGGTGCTTGCAACTTGGTGAAAAAGGTAAAAACATTATAGGTTACTATTGATTAGATGGTGGGTGTATTGCCTCAATGTGAACATTCTCAATTGATAGTGATCTTGGGATCACACTGACTGTTATATCTTCCAGTCAGCAGGGGTGATGTCAGTGGGGCCATAGGTTAGAGTAAGAGTAAAGAGTGGTCAGATATGATAGTGATCATGTTATCGCAAAGGAAATGTGCTTGATGGTTAGTGATTGTGGGATCATGACTGATTGCCACATTTCCATGGTTGTCGATGGGACCACATAGTTTGAAAGCTTCTGATAACCACCTTTTAAGGTTATTCTGGTAGTTAGTCTCAAGAAGACCTAGTTAGTAAATGATGTAAAGTTTGGTTAAAGTTTGAGTAAGATTTACGACGGGTGTGTTGCCTCAAAAGAAAAGTAACTGGCCTTTATTGATCATGATATTACAGCTATCATCTGATCTTGTTTAAAGAAAGACCAATGAAAAGGTGGTTTTGCAATGCCAGGTGTTGCTGATGTGTTTTCTTCTGATTGGTCTCTGAGGGAAATGATGTGGAAAATAAATTTTTAAGTCAGTCAAAGGTTTTATTTGATTTTTGTGGGCTGTATGATGTGTCAGGAGAGACAAGGATCAATGGATGTGTTTCAAATTTTGAAGGATTAACCGTTGTGGCCATATTTTTGAAATTATTTAAGGGTTTTTCAGATAGGATTGAATCGGTAAGCTAAAAATGGTAGGGAAAATATATTTTTGTTTTATTCTAGAGCCAAAGTAGCTGAGAATTGAATACTCCTAGTGATCTGACCTAACATAAATAACTATAGTAAAGGATTGGTTCTTAATTGCAGGGGTGGCTGATCTACCAAGTAATGATCCTGTTAGCCGCCAAAGAGATTTTTCTTGTCCTTATGGATTTCTGGTAGGGTTTTGGCCTTAATTGAGGATCAGATTGGATCCTTGTGCTCCAAATTTTTTGGCATGTCATTTTTGCATTAAGTTGCTTGATTCTTACGAGTGTTTGTAGTTGTTGGAAGCCCTAATTTTTCCCTAGCCATCTAAAGCTTCTTGCATCTTGATTCTTCCAAGATTCCAAGATGGCTAGCAAGTGATATAAATAGGTATTTGTATTTTCTAAAGGATGGTGAAATTGGCAACTGAATAGAGAGAATTTTGATCTATAGTTTTGTTTTGGCATCTGCCATTTTAAATGTACTGATACTAAATTTTTTTAATGATAATACACTAAAATTCCATCTCAGATTTGTGAATGTCTTCTTGTTGTGGTCTTGAATTCTTATATGTTAATATTGCAAGGCAATTTAATGTATGGTTTACAAAGTAAATTTTGAAGTTATTTTTGAGTTCCTTTCAAGGGAGGGGTAATTCTTGAGGGTAATTTTAGAGAGTTCATAATCCTTGTTAGAATTTGATGTCTGAGTGTGAGAGTGAGAGGAATAATCTGCAAAGCACTTATGTTGGGTTCTGGTTGTATTTGAGTTAAATTTTATATTTATGTATGTTGTATTTGACTCTGTGCCCTAGAATAAGACACTAACTGTTCTTAGGAAGCAATTTTTTCATCATCAATCAACTTATAAATGATAATAATCTTTCATTCAATGTGTCAAGGATATTAATGCATAGTATTTGTGTTGGATAATGTAAATAGGTTTTACTGATTCCTTTTAAGAAATGAATCCATAGGTATACCAACCTGAGCATTAAGGCTTGAAGTGTAGGAGGATCATTCTCTTGGTCCTTATTAATTGGTCCTTTTTTATTGTCAAATTTGGAGTGGGTTTAAAGAGTCAAAGATATTAGTTTGTCAATCAAATTGTAAATCTACAACAGGGGAAAAAGGAGCCAACAAAATGGTGACTCTGTTTGGGACTGTAACAGTACAAAGTATTAGAACCTTTTGAAAATCATTAGGTTTAACAATTTTTAGAAGTCTTTGGCTAAGTAAAAAAAAATAGCTCTGTGCATTTCTTTTCTTTTTGGGTCCTTATGTTTCTGCTCTTCTGTTTGAGATTCTCTTTAGATTCTCAAGGTTTATCTATTAAGAATTCCCATTAAAATGTGGGTGGCAACTTAAAGGGTTAGAACCAGTATGTTTACAAGCTACAAACCATGGATATAAGAAAAAATACAAGAGCCTATGTCAGGGGACACCTAGAGGTTACTCTAGAGGAGTTACCTAGGTCGGGAAAGAAAAGTTGGCCTAGAAAAGATGGAGAATCCACCAATGCACCTGTAAGAGAAAACAATAATGTTAGAAATAGGGCACAACATACATCTCCTAATGAGGAAGAATCACTGTATAAAAGCTCTAAATATAATAGTGGTCTCTTTGGAGATAACTTTTAAGATACCCCAGAAATATTATTTCAAGACAAAGTCATACTACTTGCAAAGCAAAATGTAAAGGTAGGAAATAGGGGCTTTGGACATAATTTACATCAAAGGTAGGAAATATGGGATTTGGACATAATTTACATCTAGATGAGGATATGTTTCGAAGGAAACCCATGAAGCCAATAAGGGTCCATTTCCCATATCAAAATAACACTTATATGGATGTTTCATCAAGCTCTAAAGATGTTATGATAAACCCAACTAATTTGGGTGCATTGAGATTACAATTAGTAGAGAAAGATGCAATATACAAGAGGTTACAAAAGAAAAGAGAGGCTGAGATTATGGATGCATTAATGGAAAGAGAGTCTTTACTTAGAAAGATTAATGAATTAAAGGAGAGAAACATGATATTTTCTTCTGCTCCCAAATCTGTACAGCTCGAGCTCTTTGGTGACCTTGCTACCCTGAGAAGTGAGAAGAACATTTGTGGTAGGATCATGAATTTGAACAAGAGGACCCTGTGATTAGACAAGTTCAGAGTTACGCTTCTCAGCCTAAGGAGAAGAGCACAATAGGAAATACCAAACCTACTATTTTAATTAATGAAAAAGGAAAGAAAAACATGGTTGGGATCCAAATAAATGAGCCTGTGGTAGGACCAAAAATCCCACCACCTGTTTCAATTTTTGACATAGAGATGGAAAATAGAAAGAAGGAAAGAGATGATCTAGAAAAGGAATTAGAGAAGGCTCAAGTTGAAGCATTTATAGTAGAGACAAGAAGGAAAATCCAGTTCCTAAAGGCTTCATCTGCAATCATCCTTGGACCATCTACAACTGAAATAGGTATGCCATATGCAACTTCTAATGTTGCTCCACTTGGTAATGTTAGTACTTATAATATGCTTTATGCTTCATCTTCTAAGTTGAATATTGATCCTAAACAAAATTCAAGTGTACAAGTAGGTGGGAGTATAGTTGTTTATGTTGGTCCCAGTGGAAACACTGATTTAAGTTTTCAAAGAAGACCTATGCAATTAGAAGGTTATAGGAAAATTAGTTTTGATGGGATACCAGGTTACCCAAATGTTATCCCAACTGAGATAAGAGATAAGGTAGCCAAATTTTTTGGAAATAATGCCATTAGTTGTGAAGAACACCTTAGGTTGTTTTTTGACATGTTAAATGACTATGAGATAGAGCATGAGGATGTATTCATGAAACTATTTGTTCAATCTTTGGTAGAAGATGCTAGATATTGGTTTAAAAGACTCCTTGACCATTTTATTGATACATGGAATGCTTTTGAAAATTATTTCAAGGAACAATATGGTGATAATCCTAATGCTAGTTTCATGCTAAATGAGTTTACCAACATAAGGAAGAATCAAAATGAATTTGTAGTTGAATTCAACATGAGGTTCCAAAAGGGTATGCACAAATTGTTTCAAGTTATGAGGTTAGATGAAAATATCTGTCTAGCAACATACTTTAATGCCTTTGATGGAAAGGTTGGATACCTATTGAGAGATAATGAACCAAGAACTCTTAGAGATGCCTTTAGAATTGTTGTGAACATTGAAAATAATATGAAGATATCTGGTAAATTGGGTGGAAAAAGGGATGATCCTGAGTTGTTTGGGAACAATTAGAACTACAAGAAAGACATTGAAAGAAATGTTGGAAACAAGAGGCAAGAACAAGACAAGTTGGATAAAGTTCTAAATGCATTGAAAGACTTGAAAGCACCCATCAATAGAAATGATAAGATTTCTTCTATAGAAAAGCCTCATTTCAACAACAACTTCAATAGGCAGAATAGGTTGCAAAATTACCCTTATAACACCCAATGGAAGGAT
>BSBK01001043.1:1742500-2070000 GCA_027943335.1 Chamaecyparis obtusa | reverse complement strand
TGTGTTTGATAGTCAAGATAGAGTCCAAATGGATACTAAGAAGAGAGACTAGATGGATCTAGAGGAAATTAATCTTGGCACCAAAGAGACACCTAAAAAGGTGTACATTGGAAAAGAGATGTCTTGAGAGGTGAGAAGGGATTTGATTGAGTTATTAAGAAAATTAGGCATGGTTTTGCATGGTCATATGATGATCTAAAGGTTTATAGAGAAGATTTGTTTTAGTATATCATTCCTTTGAAGAAATATGCTAAACCTTTTAGGAAAAAGTAGAGACCAATCAATCCTACCCTAGCACCTAAGATGCAAGAAGAACTGATGAAGCTAAGAGATGATGGAATCATAGAGCCTATTAGACATTATTCTTGGGTGTCAAACTTAGTTCCTATTAGAAAGAAGAATGGAGATATCGGATTATGTGTAGACTTCAAAAATTTAAACATCTCTTCTTTGAAGGACAACTATTGCTTGCCTAACATGGAGGCAATGCTACAAAGAGTAATTGGGTCTGACATGATTTCCATGATGGATGGATTCTCTGGTTATAATCAAGTGATTGTAAAGGAATCAGAATAATTCAAGATAGCTTTTACAAAACATTGGGGGACCTACGTGTATGTGAGAATCTCATTTGGTCTAACAAATGTTGATGCCACTTTCCAAAGAGCAATGGATGTTTCTTTTGTTGAGTTCCTAAATGATTTCCTTGTGGTTTATCAAGATGACTTGAATGCTTATTCCAAGAGGGAAGAATATTATTGCTTACATTCAGAGAAGATATTTGTAAGAGCCCTGGAATATGGTATTTCTCTGAACCCTAGGAAATGTGCATTTGGTGTGACTGAGGGAGGATTACTGGGCTACTTAGTTGGAAAGAAGGGAGTAAGCATTGATCCAGAAAGGGTAGTGGCCATTGACAAAATTTAGAAACCAAAAAATGTAAAAGGAATCTAGTCCTTCTTTGGTCAAGTAAATTTCTTGAGGAGATTTGTTACAAATTTTGTAGAGATTAGTAGGCCTATATCAAAAATGTTGAAGAAAGGATCTGAGATTAAATGGGATAGTGAGCCTGATGTTGTCTTCAAAAATATCAAACAAGAAATCAAGGATGTAGATGTACTTAAGGCACCAGACTATAGTATTCCAATGCATATTTTCTCTTTTGCTTCTTTTCACACTATTGTTGTAGTCCTACTATAGAAAAATGGTGAGGTTTTTGAGTGGCCTATTGCTTTCTTCAGTAAGTCTTGACAAACTATTGAATTAAAGTATGATATAAATGAAAAGAAAGATTATGAACTTGTAAAGGTTGTGAAAGCTTTTAGATGTTATCTCATGGTTGAAACAATAATTGCTTTTGTACCAAGTGTTGCAGTTAAGGACATCTTTTCACAGCAAGAAATATCTAGGAGGAGATGCAAATGGATAAACAGAGTTTAGGAGTTTAACATTGATATCCATATTACCAAATTGGTTAGACACCAAGGATTGGAAAAGTTGATGGCTCAATCAAATCTTGATGCAAATTAGATAAATCAGATTGAAATTGATTACACATATGATTTGGATGACTATATCTAGTATCAAGATGTTATTTATTATTTAAGAAATATGAAGTGTCCATTAGGATTGGATGATAGCAAGAAAAGAACTCTAAATCTACAAGAAATTAAGTATGTTATCATCATGGAGAAGAAATCTGGATTGCATTTTGCCAAAAAGTGTAGATGAAAGTTAGGCTGACAAACTGCTAAAGGAAATTCATGAAGGGATATGTGGTGGATAGTACATGGGTAAAACTACTGCTCAAAAGATTCTGAGAGCGGGGTTTTGGTGGCCCACAATTTTCAAAGATGTAGAAAGACTAGTGAGGAAGTGTGATGCTTGTCAAAGATTTTTTGGCAAGCTAAAGTTTTTAGGAAATGTGCCATTGAAGCCAGTGGAAGTGCAAGCCCCTTTTCAACATTAGGCAATGGACTTTATTGAGAAATACCAAACAAATCTAGTGGAGGGCACTCTTGGATTTTATTTTCCACTGATTATTTTACAAAATGGGTAGAGGCTATTTCCACAAGGAATGAAACAAGCAAGGTGGTAACTAATTTCTTATTAAATAACATTTTTACTAGATTTGGTTGTCTTGAAAGAATTTTCTATGATAAAGCAATGTGTTTCAAATCTAATGAGTGCAAGGAATTCTATAAAATTTTAGGGATTCAGATGTCATATTCTTCAACCTATCATCCACAAGGAAATGGACAAGAAGAATTGACCAATAAAAGCCTGATAAAGATTCTCAAGAGGATCCTTGAAAAGAATAAGAAAGAATGGAACTCAAAATTACCATTGGCTTTGTGGGTTGATAGAGTAATTATTAAGAAGGCAATTGGGTGTGCACCATTTGATTTGGTGTATGGAATAAATGCAAGGATGCCTTAGAATAACTTATTATAAATGTACAAGTTTGTCTAGCTGTATGATGAAGATATAGATGATGAAATGCAATTGAGGATTGAAGATTTGATCAAGTTGGATGAAACCAGGAGAGAATCATCTTCAAAGAATGCTAAGTTGCAGTTGCAAGTCAAGAACTTGTATGACAAGAAAGCTGTAGAAAAGAAATTTGAACTCAATGACTTGGTATTACTCTGGAATTCTAGATTGGAAGATAAAGGAAAAAATGGAAATTTTGATCCAATTTGGTTAGGTCCATATTTGATTCATGAAAAGTGGGGAGCAGATTCATACATTGTCAAAGAACTCACTGGTGGCATTCAAGAATTGCCTATTCATGGATAGTTCTTGAAGAAATACTTCAGTTGAAGGGAATTTTATTTCTATGAATAGTAGTTAGGTTTGTATATGATGTAATTTTTGTACAGGTGTGGTGTATTTCCTTTATGTCTAGTTTGGCCTTTGTAAATAGGTTTTTGCCCAGTGCTCTCTGCAGTTGTCATTATTGTCAAGTTTGTGATCTTCTTTTCCAATAAATTCTAAGTTATCGCATGGGCACAAGTTACCCATCATCTCCAGACAGAGCCATTGTTAGCCCATTTTCCATTCATTACAAAAGTCCAAAGAAAATGGTCTTATCCTACAAAATCTATCAAAAATTGTTAGTGTATGAGGAAATAGGGTTTCAAAATTTTGTCTAAATCCATAAAAACCCATCCCTTTTCTTTTTCCTCATTACCCTTTTTGGGTCACTTAAGTTCTTCTTTTATGCATGTCTTAAGTTATCATTAGGTGGGGCCATGTTCCTTTTCAAGTTAATTTTCCTAGCAGGCTCCTTTAATATTTCCTAAGTCTAAAACCCAACGATGCCTTTTTTCCTAAATCCCAATGTTTGAAAAGATATCTAGGCTCAGTCAATTAGCGGTGTGAATAGATAAAAGAAAGATCAATGGGTCTCGTGATGCTGCCTGATAAAGTCAATTTACTGAAGTGTTATGTTTTCAGGCCTAGTCGGTATGTAGTGAAAAGCTTGACAACTATTTGATGCTTCAGAATAATCTTAGACAGTTAGTTGATTTCATCTAGTGACTTGGTGAAAAGGCTTTCTCTGAGTCTCCCAACACTTGGTAGTTAGTTGTTTTCATTAAGCGTTCTGGTGTGACAATTTTCTCTGAGTCTTGTGTGTAGTGATGAAGTTTGTTTTGATTTGGAGATTCAATGAAGAGGTGAAAGACTTGGTAGTTCACGGTTATCTCCTGGTCTCCAAATGCCAATGGTTAATGACCAAATGTTTAGTGAATATGAGATTTGCCTCAATCTCTCATTCTTGCGATGAAACCATTGTTAAGACAAACCTTCAGAGATTGTGAGATAACATTAATCACCAGTTCATTGGATGAAAGCAATAGTTAGTAAGAGGTGCTTGTGACTTGGGAAAAAGGTAAAAACATTACAGGTTAGTGTTGATCGGATGGTGGACGTATTTCCTTAATGTAAACATGCTCGATTGATAGTGATCTTGGGATCATGCTAATCGTTAGATCTTCTATTCGGCAGGGGTAACATCAGTGGGGCCAAAGGTTGGAGTAAGACTAAAGAGAGGTCAGATATGATGGTGGTCATTTTACCACAAAGTAAATGTGCCTGATGGTTAGTGATTGTGGGATCATGATTGATTGCCACCTATCCACGATTGTCAGTGGGACCACATAGTTTGAAAGCTTATGATGACCACCTAGTTAAGGTTATTTTGGCAGTTAGTCTTAGGTGGGCCTAGTTAGTAAATGATCTAAGTTTAGTTAATGCTTGAGAAAATATTTACAATAGGCATGATGCCTCAAATGACAAGTAACTAGCCTTTATTAATTGTGATATTGTGACTGTCATCCGATATTGTTTAAAGAAAGACCAATGAAAAGGTGGGTCCTCATTGCCAGGTGTTTTTGATATGTTTTCTTTTGATTGTTCATTGAGGGAAATGATGTGGAAAATAAATTTTTAAGTTGGTCAAAAGTTTTATTTGATTTTTGTGGGCTGCACGATGTACTGGGAGAGCCAAGGATCAATGACTATATTTCAAATTTTGAAGGATTAACCATTGTGGCCATATTTTTGAAATTGTTTAAGGGTTTTTCAGATAGGATTGAATCGGTAAGCCAAAAATGATAGGCCAAATATTTTTTTTGTTCCAAAGCTAAAGCAGCTGAGAATTGAATACTCCTACTGATCCGACCTAATAGAAATAACTATAGTAAAGGACTAGTTCTTAATTGCAAGGGTGGCTGATCTAAAAACTAATGTTCCCGTTAGCCACCAAAGAGATTTTTCTTATCCTCATGGCTTGTTAGTAGGGTTTTAGCCTTAATTTAGGATCAGATTGGATCATTGTGCTCCAGATTTTTTGGCATGTCTTTTCTACAGTAAATTGCTTGATTGTTGCAGGTGTTTGTAGTTGTTGGAAGCCCTAATTTTTCCCTAGCCATCTAAAGCTTGTTGCATCTTGATTCTTCTAGGATTCCAAGATGGCTAGCGAGTGATATAAATAGGTATTTGTTGTATTTTGTAAAGGATGGTGAAATTGGCAATTGAATAGAGAGAATTTTGATCTATAGTTTTGTTCTGGCATTTTGCCATTTTTGATGTACTGATACTGAAAATTTGTAATGATAATACACTAGAATTCCATCTCAGATTTGTGAATGTCTTCTTGTTGTGGTCTTGAATTCTTATATGTTAATATTGCAAGGCAATTTAATGCATGGTTTACAAAGTAAATTTTGAAGTTATTTTTGAGTTCCTTTCAAGGGAGGGGTAATTCTTTAGGGTAATTTCAGAGAGTTCATAATCCTTGTTAGAATTTGATGTATGAGTGTGAGAGTGAGAGGAATAATTTGCAAAGCACTTATTATGGGTTCTGGTTGTATTTGAGTTAAATTTTTTATTGATGTATGTTGTATTTGACGTTGTGCCCTAGAATAAGGCACTAATCTATTCTCAGGAAGCAATTGTTTCATCATCAATTAACTTATAAATGATAAAAATATTTTAGTCAATGTGTCAAGGATATTAATGCATAGTATTTTTGTTGGATAATGCAAATAGGTTTTACTAATTCCTTTTAATAAGTGAATCCATAGGTATACATGCATGATAATTAAGGCTCAAAGTGTAGGAGGATCATTCTCTTGGTCCTTGTTAATTGGTCATTTTTCTTGTCAAATTTGGAGGGGGTTTAAAGAGTCAGAGACATTAGTTTGTCAATCAAATTGTAAATATATAACAGGGAAAAAAGAAGCCAACAAAGTCATTTGATAAAAGGAAAGTAATTTTTGGTAAAGAGAAATGAAGCCAAGACACCAACTGCAAGGAGTTAGTTACCAAGTGAAGCAAATAGAATTTTGATTGAAGGAA
Source organism: Chamaecyparis obtusa (assembly GCA_027943335.1). Lineage (NCBI taxonomy): Eukaryota > Viridiplantae > Streptophyta > Pinopsida > Cupressales > Cupressaceae > Chamaecyparis > Chamaecyparis obtusa. Next base: position 2,064,135 of record BSBK01001043.1, on the reverse strand, counting down.
AAGGAAGGGCACTGAGCATAGAATATAAATTAAACACAAGGATCAGAATGACATTTAATGAAGAGCCACATTGATCTAGAAGATTCCAAGGATGAAGAAGAGTTAGTTAAAGAGATCTATGATCAGGAAAATTCAAGGTGATGATCTATGGTAAAAATTTAAGCGGCAAAAAGTGAAGGTAAAAGTTAGAAGAAAAGTTCAAGTTCTGAGGTGATGATAACAAGTTTTACTAAGTGCCAAGTTCATTAAATCAATTAAAGAGGATGATTTGATGGTTTAGAATAAATAGAGGAAAACCTAATCAAGCAGATTAAGAGGAAAAACAAAGTCTATAAAGGATGAAATTGAATGAAAAATAAGCTAGCTAGTTGAAGTGTTGATGTGTTTCTGAGTGATGCAGTGAAGAAGAAAAAGGTAGAAATATGATTCTACAATAGAGATTAATGAAGTGTTGAGGCTAGTGAATAGTGAAGGAATGAAGTCAAGACAAAGAGCACACAAGGGATTTGACTAAGTAAGAGGTAGTTGCATATTTACAGATCAAATTTTATACTATTTCTTATTAACATTTGTAGCAGGAAAATATCTTAACCAAGTGGACTTAACGGTCTTATTGTAAATCCTTGAGAGAGGTGGAATTCTAGAAGAGTGTTCAAAGCCCTTTAACTAGGCCACTCCTAATAGGGTGAAGATCATAAAAAATCTAAGGCAAATCCCCTAATAGGGTCACATTTAACAATGTGCATAGGTTGCATAGGTTGTGTATAAATTTTGAGAAGGAGAGTATAGATTTGATGCATTTCTTTCTCATTGATCAATTTGGCCCTATCAATGAGTTTTCTAGCTAGTGTTTTGTAGTGCAGAGGGTTTGGAAATATGATTGGTGGAGTCAGAGAGTTGTTATTTGTAGATTCATCTTGATAGTCTTGAGGGCTAGGAATCCTAAGGTCAAGATTAAGTTTTGTGATCATATTTTCTTCATGTTGTGGATTCTTCTTACAACATCAAAGTGAGAGGCTCACTTTCTTCTTACCTCGGGTGTCTGATGTAGGAGCATAGTAGGGTAGATGGAAATCTTGTATCAACCAAAAAAATGTTTTGTATTTTGTTCTCATTTTCTAGATTGAGTGATCGAGTTATCTTTCAATCGTGTGTTGGAGTGAGCATATGCAATCATACTATCATGATTTGGGCCTATCTAGGAATAGTTTCCTATGATTGCATCTCTTTTGGTTTAGGTTTATTCAACTTTGGATTTATTTAGTGGTTGTGGGTAACATGTTTATTTCCCTATTTGGACCAATATAAGATTTATCACACGGTTGGTGATTGTTGGATTTTAACATGTGTGGTTGTGGATTGTAATTATTGGCATGTGTTTGGACCTATATCTTGGATTGTACATCCTTATGTTCTTATTGTTGTGATTGATATTTTCCATTTGGTTCTAGTCTTGTATGACCACACAATAGTGGGTTACACTTTTTTAGACATGCTGATTTTTGCTGAAATGACACATTTTTAATAAAATATGATTATTTAAGCATTGAGAGGTTCCATTTAAAGGAATTAATTACAAATGGTTAGCTCAAAGCCTCTTAGATAAAAAAAGCATTCATATAACCTCTATACTCCTCATTCATACATGCAATGGAGTCTCCTTCACACCTATTAAAATGCTAACAAAAAATCACTTTGACTTTATCTTTTGGGAGATCAAATGAATCAATTTGAAAAACCTATCTATGTAGTATGGTACTAGTGAGAAAAATCTTTCCAATGATTATAATGTTAATATTTATTAAGTTTATTATGACTTTGTATTTTTAGTTTTACTAAACATAGATATTTCACCGTATGTGTACCTCTATGTCTGACGCTTATGGAAAAATAGTAAATGAGAGAAAAAAAATTCTAAAAAATATCCATGCCCTAGGTATTTAAGTTCTCTTTCCATTAAAAAAATAAAAATGAAATTGGACAAATACATGACAAGTTATAAGCTATCTAGTCAAGGTATGTCAAAATTATGGTTTAGTCAACTTTAAACATTACTAAAATATGAAATAATAATGATAATGTCATCAAACCAATTGCATTCCCTCCGCATGGATGTTACAAAACTAATTTTGAAAGAATCACATTGATATCTATTCTAGAAAAAAAGTTATGCTCTATGAAAATAATGTAACTCTTTGAAAATGACATTTTCAGCAACATACCAACTTTCGTGGGAGAAAGAAAAAACAATTCAAATCAAATAAAAAGTAAAAATAAAAAATATATTTAGAATCTAGAAAGAAAATCCTAAAAGACTCTAATTTACTTCATCTTCTAATTTCAAATAGTTTAACGACAATATGCATTTGAATCTGATTTTTTTTTCAAAATGTAGAGTTCAATGTCCGTTCAGGCAAAAAAGTGTAACCCACTATTGTGGGTTCACCCTCCTATAATATCTTCTTGTTCTAATGGTTAGGGTGATGAGATCTGGCTTGCGGTGAAGATTCATGAGTTATAGTTGCTTGTGGTACATTATTCGATGTTCTTATGTTTGTGTCTGACCTCCTTGTATAATTGTACATCATGATATACTTATTTGTGGGATTTTCTTATGGATTTGGGTCTTGATCTATATATATTTACAAACCATTTTCTTTATCTTGGGATTGATGATTGGATAAGCCAACTTGTGGCTAGTGATCTTGTATTTAAGCTAGGTAGTAGTTCTTGTTTAGAAAATTAGGAGGGAGAGTAACTGGGAAAGATCATAATGAACATTTGAGTCTTGTTTTCATTTTATATGGCCGTAAATGGGACGGCTTGAAATCCCAACATGCTTGATGTAATTTGATTTTTCCTGATAATAAATTTGTTGTTATTTGGTTATGTCTTTGTTAAGCTTTTCTTCTCTTATGATGTGTTGACTCTTGTTGGAAGATTGGACATCTTCTTTAGATACTTCTCTAGCCTTGACTACATCACTTGTCTTCCTAGACCCCAATGTGAGAAAGCCCCATCTATCAAATGTTAGTACAATTCATTTAATTCTTGTGTCTTGTTGATCTATTAAAGGCTTTTTTTAGGCTCATTTTAATCACCATTTTTTAAAAATCAATTTGAGAGCTCTTCTATGATTGATTCTTTGACAACATGAATTGCTTGTGTGTGAGGTTTTCATTCTTTTCAAGTTTCTTTCAGATAATTTATTGGTTTCTTCATGCTACATTTGTGCATATATGGTGGCCTTTTGCATTTTTATGGGATTTTAAGGGCTTTTCTTTTCTACTTTTCATTTTTTATTTTTAGTTTCATCTAGTTTTTCCATAGTTTAGGGTTAATATATAGGTACTTGAAATAATCAATTTTCATGTGAAATCCCCATCCTAAGTTTTTTTAAGGATTTTAATTTTGTCATTTCTAGGGTTTTTTGTTCCCTACTTCTCTAGTGTCAAGTGTTCACCCTGAGTATTTTGTTAATTTTTCCAATTTAGGGATTTTAAATGCATTCATCAAATGCCCTAGTTTGTATTTGGCGTCAACATTTTCCCATGTTTCAAGTTATCATTCCCAAATCTTCACTCTCCAATTTGCCCCATCTAGAAACATTTCTTTGAATCTATCTATAACTTTTACACCCAAAAATTCAAATGTCCAAAGTCAAGTATATTCATGACTAGATTTATAGTTAACCCATTTCTATAATCGCATACCTACAACTAGCCTTGACCCTAAAATTTTTCCCCATGATAAAGGCTACCCTTGTAATAGAATTTAAAACCTTTTGATCTAGTATTCTCATCCCAGTCTACTATTTGAAGCATGAGAGGAAGAACCGAGGCTGACACCTTCGACCCCATCTAGTAAAATGTCCAAGGAAGTTATTCAGATGGAAAGGATCCCCATAAAAATGAAGTATACCCATCAAGGGTAGATCATAATTCTTGGCATCAATAAACTCAATGAGTCTATCCTTCTCCAAGAAGCTTCCTTCCCAAAATCACTCTAGTCTCTAAAGTTGACTTGGACCTTGACCTGCCACTACTTTGAAGCCATGAGGAGATGCACCTAACCAAATAACAAAGAGATTTCCAACTTTAGCACAAATGCATTATATGTCATCCTCTTCGTACCATATAGGAAGAAGCTTATAGCCATAACTAAAGATGCAACATTGACCAAGTACTTCATGCATGAGACCTCAAATAAGAGGTACCTAAATGATAATTGGATTGTTCATCCATGAAAGGATAGAGCCAAAATGGATGACACAATCCCATTCTTTGACTTTCTCTCGCCCATCCAAATGATCATAACAATGATGAGCCACAAATTCAACAATATAGGATTCAAGGAATTATCATTCCTAGATGTACTACTTCGTCGCTAAAATCTTCAGTGGAACTAAAGTTTTTTATGAGGTCTACATTATTTTAGACTCCTTGAACAAGAAACTCCTCGCTAATAGGGACTCCAAATAATTCTACAAGACTTTTGATGTCATCTGGGCAGTAGTCAAACTTAAGAGCAATGATAGCCTAGAGAAGCATGGGAACTAGGGAGATGGACTCAATAATTCTCTCCCCTAGTATCACTACCCATAGTTGTGGCTGGATAGGTTCATAAAAAAATTGCATCAATAATGCATTTATATATAATAGGATAATAATACTCAATGGGGATCTAGGATACCACCTATCGAAGGAGGTAATGACCTTAATGGAGAAGTGGGGTTTCTATTTTTTATAGTTCTAGACCTACATGTACATAAGATTAGAAGGTTTTATCAAAAGGCCCTTCCTCCTTCCCTGACATTGTATAGATAGAGTGGTTTTGTTACAATTTTGCAAGTATATTTTTTAAAACATAAGCACTTATGACAAAGAAACACAAGACTAAAGTTATATTTCCCTTCTCTTCTAGACACTATAAGTTCTTACTCACTACTACCATGAAAGCCAATGTGAAGTTGGAAAGTTTAAGCCTTCAGTAGTTTGACCTAAAGTGGGATCTCTATGATCCCCAAAATAAAATAAAGGGGATGCTCCCTAATGCCTATGAAGGGAACTCACCTCACATTGAAGATTTTTTTGTGGGATGCCAGGATGATTTTGACCATTTCCAATGCCACTATTACAAGTTAACAAATGAGTAGATGCATAAGTTTGGACTTTAGGAATTCCCAAATAATTTTAAAGATACCAGAGTCATTATAGATCCATCTTTTGAAAAGGATAAAATAGAAGAGTAAAACCTCTCGACTAAAAATTGTGACCATTAAGAGGACTTAAATGTAATAACTATCACTAGGGAAAGTAATGTCCCCAAGAAATAAGGTTTTTGATGACCTACTTCCCAAGGGGAGACAAAAACAAAAGGCTAAAAATAAACAAGCCTCTCAATAATATGAGAGGCATGTGCATAATAAAAGGGGAACATCTTCCAAAAATGTAGATCCCCTTGAGACCATCCCAAAATACGTTTTAATGGAAGAATTGGGGAAGGAAATGCATAGTGCTCATAATTTGGTAGATGCAGTAAAATAGGGTGTCACTTTTGGGTTATTTGTGGAAACTCTAGCATCCACCACCCCTTTGAAAGCATGGGCCACCCTGAGGGAACCAAAAACAACACTGATTAACTTGGAAAAAGAATAAATTATCCTATTTGATGAAGATGTCTCAATATAGTGCTCTTGATTCAGTATCTCTATAGAAAGTCAAAAGAAGAAACAAAAAGGTGCTTCTATCTTGGACCTCCCAAGATAGGTCCCATTCAAATATGCATGGGCTTCACCATCAGAAGAACCCATTTTGGAGAAATTACAAGTATTTATAAACCTAGACACCATAGTTCCTAAAGATCTAAATATGGTACTCACTCTAGAAGATTAGAACCTCCACTTCAAAGTAGTAGAAGAAGCAAAGAGACAAAAGGTTGATGAGGAGAGGGTCTAGAAAGAACAAGAAGGTAAGGAAGAAAAATATTCCTGCCTAGAAGATAAGGGATGTGTCCAAGAGTAGGCAGTCAAAGATAAGGAAGAGGTTAAAGAATGGTAATAATAGGAGGAGGCACATCTTCAAGAAAAGGAAGAATCTTGACAGCACCCGACCAAAATGCTTCAGGAATAAGAGGTTGAGGAGGATAAAAAAAGGAAGCAGGAGTTGAGAGACAATGACCGAAAAAAGAAAAGAAAAGAGTGGCAAAGAATGAGTAGAAGTAGAAAGAAAAATATGATGCTCATCAAAAAACCATCAAGGCAGCAGAAAAAAGAAGACAAGAGGAGATTTCTTGGAAGAAGGGGGAAGAAGAGAAATGACAAATGGAAAAATAAACTAAGGCATAAGCAGAAACCAAACCTTTAGGAACATCCATAGCCTTGCAGCCTGATGCTCTTCCCCAAAAGGATCCTTAGAAAACAAAGATAGTGATGTTGGAAGAATATGAAAATATGTGCTCAAGAGATGTTTTAGAGATGTGTTGTCATTGTTGTCAACTTATTTCTCTATCTAAGACAATGATGTACTATAGTTTAGTGAGTTCATTTAATCAATGTAGTAATTATAATGAAGATTAGAGTTTAAAGATATTAAGAGTTTGTATAGGGCTATTTGTAGTTTATTTAGTTCAATTTTAAGAGGTTTTTATGAATATTTGAGTGAGTTATGAGTGACAGAGTGATTGGATTTTTGTTTTTATTTCTTCACATCATAATATCTTAATCTATGGATCTCTGAAGTGTTTTTGGGATATTAATGTATGTCCTTATTTCAAGTGGTTCATGATTTATAGTTTTGTAAGTGATTTTTCAAGGTTGACAATTGTTGTTGCTAATGTTCCTAAGGTTTGGTATGAAGATCCTAATGATTCCAATAATTTGTGTTGGTGTGGATGTTGTTGTGGTAATTCATGATTCTTGTGGATGTTTCTAGACCATGTGCCTTTTATGTTGGTGGTCCTCACTAGTTGTTGTGCTCATAATTGATGTTTTCTATTGGTATGTTGGTGTTCTTCATGTTTTTGTTTGACCAGATGCTTGTAGGAGGTTGTAGATGTTTGAGGCTTAATTATAGAAGGTGTGTCATGTTTGAGGAAGAATATTTTGGTTTATGTTGTCTTTTCTGACATTTCTTGGTTCACATGTAATATTGTATTGAGTATGATTATATTTTTGTAATTAGGTGGTGAGTTTTTTTTCAACCTTGATGATCTTTCTAAAGTTGATGTCATGTATAAATAAATGTAAAAATCTTATATTCATGTGAGGTCTTGAGGATATGTGTATGTATGTGTGTTGAATGTATACATCTTTTAAAGGTAGAGAAGAAGTGTAAAGGATAAAGTTTTTTTGTGCTTCAATGGAACTGATCCAGCCATAGATGAGATGCTACCTTATAGCTCATAATTTGTGAATGTGATCTAAGTTTTCTTGTATAGGTAGTGAACCTTCCTTGGGTGATAAGCCTTTTTATTTTAAGAAGTTAGATCTAGGTAGTGTGCTTGAATGCATGTTTAGTCCCCATTGTAATACTTCTAACATAGTATACCTATCTTGTGAATTTATACCCATCATGGTTTTTCCCTTGGTTGGGTTTCCATGTACAAAAATCTTGGTATTATGTGTGTTCATGATGTGTTGTTGATTTATTCTTTCATGTTTAATTATCAGATCTGAAAATAAGTTTAAATTTTGTAAGCTTTTGGGACAACTGATTCAACCCCCCCCCCCCCCCTCTCAATTGCCTACCCTATTTCCTATAGTTGGTATTAGATAGAATTTCCTCTAAAAAAAATTTATCGCTTGAGGTGATCCGTGATGACATCTTATAAGAAGGAAATTCCAAGATTTGATGGTACAAACTACTCTATTTGGAAAAGTTGCACGAAGTGTCATTTGAAATGCATTAGAGAACCTTTTTGGGATATTTCCAACACCCAATATACTACTCCTACAAATCCTATAGCTCTGGATGAGATCAAGAAAGATGAATAAAATATTATAGAAAAGGAAGCATTATTAAGTGCTATGACTAACACTGAGATGATGAATGTTATGGAATTGAATACTACTCATGAGATCTAGAAGAAATTGGAAACTTTGTATGAAGGAGACAATTGTGTGAAGCTTGCAAAGTTATAGAGTCTAAAAGTAAAACATGAGATGTTGAAGATGAGTGAATATGAGAAAATTAATTCTTACATGCAGAAGGTGAATGAACTTTTGTACAATATCAAATGTATTTGTGGACAATTGGATAAATAAGAGATTGTTGCTAAAGTGCTTAGATCTTTACCTACATCCTAAAAGTATAAAGTTATCGCTACTGAGGAGATTAGAACTATGATAAATGTAACAAGAGACATGTTGATTGGTAAACTTACATATTTTGAGATGAGTGAGTTTGGTGATCCACTTCCTAAGATAAAATCTGCATTCAAGGCTACTATTTCTAGAAAGGATAAGAAGAGATGTGATCTAGGAGAAATTTCTTCAATGAGGATATCCACGTATTAGAAGGAGATAAAGGATATTGAAGATGAAGAGTGAGAACTTGAGGAACTTGAATCCCTTATTACCAATATATTTTTCAAAGGTGCTAGTAATTATGAAGGAAAATGGCCTCTTAAATATTTTCCTTGCAATAAGATGGGTCATTTTTCTTCAAGATGTGAACAGAAAGAGTTCTTAAGGCTAAACTTAAGAAATATAGATTTCATAAGAGATGTTATTATGCTACCGATGAAGGTGTGACAGATGATGAATATGATAAGGGAGTTTCAATTATAGTGAATGGGTATTTATTTCTATTAAAGAAGATAATCCAATACCCAATGACTCTACTAGCTGCATGAATGAGAAAAGAGACTTGGATACACAAGTTGAAGAGAAAAATGAATGGGTGATTGAGAGTGGATTCTCTCATCATATGATAGATGATAAGAGAAAGATTGTGATTTTTAAAAAGTGTGAAGGTGGTGTTTTGAGGTTTGGAGATGATGCACCTTATTTAATTCATGGCAGAGGATCCATTAATCTTGATGGAAATAACAATATTAATGATGTCTTGTATGTTGAAGGTCTAAAGCATAATATCTATAATTCAAGAATGGAAAGTGTAGAATCTTGGGAAACTCCATAATTGAAATTGCAATAGGTACAAAAACAAAAGGTAATGTCTTTCATTTGAATGGTGCTAAGAAAAGATGCTTGATTGCTCATATTGATGAAGGTTGGTTGTGGCATAAAAGGATGTGTTGTGTGAATTTTGATAATATTTTTAAGATAAGTTCTTTCAAGCTATGAGATTTCTTCCTAAATTGAAGAAACCTACTAACACTATGTGCAAGAAATGTTAGATGGGTAAATAAACTAGAGATACTTTAGGAGTAAGAATCATGTTCAAGGGGATTGTTGGATCTTGTGTATACTAATTTGTATGGTCCTTCTAGAGTTATAAGTTTACATGGAGACAAATATTTCATGTTTCTAATTGATGATTATTCTTGGATGATGTGGATTGCTTTCTTAAGAGATAAGTCAGGGGCTCTAGATAAATTAAATATTTTTAAAGCTATGGTTGAGACATAGACATGTTTGAAGATGAAGTGTCTGAGATCTGATAAAGGTGGTGAATTTACTTCTAGTGAGTTCTATGCATTTTGTGAGAATCATGGGATAAGAAGATATTTTCCTACTCTAAGGGACCCTCAAAAAAATGGAGTAGTGGAAAGGAAGAATAGAACCATTCTAGATATTTCTATGTTGGAAGGAAATGTGTTGCATGTCTATTGGAGAGAAGATGTGAGTACTACAATTTACACTCAAAACTAGAATCAAGTTTAGATCATTCTGATAAATCCAATGCCTCAAGGAGAATAAACTAGTACAAGTGATGAAGAAATAACACAAGAGTCTGAAATTCAAGAGAATCCCAAGTATGTATTATTGAATCATTCTGAAAGTTAGATAATAGGAGATAGAAATAAAGGTGATCAAACTAGAAGAATAATTGTTGAAGATAGACTTGAGTATTGTTTGATTTCAAAGATTCAGCCTAAGGATGTGAATGAAGCATGTAAAGATGAGCATTGGGTAAAATAAATGGAAGAAGAATTGAAGTAGATTGAAAAGAATAATACATGGATTATTGTTCCTAGACCTAAAGACAAAAATGTAATTAGAACCAAATGGATCTTCTAGAACAAATTGAATGAGGAAGGTGAAGTTATTATGAACAAAGTAAGACTTGTTTGTAAAGGATATTCACAAATGGAAGGAGTTGATCTTGAGAAAATGTTTTCCCCTATGGTAAGAAGTGAATTTGTAAGATTGTTTCTTGCTTTTACTTCTTACAAGGATTTCAAATTCTATCATATGGATGTCAAGTCAGCATTCCTAAATGGTGAGTTGGAAGAAGAAGTGTACATTGAGAAAACTAGATGGATTTAATTGTTTGATCAAGGTGACATGGTTTTCCATTTGAAGAAATCTTTTTATGGACTAAAGAAAGCCCTAAGAGCATGGTATGCTAGATGAGATAAGGGACATCTGATTTTGGTCTATGGTATCCTAAAGATGAAGATTTTAATTTGAGTACATTTAATGATGTTGATTGGGTAGGAAATGTGGATGAAAAAAAGAGTACTTGTGGTGGTGCATTTTTATTGGAAAAAGGATTGGTTTCATGGTTGAGAAAAAAGAAAAAATGTATTTCTCAATCTACTAAAGAGGTAGAATATGTTTTTATTGTTATCAATTGTACTTAGGTAATATGGATAAAGCATATGTTGGAGGATATCATAGTGATGTATGATGAACCTATTTCTATGTACTGTGATGATTTAAGTGAAATTAGCATTTCTAAGAATCTAGTGTTGCATTCAAAGACTAATATATATCTATCAAGTTTCACTTTTTAAGAGAAAAGGTAAATGAGAAGGAAGTCAGATTAGTGTATGTGCCTACTAAGGAACATATTGCAGATATTTTCATGAATAGTTTTCCTAAGGATACTTCTGATTACTCAGAGGGAAGTTGGGGGTGATTTCCCCTCTTGATTAAAACTAAGATGCATTGGTATGAATCAGTTTGGTGCATTTCACAATTATATCTTGTGATCTAGATTAATGATTATTGGCTACTACTTAGGGGGAGTAGTCAATATTGTATTTTGTTAATCAAATGTTCAGATGATTTAATTACAAATATGTACTTTTACCATTGATTTCAAAGGGGGAGAGAGGCATGTGAAAAAATAAAGAAGGGGAGAGAGTCATGTAAAGGACAAGAGTTGTGTGAAAAGTCTAAGGGGGAGTTGTTGATTTATTTATGATTTATTTTTTTCACATCATTTGTTTCTAATGCCAAAAGGGGATATTGTTAGAAGAATATGAAAATATGTGCTTGAGAGATGTGTTGTCATTGTTGTCAACATATTTATCTATCTAAGCTAATGATGTAGTGCATTTCAATGTCAATATTTTGTAGAGGGTTATCTATACTTGATTTATTTCAAGTTTTAGAGCTTCACATGAAGATTTGAGTGAGTTATGAGTATTTGTGTTGTGACTAGTTTTAAAATTATTCAGTGGTGATAGAGTGATAGTATTTTGATCTACATTTCTTCACATTATATCTTACTCTATAGATTTTTGAAGTATGTTTGGGACATTAATATGTTTCATTAATTCAAGTGGTTTGTGATTAGAGGTTTGAAAGATATTTTTCAAAGTTGACAGTTGTTTTTGTTAGTGTTCCTAAAGTTCAGTATGACGATGTTGATGATTTTGGTAATTTTTATTGGTGCAGATGTTGTTGTGGTAATTCATGATGCTTATGCATGCTTCTAGATTGTGTTACTTTTGTATTGGTGGTCCTTATTGGTTTTTATTCTTTCAATTGATGTATTCTATAGGTATGTTGGTTTTCTTCATGTTCTTGGTTGACCAGATGCTTGTAATCTATTGTAGATGTTTGAGACATAATTCTTGGAGGTGTATCATGTTTGAGGAAGAATATTTGAATTTGTTCTATGTATTGGCCAATATTTCTTGGTTTGCATGTAATATTATATTAAGTATAATTATATTTTTGTAATTAGGTGATGAGTTTTGGGCTAACCTTGATGATCTTTCCAAGGTTGATGTCATGTATAAATAAATGTAATAATCTTGTATTCATGTGAGGTCGTGAGGATATGTGTGAGTATGTATGTGTTTTGAATGTATAAATATTTTGAAGGAAAAGAAGAAATGTAAAGAATAAAGTTTTTTTATGCTTCAAAAGAACTAATCCAGGCATAGATTAGATTCTAACTTATAGTTCATAATTTATGGATGTGATCTGAGTTTTCTTGTATAGACAATGAGCCTTCCTTGGGAATTAAGCTTTTTTTCTTTTGAGCAGTGATCTCTAGGTAGTGTGTTTGAATACATGTGCATTACCCATTTTAATACTTCTAATAGAGTATACCCATCTTTTGGATTCATCCCCACTATGGTTTTTCCCTTGACTAGGTTTCCACGTGAAAAAATATTGGTGTTATGTGTGTTCATGATGTTTTGTTGATTTATGCTTTCATAAATTTAATTATTAGATATGAAAATAAGTTTAAGTTTTTTAATATTTTGGGACAACTGGTTCACCCCCCCCCCCCTCTCATTTCTCTGCCCTATAACCTACAAACGTATCTTGAGGAACCTCCTCCCAAACAAATATAAGAGAAGGCGGGTACAATGTTCACCTCCTAGGACACTTTAGAGGTCAAGGTCAGTGCTCCACCTCCACCACAATGGTTGATGGTAGGATTCAAGAGGAAGTAGCCTGAAGCATATCAAGTGCCCTCTTCAAAGGAAATCATGGTCAAACTCATGGTTGAACTCATGGCCTCAAAGATAGCCAAGAAGGCCCAAACCCTTTTTCCCCCTAGAGAAATGATAAAAGAGAAAAAGTTGCTGAGGTTTCTATCTTGTCCCCAGATAGAGATGCATCTGAGGTTACTCTCATAGATTACCAAACTACCAAGGTTAATCTTAGGAAATAAAATAAGTGGGGTGAGCTCAATAACCTTGATGAAACCATTGTAATAGTGTGCAAGAGCATTACAAAGGAATATAAAATGAAGAAAGAATTGAAGGCCACATTGGCCTAGTATAAGGAAGTTTTGTTGGAGTTAGATTCTCTCATTTCCTCATAGATACCCAAAGTATCCACTCTAGAGCTGGTTCCTTGGGCTGAGATGGACTCTTTTGGATGATGAAAAAGAAACCCTTGCAATAGACTAGTGGGTCTCTGAGTAGGTGGAGATGGTTCACTCCTTTCTTATGAATTCTATTCTATTTTATTTTGTAGCAAAAATAGGTCAGATCACCCATGAAGCCATTACTAAGTGGGAGGTTGATATCACCCAGCATGACAAGTAGTGGAAGATATTGAAGAAGGTTTCTTCACTTAGTGAAGAAGAGATAAATAATATTGAAATCCTTGGAGATAAAAGTTCACAGTTCTCAGATGTCATTATTTGCAATCTTGGATTGAATCTTGATGTTTTGGAGATGGCCTATAAGTTGGTCATTCACTTTCCTCTTCTGATTTAGAAGCATGCTATGAAGTTTGAAAACTATATAAAGGAGGTGATGGGTCTCCAACCTAATAGTGTGGATGGTTTTATGCCCTTAGATTCTTTATTTAATAATTTTGATGACAAAATAGAGAGTAAATTTAGTCCCTCCCAAGATTTTTAGAAAAAAATAATGGATGAGTATATCGATCTCATCTTGGACACACATGAGATCCAAAAGGTCAAAACCTAGATGCACAAACATGGAAATGAGGCTAAGGGTTCCCTTAAGGGGTCCAAGTTCTAAATACAGTGGGTTAAGGAATTCAATGAAGTGATTATTTATGATTGCATCCAGAGATTTGAGAAGTATTGTTAATCCTATTTGAGCATTATTGGTTGTCATTAGTATCAATCAGTTATTCTATCAATAAAGGAGATAAACAAGATAGTCGGTCAAACACATAAAGCCTATACATCAAGAAAGATTCATGACAACTCTCTAAGCTTACCGAACATGGCTTTGGCTAAGTTCTCTCACTGAGCCTAAGTTCTCTCACCGAGCCAGATAGTCACTGAGTACCAAGCATTCATATGAACCAAGCACTAGTAAATTACCAAATGAAGAATGCAATGAACACCGAGTAAACTAGGAAATGACATAGTAATTTGAAATGGCACAAACATCAATGCAAATGGTTCACACTGATCAAGAAAATGATTTTCCAAGATCGAGATAGAATTAAATATGGGTGTAATCATTAAATTTGTATGATTCCTATGTAATGTTAGATCTAGGTCATTTTGTTACACCGTTGATCTTAGGTTTTCTAAGATATTGTAAACCCTAATTAGGTCAAGTTAGTTTGATATAAAGTTGTAAAGATGTCATTATGAACATATATCATGAAGGAGTAGCCACACTAAGAACATCAAGAGATTAGAAAAAAGGTTTTTGAAAGAAGGTTTGAAAGAAGCATTCAGTTTTTCAAAACATACACATGGCTACCAAGAACAACAGAAGGACACATACATCACTATGAGGTGATATTTTTTTAATGGTATATTACATATCTAAATTAGGAAAGATTAAGTTTCTATTTATAGATACATTTTATTGTTACCATTTAACCATTGTAGAAGATCTAAAATCTCCTAACAAAGTGGACTTAATAGTTATAATTTAAATCTCTTAACTGAGTAGACACATGTATTGTGTTATTAAAATCCTCTAACCAGGTAGATCTAGTCGATCTAATTGTTACTCCTAAAAGGGTAAGATCTTCAGAAGCGGTCACAATTTGTAGCCTTAACTAGCATATTTTTTTACTGCAGTAGTGAATATTTTTGGTTGTCATCCCCATCATAGTTTTTACCTTCTTACAAGGGTTTCTGCGATACCAAAATATTTTTTGTTATGGGTATGAATTTTCATGTATGGCTTATATTTTAATGTATGTTTCATCCAATGGATTTAGTCCATTAAATTCTATCTACACCTACAAAGTTTTAGTCTTGAAATTTTTTGAAGGCACTGATTCACCCCTCCCCTCTCAATACTTATCTTTCCATAATCCCAACAATTGGTATAGAGAAATATCTCTTTTTAAGGAAGTTTAATCATAGAAGAGGAAAGATCTAAGGATGGAAAGATATAGGCTGGATAAGACTATTGAGAATCAAAGAATATAGATGCAAATCTTTATTGAGAAATTCAAAGAAGCCAAAGAAGAACTGAAGAAGTTACTAATCAAGAGGAATGATATGGAAATTCTGTATAGTGAGATTGATTATCATGAAGAATAGATAGATGATCCATTTGAGGTATCTGGATCTGGATCTAGTAGCATATTTGATGCATCTGAAGGAACCATATCAGATCTATCTAAAATGAATCTAAATCTTACTAAACAAGTGAAAGTTTTGCAAATCAGTCAAGAGACACAAATGGTCAAAATGATTGATGTGATGAACAATGCAAGTCAAGAAGAACAAGAAAGAAACTTGGCTATTGAAGATAGGAGGCAAATGAATGACAAGTTACAAGATGGGGAATCTGAGATACTAACTCACTGAGCATCACTTTGAAATATCTAATCAAATGGTTGTCATAAGTCAGGAAGTCAACTAAGTTAACAGTGAGCTTACAAAGAAACTAGAATACATTGGTGAATTAAGAGAGGAAAATGAAAGATTGAAGAATGAAGTAAAAATGCAACAACAACATAATGAGATGATCAAGAAAGTTGAAGACTACACTAAAAGAATTGATGAATTTCTTATTAGTCAGAAAAGACTTGATAGTGTGTGTGAATTTTGTACCTGTCTATAGACACAACACTTCAATAAAACATTAGAGGTTAGCTAAAATCAAAATCATGCAAGTAATTGAAAACTAAACTAACCAGGTGATTTACTACCTTCTAGTAGATGCGAGTATGTATTCTCAGATTGGACCGAAATCAGTGACCTTGATGACACCTAAACGAAGGATTTGAATGCAAAATCTAGATATGAATTGGATGCAAATTAATCTATTTTTTTTAGTCTTCTATGCAATAATATGAGAAATCTGATATGAAATCTAATCTATATGAAAAATTGATATGCAATACAATTAATCTAACAATGATATGCTAAAATATGAATGATCTCACAAAGTTGTTGATTCGCAAAGAGGCTTCAATTCTTCATATACCAATTCGCCAGCATAAGTTTGCAAATTCTGAGATATGATTATGAAGAGTTGAGCCTTGATTTTATAGAAATCCAAGGCTTTGGGGATGCATGAAAAAAAGCCATAAATCACTTAGATAAACTCAGGTTGATTTTTGAGTTATCAAAGAATAAAAGATAATTAATTCACAAAATCATGCAAAAGCATGCAAAAATAGCTTTTTAACTCAAATCAAAGTTGAGTTTATTTTTAAAACAACTTGAATTGATTTTTTGATTTCAAGTTTATCTGATTTTTGAATGTGCATAATAATTATGAATTAAATAAATAAATAAAGTGATTTATTTCCAACTTAACTGATTTTAAAAATAAAACAATTGATTTATGGGTTAATCAATTATTAAATCAAACTTTTATTCCAAAATAATATCATTAAATATGACAACTTGCTTTAATTAATTAAATAATAATTTAATCAATTAATGATAGGAATTTTGATTTATTGTCAAATTTAAATAATAATAATTAGGAAAAAATATAATTAAATGCAATTAAATGATTAAGTGGCAGTATTAAATCTAATTAATTAAATATTCAGAATATTCAATTAATCAAACTTTAGGATAAATAAGATTTATCACCAAATAATTATTAATTTAAAGATAATTAAGATGATTAGGAATATTTCTAGGGATATTCCCCGATGCAGAATTTGAGATAATCAATTAGGATTTGATAATGTTCAGATGTGCCTTAGGTTAGGACTTTGATGTCGATTTCATTTGATTTGATGATGTAGGAGGTTAATGAAATTATAGCACATTTTTGGGGTATTATAGATAGCACAACTAGTTTAGGCTACATCGAGTAGGGAGAATCAGCAAGAAAATTTGAATAGAAGAATTCCTACACTAATCCAAGGCCAAAGAAGCTATCATGTTATCATTGTGGAAAACCAAGCCACACATCAAATGTTTGCAGAAGTAAAGCAAAAGGTAATCCTAAATCCATTCCTAAATTTAATGGTTATTGCTACAACTATAATAAGTATGGAAATCATGCACATGAGTGCAGATCAAAGTTGAATAGGACACCTAAGAAACCTTACATGGAGAAACATTGTCACACTTACAACATGCATGGACACATGTCACAAGAATGAAGGACAAAAATAAAGCAAGTTTGGACATCGAAGCAACAAAACAAATCATATCAACCGAGAAGGCAAGGTAATGCATATACTTCGAATAAAAATACTTGGGTTAATTGCACAACATGTGGTAGGTATGGACATGTAGCAGCAAATTGCATGAGAAAGAGTTGGAGAGGAAGATCTCGTAATTGCACAAGTACTGGTATGGTATGTTTGCACTATCACAAGGTTGGTTGCTTAAGAAAGGATTATAGAGACCGAGCACCAGAGATACAAACATATACAAATGGAAATACAACTAAAGAAATCATGAGGATAAGAAATCAAATGTGGAGAAAAGCATCAAATGAAAATGATGGATCAAGCATTGTAGTCAGTGACACCTCATCCATTGGATTAGGTGATATCACCACCTCCACCTAAATCAATGAAGGTATGTATGGAACTAAATTTCAAATCGGTTATATTTTACAAACAATTCCTTATATCTAGTGAATGCACACAAAATCAGCATGAAATGAGGTGTACTATGGGATTACATGTTTGGAACTTAAACTATGTACAGTCGGTAAAAGCATGACCGAGTAAATGTTTTCTAGTCGATAAATATTGGCAAGGTTAACTGAGATATGGTATAAAACTGAGAAATATCTAAGTATTAACCGAGCTAAGCTCTTTTAAAGTGTAAATTGAGTGCAACTATGTCTACCGAGCCATGCTAGGTAAAGCATTAAATGCAAATGTTTGATCAGGAAATGAAATTTTTGGTATAAATACATGATGGACTTAGTCATTTTTTCACATAGGGATCACATGAAATTCTAGAGCCTTAATCAAAGATTGAAAGACTTCCTAAGCAATTTTATCATGATTTAAATTAAGTTTCTTTATCGCTGAGTTATTTTACTGTAATATTTGAGAAGCCCTAAATTTTAGAAATGATGGAATCTTCATCCGAGGTCATGAAATCCAAGTCCATAAGTGATAAGAAGGTCACCTTGATAAATTCTACAACCTGTGATGAACTAAAATATAAACTACACCCTAAGATTGCATCATAGATTGACCAAACCAACACATTTTCAAGTATTCTACCTAGGGTTTTTCTAGTTCAATACATTCATGCTTACATCCACTATAAGATTGGTGAAATCAAATATTTAGAGCTCCAATCCACCTACCAAGAGCTGAGTGTGGATGGAAAGCTCAAGGATGAGCATAAACACCTGGAGGTGAAGGGATTAATGAATGCCCTGTATTTCCTAAGAGAGTTCAAGATAGAGTGGATTAGGGTTGTTTTGAGTTGAGTGAATGAAGGGAAGATATGGCTAGATGAATTGATACAACTCACAAAGGACATTATTCATGCAGTCACTGGTTACCCCATTATTGATAAAGTTAAAGCCATAAGGAATGCACTGAGGACCAAAATCGAGAAGCTTACCAGAGCATAATGGGGTGGCAGAGTTATAAGAGTCAACACAATTATTGATCTAGAGATAAGGTTTGGAGCCTATGTAGTCAGTTACAAAATGTTCCAATCAATCAAGCTGAATAGTGTACCTTGTGGAGCTGTGGACATCGCCTACAAGATTGTGAAGAAAGGTTTCCAATTCGACCTCGTCGAGCTTCTACTAAAATAATTAGATGAGAATATTAGAACCATCATGATAGAAAATAAAAACACTTATAAGTTTGGTTCCCAACTAATTTGTATATTTTTCTACATACAATAATTCTTTCCCTCAATTGGTAATGTTGACTAGGATGTCGACCGACCAACTATTATGCAAATTAGTGAATTTATTCAAAGTTTGGGTCAAAATTTTGTGAGTAGTATGCATGTTTATTTTGAACAATTTAAGGAAAGAATGCATCAAAGGAGAAGGATACCAGGTCATCTAGTAGAAAAACATAAGGATGATATATGCTTCCTAGTGGACATTGACTCCAAACTAATCAAGGCAGTTGAACCAAGGACTTCTTGGTTACCCCCTATGGGCTATGAATTAGATATTGACTAAGCTTTCAAGTCAATAAAGGCATTATTCGTTGAGCCCAAAGATCCAAAGGAAACTAGGTTCGGTACTTATGAAGAGGCAAAACAAAGAATAAAGATGGATCTAGTCAGAGTAAAAGTAAGTAGAAAATTCAAAAAGATGATGGATACTTTGGTAAAATAGTTTGGAGATGAAGTAGAAGAAGAAGAGACATCAGCAACTAGTCTGGTTGAAGAAGCAACCAAGGAAAAATTACTTATAGGCAACAGTGAACATGATGAGGAGGAGAAAGAGTTGGATAAAGATATCCAAGTTGTATTGATGAAGGCCATAGGAAAGAGAAAACAAGAAGAAGCACCTACAAGAGAAAGGATGAGATCCTTAATAGCTACTTCTCTACCCTTGAAGAAAGGAATTATGAAAATATCAATGCCTACTCCTACCAAAACCTATTAGAAGAAAAAGAGAGGTGCCCAGGTCACCTTCGAGCTACCTAAAAAGAGGAGAAGATTGAATAGAGCTAAAGATGAAGTTGATGAAGAAGATGATGAAGAAGAGGATCAAGGTAAATTTAAATTATTTGTAAATAAAATTCAATCAGTAGATGAGTTAGCAAATAGAATAAAGGAAACAGGCAGTCTAACTCACCCTAAGTTAAGTCGGTATGTATATATGACTACTAAGGATCAATAAAAAGTTGAAGAAGCTATCATACAAATGATGATAAATTTTAAAAGGGTACTAATTGAATTTTCAAGATATGTACCTAATGAATTGTATGATCAAGTGTTAGCCAAGTGGACATATGCCCTACACACTGAGAAAAAAATGAGGGAACACTAATTGATTTTGTCTATGCCTACTCGATCGGTTTCCAAGATAGAAGAATTGATGAAACAATACTCAAAATAGTTTCTAATGAAGGATAGATCCCTTGACATATTGGTAAGCATCCTTGAAGATGTTGATAAAAATAACAAGCTTCTATGGACTAAAATTTTGAAAGAAAGAGTAGAAGTTGATCAAATTTCATTGTCTATCATTCTCAAGCAAAAGAACATGAAGAAAGGTAAAGGAGTTCACTTAGATGATTCAGACTTATCCACCAAGGAGCCAATCCACATATCTGACACTGAGGTAGCAGATGACACTATTGCTATTGATTTTTACCCAACCAGATATAGTGAATAAAAAAGACAAGATGCTCCCAAATAGTTAGTAATACCAGGGATAGATGGTGTTTTAATTGAGGACATCACAAATGGAGATCTTGATAATGTAAATAATGATGAGGATATTAACATTGTTGTAGACACCACCGAAGAGAATGTACCTAGTGAGGCAGAAATAGGTGAAATATCAGGTGACTTACCTATATTGGTAAAACAATTTGACATTATCACACAAAAGGAACCTGAAGGCTCAACCCCTAAGAAATAAAAAGATACACCTGAGGGACAGGGTATAATAGAGAAGAAAGCTCCAAATGAGCCTGAGAATAAAGAGGTAGAAACAAAAGCACTAGAAGAGAATACACCAGTAGAATCAACTACAATACACACCACAATAGATGCCCAAGGAAAAGCTACTGAGACACTGGTCACTAGGTAATAAAAGGAAGAAAGTGTGTCTGCCAAGACAAAAAAGTCAAATCTAGAGACAAAAGCTCTACTACCCTACACTAAATCTCCTACACCAAAGAAGAAGAAGAAGAAGAAAAAGAAGAAAAAGAAACATGGTAAGGGTCTTGTCACACTTGATGAAGTTATTGAAATTCCAGAATGTGACCCTAGGACCTTAGACCCTGAAGCATTGAGAAGATATGGGGAATTGTGCACAAGGAAGGTTGCATGGGAGATAATGAAAAAGGAGAGTAAGAACAAACAAATTTCAGAGGAAGTTAGATATATCCTAATGCAAGTAGTTCCCAAAATCAATGTTGATGAGGAAACTCCCATCATTGATCAACTTGCTACTCTAACTGGTCACATAAATGTCCCTTATGTAGATGTAGAAAAGAGACTAGAATAATAGGTAGAAGCAAAATTACAGTTGAAATTGGTAGCGAAAATAAGCCAAGAAGCAGAAATAAATAAGGTCAAGCTCTTAGAGGTTGTTACCGAGATTGAAACCATAATTCAGAAGATAATTCAGATTTTGTATAAGTTATGCATTATGGACCACTTCACTACTGAGATTAGTGAAAAGATCAAGAAACTTGATGAAGAAATAAAGGTTAGTACCAATAATTCTTTAACTGAGCCCAATGCATTCCTTAAGAATTTTTCAAAGGTTCAATAACTTCAGTGGTTAAGGAAAGATTTGAGGAAACAAGAAGACATAATAAGGGAACACATTACTGAGCTTCAGGAAGAGTTGCTTCCCCATCTTAAAATAATGGAGAGACATGTTAATAAGGCAAAGAATTTAGTTTCCACCTTGGAAATTTTTGTGCTAGAAAACATTTTTGACATGCATGCACAAGTTGGTTTAGAGCACATTGCTCTTAAGAACCTAAAAGAGGAATGGGAAAACCTCTTGGATTCACTCAAGAAAACCCATCAGCATATTTTTTATAAATTGTAAGTACATTAATTTTGTTTGGCATTAATATCAAAATGGGGGAAAATTTATGTATATAAATGTCAGCATGTACTTTACACTGAGAGCATGTACAAAGGGGGAGTTAGTATATTTTTGGAGTTAGTATATTTTTGGAACAGTTGGTACATATACATAAATTTTTTATACTAATACCAAAGGGGGAGAATGTTAATCCTATTTGAGCATTATTGGTTTCCATTAGTATCAATCAGTTATTCAGTTGGTAAAGGAGATAAACAAGATAGTTTATCAAACACATAAAGCCTATACACCGAGCAAGATTCATGGCATCTCTCTAAGCTTACTGAACATGGCTTTGACTAAGATCTCTCACCAAGCTAGATAGTCAAAGAGTACCAAGCATTCATATGAACTAAGCACCAGTAAATTACCAAATGAACAATATAGTGAACACAGAGTAAACCGGGAAATGACATAGTAATTTGAAATGGCACAAACATCAATGCAAAGGATTCTCACCGATTAGGAAAATGATTTACCAAGATCAAGACAGAATTAAATATGGATGTAATTACTAAATTGTTGATGATTCCTATGTAATGTTATATCTAAGTTATTTTGTTACACCGTTGATCTTAGGTTTTCTAAGATATTGTAAACCCTAATTAGGTCAATTTAGTTTGATATAAAGTTGTAAATATGTCATTATGAACATATATCATGGAGTACCACACTAAGGATATCAGGAGATCAGACAAAGGGTTTTTGACATAAGGTTTGGAAGAAGCATTCAATTTTTCAGAACATACACAAAGCTACTGAGAAAAATAGAAAGACACATATATCACTGTGAGGTGATATTTTTTATGGTATATTATAGATCTAAATCAGGCAAGGTTAAGTTTCTATTTACAAATACATTTTACTCTTACCATTTAACCATTGTAGCAGATCTAGAATCTCCTAATATAGTGGACTTAATAGTTCTAGTTTATATCTCTTAGCCGAGTACACACATGTATTGTGTTATTAAATTCATCTAACTAGGTAGATCTAGTCAATCTAATTGTTACTCCTAATAGGGTAAGATCATCACAAGTGATCACAATTTTTAGCCTTAACCAACATACTTTGTTACTAGAGTAGTGAAGATTTGTGGGTGTCATCCCCACTACATTTTTTACCTTCTTACAAGGGTTTTTGCAATACCAAAATATTTTTTGTTGTGTATGAATTTTAATGTATGGCTAATTGATTAGATTACATGAAAATTAAATTTTTAGTTATATTTGAAAGTATGTTTCATTCAATGGATTCAATCAATTAAATACTATCTACACCTACAAAGTTTAGTCTTGAAAAGTTTTGAAAGTATTGATTCACCCCTCCCCTCTCAGTACTTATCTTTCCATAATCCCAACAAGTATAAGCCTAAGTCACCTCTGGGGTAGTAGACCCCCGCGTCCCCTATTATTTCATTCTTTATTCATTATATTTTGAAGGAGATCTGAGATCAAAAATCCAAAATAATATAGGTCTTAATATTCATTTATTCTTTTTGGATGTTAGCTTTAGAGCCTACTCACCTAGGACTAACATACAAATGCCTACACAATAACTTCTATAGTTTTCAGTGTCAATGATAGATGTGTACATGTGCACTTGTCAAAGATGTGACAAGTGAGATAGGTGGTCCACAAGAGTTACCTAATCTATGCATTGAGCACCAATCCCTCATTTATAATAGGGCATAGGTAGTTGGAGTTCAGACAAACTGTTGATCTAGTATCAATGCGATAATTCCTAAGTTCAAGCCAAGTACACCTAGTATTCAAAGACTTGCACACCTATGGACATTCCCTTAGGATCTAGGGTCCTGAACTCCCCTTCTATTCTTCACTTTTCTTCTTCTTTCTCTCCTTTTTGGAATTGTAAATAATTGTACATATTGTACATATATGTAAATATTTTAAAATATTAGTAGATAAGTTGTATAGGGTGAAATCCCTATAAATATATAGTTTTGGGCCATTTAAAGCATCCATAGAATTGATGACCTTGAGGAAACATAGTAATATAATTATATAGTTTCTGTAATCTCAAACTATTTAGCACTTAGTTTTTACTTTTATGCTCCCTTGGAGCCTTGTATGGACAACCAGTGATGGATGGATTTTATTATTGATAATCAAAGGAAGATCCCCCTCTTTTCTACTACTCTGAGCACCCCTTGGTTATTGGTAAATAATATATCATTTTCTTTTTATATTTTCCTTTACTCAAAAATTTTGGTTATTTTAATGTTAAGTAATGAGTACATGTTTTGTTGGGAATGAATCTACCTACTCATCCATATATTGGTTGATGATCATGTATGTTAGTAGTTTTACTATTTATCTTGAGTAAAGTTGATGGTGAAGATGGTAAAGTGATTATAGGTATATTTATGCTTCTTCTAACTCTATTCTATCTTTTTAAGCTTTTCCTAATGTTCATTTGTAGGAAATCTAGTGTATTTTTAAAACCTTCCTAAAACCAGCAACTCCCTTGAACAAATAGTTGTATGTTTAGCCTAGTTATCCCAACACCATTTTGAAATGATACCTAGGTGATTGGGAGGAAGGGGAAATCTTATCCATTACCCTCTTTCAAGAGGAGTTGGATAGTAAACTTACACATCTAGCTCATCTCAAACATTGTTGACACCTTTGCACAAGAGTTTCCTCAACACCTCTTGACCATTTACTAGTATAGTTACATAAGAAA
The DNA here is from genome assembly GCA_027943335.1 of Chamaecyparis obtusa. Lineage (NCBI taxonomy): Eukaryota > Viridiplantae > Streptophyta > Pinopsida > Cupressales > Cupressaceae > Chamaecyparis > Chamaecyparis obtusa. The sequence goes on along the minus strand of BSBK01001043.1, from coordinate 2,039,415 downwards.
AATCTAAATAAAAATTACCACCTACCAAAATGGCCCACTACCTAGATAGAAACATCCCAAAACTAGGAGAACATCAACAATAGTTATATCCATCCTTTATCTTCCCTCAGGAAAACTAGCAAGTTTAAGCTCTATATCTTTTATGACACAAATAACAAGGACAAAACCTATTATCCATAGCATAAAATTTCCCAAAAAATACTATCTATACGCACACCTATTTCCTTCATTATACCAAATGGAATAACATTAATGGACACTCTTGAGTCTATTATGAAGTTCGTCACTAATCTTTTATTTATGAGAAATGGAAGGTAGAAAGGATCAACTTGAGAAAGACATTTAGTAAAAGTATTACCTAAGTATAATTCATAGGTTTTTAGTTCTCCAATATTTTGGTTTTTCTTCTCAATAATATTTCCAATCATATTTTCTTTTGGTGTGACCACAAAAAATACACTAGTAGCATTAGAAATCATAGCCAAAGCAATATTTCTATGCTCTTCAATCTTCATAATTTTTAACTGTGGAACATATACCTTAATTTGAGATAGAGTATGTAACATATTAAAAGGTTGGCATATATGACTAGATGATGTTGCAAATATAACATAATATTGATGAAAAGATAAATATGCTAGTATCTTCTACTTAGTATACCAACCACAAATTACACATAATATTAATGACCAAAACACATATTTCTCTAAAATATAAAGAAAATACAAGCACATGAAAAGATGAATAGGAGAAAGAGAGAGAGAGAGAGAGAGAGAGAGAGAGAGAGAGAGAGAGAGAGAGAGAGAGAGAGAGAGAGAACATAGTACTTATGCAAATGCATAGCATTTATAGGATTCTTAAGTGATATACCATCCATATTAGCTAATTTTTATGTGCTAGAACCATAAACTTTTGTGATAATGTATGAACCAAGCCAATTAGATCTAAACTTCTTTTTTTACTAGGTAGAGCATTAACATTATGTTGATTATCATAAAGAATCAAGTCTCTAAAAAAAAGGAACATTTAATCACTTTACTGTTGTACCATTTTTTATTAGATTTATGATATGCTTTAATATGCTCAAGGGAATTAATGTGTTGTTCATCTATCATTTCAAGTTGTAAACTTTGTTCTCTAAAAGTTTCATTGTCAATTATATAATTAAAGTAAACTCTTAATGAAGGAATCTCTAACTATAAAGGAATAATAGTGTGAGCACCATAAACCAAATTACAGGGAGATGTTCTAGTTGTGGTGCAGACACTTTTTTGATAAGCCCATAATGCATAGGTTAACTTCATATGCCAATCTTTAGCATGTTTACTAACACTTTTTCTAATAATTTTCTCAATAATATTGTTAGCTGCTTCAACTTGACCATTAGATTAAAGATAGTAGGGACTAGAGAAGTGTTTCTTGATATGATATTTTTCCAAAAACTTAGTTAACTCCTTATTTTTAAAAGGAGTACCATTCTCAAATATTATTGTGAAGGAATACAAAATCTAGCAATGATGTTTTCAAGAATAAAGTTGCAAATGACATCAGTCATAGTAGAGTGAAGAGGAACCACTTCTACCCACTTAGTAAGTAATCAGTAGCAGTGATAATGTAAGTGTTTCCTTGAGAAGATGGAGTTGATATTTTACCAATAAGATCCAAACCCCATAAGCTAAAGGTCCATCGAGCTACATGAGAGTGGAGTTCATGTGTAGGAGCATGAATTAGTCTATTGTGATGTTGACACTGAGGATATTTCTTGACAAAGGAAAATAAATCTTGTTTTATCATTTTCTAATAATATCTCATACAAAGAATCTTGTTAACTAAGGACTTTCCCCCAAAATGCCCACCAAAAGATCCTAAATGAGCCTCTTGTAAGATGATAGGGGTCTCATTTTTATTTAGGCATCTAAGCAAAATACCATCATAAGAGTGTATATAGAGAATATTAGCAAGGATAATGTATCTAGTAAGCTTCCAAATTTGAGCTCTATTATTCCTTATTGTTGATTTGAGAAAAGTACCATCTTGCAAGTAATGAAAGATATGTGAATACCATTCATATGAATTTAAGCTAAAACAACAAGTCTCAAGACTAGAACTGTTAGAAATAGCAAGAGTGACAAGACTATGTACGATAAATTGATAACTTTCTTCATTATCCTCTAAAGAGATAAGAGATGCTGCACTGGCCATAGCATTTGCATGTCGATTATCTTTTCAAGGTAATGATGAGATAAAATGAAAGAGAAATTTAGCAAGAAAACTTAAGGCCAAATCATGATATTGTGTCAACTTAATGTTCTTAGTCTAATATGTTTCATTGATCTATTGCACAATCAATTATGAATCACCAAATATTTTGATGTTTTAAATCTTAAGGGATAAAGATGCTTTTAATTCCACAATAAGGGATTCATATTCTATAATATTATTAGTACAAGTGACATTAAGATAGTATGATAAAGGAATAGGATTCTTTGAGGGAGATACAAGAACAAAATGAGCACCAGAGCCAGTTTTACATAAACACCCATCAAATTATAATTCCCAAGCATCGTTAGTGTCTATTGGTAACACAAATTCACCAGGAAAAGCAATAGGGTGAGAAGCTACAGAAGGTGAAAAGGCTTCAACAAGATGATCGGTCAAATCTTATCCTTTAATTTCTTTTTGAGAGACAAACTTTAAATCAAACTCACTAAGGAGCATAACCCATTTAGTTAAACATCCTGACAAGTTGGTTTTAGAGAATAGATGTTTCAAAGGATCAAATTTAATGATGACATTGATTTCAGCATCTGGAAGCTAATGTCATATTTTATCCAAGAAAAAACTAAAGCAAGACATTATTTTTCCATTGTAGTATAGTGTGTCTCATAATCCACCAATATTCTAATAATTTAATACGCGTGTCTCTCTTTTCCATCCTTAACTTGTTGAGCTAAGACAACACTTAAGGCATTTGAAGAAGCTGAAGTATATAAGAAAAATGGTTTATCGATTTGGGTCGGTTGTAAAATAGGAGGATTCTCAAGATAATGTTTGAATTATTTAAATGATTGTTTACAATCTTCATTCCAAGAGAAAGTAGCATCTTTCTTTAATAAGGAAGTGAAAGGAATTGTACAATCTGCTAGGTTAGAAACAAACCTATGAATGGCTTGTATTTTTCCTTATAAAATATGAAGTTGAGAATTGTTCCAAGGAGGTGGCATATTAATAATGGCATCACTTTTCTTGGTATCCACCTCTATACCCCTATTATAGATGATAAATCCAAGAAGATTTCCACTATCCACACTAAAAGCACATTTTTGAGGGTTCAAGTGAATGTTATATTTACGTAGGCATTCAAAGACTTGTCTAAGAATAGGCACATGATCCCTAAGAGAAATGGACTTGGTGAGTATGGAATCAACATAATCTTTAAGGATTTTATGAATGTAATAATGAAAGATTAGTGTCATAGTGCGTTGATATGTAGCACCTATGTTCTTTAATCCAAAAGGCATAACAACCCAACAAAATGATCCCCAAGAAGTAATGAAAGTGGTTTTGTATTGATCTTGATGTGCGATGAATATTTTATTATATCCAAAAAAACTATCCATGAAAGACAAAAAAACATGTCCCACCGTGGAATCCACAATCATGTCAATTTTTAGGAGGGGGGAGTCATCTTTCAATGAGGCCTTGTTTAGGTCACAAAAATACATACACATCCTAATCTTATTATCACCCTTTGACACTACTCTAATGTTTATGATCCAAGGAGAATAGTCAATAGGATGTATAAATCCAATGTCAAGGAGTTTCTTAATTTCAACTTTTACAAGAATAGCTAACCTGGGATTCATCTTGTGTACCTTTTGTTTGGAAAGCTTGGCATTAGGAGTAAGAACAATGTTATGTGTGAAGATTTTAGAATTAATGTCAAGCATGTTAGAATAAGCCCAAGAAAATATATCAGTAAATTCAATAAAAGGAGAAATAAGTTCCTTGTGTTCATCCCCATCTAAATATTTTCTAACTTTTGTCACCTTTTCAGAGTCATTAGGATCTATTTGTACATAAATGGTGTTAGTAATCAAGAGATTAATTTTTTATGAAACATCCATTGGAAAATGTAAATCATGATAATGTTTAGAGTCAATCTTTTTCCCAAAGTATGCTTCATCACTCAAGCAATAAGGAATTCTCTTATTATGGTGAAAAGGATGAAGATCATCGTATGTCCCCAAGAATTTAGCTAAAGAATCATTAGTACTAAAGACATCCAAATAAGGTTTTTGATTAAATTCAATGAGATGAGGGTTCACAATTTTCAAGCATCCAATAGAAATATTGTTAACATTTAGAGTGACAGGTGGTTTCTTGTAAGGATTAAATCCTAATCCATCAGAATGTTCATGCACTTCATTTTCTAAAGGAGCTTGTATCCCTTATTCAAACTTTCCACAACCCTTTCCATTGAATCCATGTTTTGCAAGAAAATGATAACTAGGTTAATAGAGAGAGGCCATATCTGAAAGGGTTAATGGAGCCTCATAGGTCACTATGTCATAACAATTAGGCTTGATAGTTTCTATGTTTTCATTAGTAGAAGTAGCAACAAAGTTGTTACTTAACTCACTAGAAAGAGAGGTAGTACAATTATAGGTTCTTTTTTAGTTATAGGTTTACATTGCATGAAGGGGAGATATGAAACTTTGTATTCCCCAATATAAGTTGGTGTAAAATCTAAGGATCCCCAATTGTCATCCAAAAAAGAACTAGAGGAAGAAGGATCATCCTTAGGTTGAGAATCAGTTTTAGGATCAGGGTCTTATTTTTCCTTGGTAGACACGGGAGTATTGGTTGATTCAACATTCAAATGAATATTCAATCTCATGCGCTTTATAATTATACATCACATTATTATAGAGAAACTTGACTTTTCGATGAAGAGTTGAAGAAATAGTATGCATATTATGTAACCAAGGTCTATCCAAAAGAATATTGTAATTAAGGGGTCTAGGCATCACATGTAATGGAGAGTCTAGAATAAATGGACTAACCTTAATAGGTAATGTTATAATACCCAATTTTTTATTAGAAACATTTTCAAATCCATGAATAGAAATATTATCATGTTTAAGAGTTTCCATATAAGCATTGATTTCTTTCAACATGTCCATACTACAAACATTCAATCTAGACCCATTATCAATTAAGGTCCTTTGAATAATATTTTTGTTGATAAGGGTATTTACCATAAGGGCATCATATTCATTTTGAACTTTTTTTGAAGGAAAATAATCTTGAGTAAAGATAATTTGAGAGAGAACGGGTGTAGTATGCATACATTCCAAGAAGGAATTGATGTTTTCTTGGTTAGGGGGCGGGTTTGGAAGGTGTTTAAAAGATTTTTTCAAGGATTCATGATAGGTAGGAGAGGTTTGAATAAGTTCCCATAAGGAAATATTATCAGGAGTAGCACATAATTATTCAACCAAATCATACTCCTTACCAAGATTGGGAGATAAGCATGGTGTTGGAGGAAGCATGGGTTGAGAAGGTGGTAAATAAGTAGGAACAACTAGATTAGTAGGTTGAGGATTATTTCATGTTAGATAGGTGTAATCCACCACATTTTAATCCTTGAAATACTCTAAAGAACTTTTGGGTTTCCCTTTGACAATTAAAATAGGTTTGTTAGGATTTTGAAAAGAATCTTGAGGATTGTATCCTTTAACCGTAATCTTAGGTGAAGTCACAGTTTGAGGATTATATTGTTGAGGATAACCTTTAACATTAACAATAGGTTTTTTAGTATCTTGAGGATAATTTTATCCTTTGATTATTATCATAGGTTTAGCATAGACAACTACTTTAGGTTTTTCAATGTTAGAACTATAACTAGCCAAAGGAAGAAAACTAAGTAACTTTTGGCAAAAGGTTGGTTTGGAAGTTTTAGAGGAATATTAAGTAGAGATGAATTCATAAAGAGATTCATCTAACATACCAAAATCTTCACTACTATATGGCTCATGAAGTGTATGAATACTATAAAAACTAAACGAATCATCATAAGATGTAAATTCTTGAATAAAGAAATTAGACATGTTTAAAATAGACTAAAGACACATGAATGTAATTTTTTTTTTAATTTTTCAAAATGTAAATGAAATGAAAGAAAGACAAAGATTTTTTTTGTTCTTTTTATAATAAAAAATGCACCTAAATAATAGATCTAATTTACAATTTAAAGGATGAATGCATAAAAGGTAAATGTAAAATGCAAACCCACTAAGGAGAGTGCTAAACAACCATTAAATTGTAGAGCACACAAGTGCTTACAATTTCAGACGATACACATTGTATTATCGAAACCCTGAGATCTCACAATGGTTAAAAGAATTATTTAATCCTTTGAGGTGGTCGGTATTGTAGATTTTTGATCCCTAGTGTGTTCAAGTTCATGCTTCTCAACAATAAAGGATAGACACATTTAATGCACCTATCCTGGTTGGCTATAAAAGATTATTTGAAAGATCATTTTATTCACCAAGTGTTCAAGAAAAAATTAAATCTTTTAGGTGACCTAGCTTCTCTAATGACCAGTTCAACTATGATTTTAAAAGATAGTTTTGCTTCATGCATTGTCTATTGGTGAATTTGTGCATTTTATGGTCTATGCATTCCTTTCTTCTTTCTTGGATTTTTTGGTTATCTCTTTCTATGTTTTAATTTATTCATTTTTGTTATATATTTTGTAATTTAGGGTTTCTATTAATAGCTTTGAAATAAAGGATTTTCTCATAAAACCCATGCCCTAGGTGCCTTAGAGATCTAGAATTGTTTTGAAAATTAACTTTTTTATGCCCTATAAGCTAATTCCCTAAGTTTTATCTTGAATATTTTTCCAATTAGGGCTTTCTAGTACTTTATGTTCATGCCCTTTCTCGTACAATAAATAATTAGGGTATATGTCTACTATTCCACATTTATAACATTAAATCTTGAAGGCTTCCTAGAATTAATCAATTCTCACATCGCAAAGTACCATAAAATTGTGCTCCTGAGGTGGTGCATTTCTATCCCTTCCTAGTATGAAAAATTCAAAGCATGTTAGTTACCACCAAGTCCTCGGGACTCTAGTTTTGGGAATACAACCTCTTTCATCCTATTTTTTAGGTGTTCATTGAATCTGGATTCCCAAACCTAAATCTTGAGACCCCCTTTCCTAGGGTCACCCTTTAATTATAATAACCCAGAGTGTAAGTTGTTATCTATGGTAATGAAAATCAATTTCAAAGGGGGTTTTAGACTTTTGGGTCTAGGCTTCCTATCTTTGTCCTACCCTCTTTTTCAACTATAGTATTTCTTAGATCTTTGAACCCAAATTTTTTATTCTCCCTTCTTGAATCATTATTCTCAATTCAAAGGGAATTCTTTAGACCTAGAGGTTTGGGGATTTGGCCCCCATCATCCCCTTTCCTTCACATATACACATTCCAGAAATCCTAGACCCATGGTTCCAAACCCTAAAATCCAAAGTCATATTAGGGGAAGGTAGAATATTTATATGAGATACCAAGATATTTCTTGGTGTTATTGAAATATAAAGAGTGGAATAATATGGGAGGTCCAACACCTAATACACAAGCACCCATAACCCCTACCACCAAGAAAACCAAGGAAGAGCTATCATTGGAGAAGACTCCCATCACCATGAAATAAAGCTAACAAGGATAAAATTTGGCCTCCAAGATGGACAACATAGTATAATACATCACTAGCACCAACCTTGGGTAAATTGATTTAGGAGCCATTCAGGTTGCAGTGACAAACCATCACTCGGGGTTCTTCCTTTTACAAATAACTCTAGGACTCACTCTACTCTGAGAGGCTTTCTTCCCATATGTGCTCAAATCCTCAAAGATGATTTTTACCTAGCCACTCAAGACTCTGAGGCCACCATGAAATGTACCAATGAAGAGGGGGAAGAATATAGCATATTTCACCCTAGATGTTATTCATATAGTCCTCTAGCTCCCAGACCAAAGCAGTTGCATACTAATCAAGGAGAAGGAAGTAGCCAAATAATATATGGATGTGGAGGTGGACCATAAGTGATACCTCAATGATAACTAGCTCACTCACCCTAAGAAGGATGGAATCAAAATGGTATAAATTATCTCGTAGGCTTACTTTATCTACCCATCTAGGCCATAATAGCCCCATTGAATCGCATCTTTGAAAAGGAAGACTCAAAGAATTATCAACCCTAGATTACTATTGTATAACTTTCATTGTTGGTGGTAACCAATATTTTAATCAGGCACAAACAATTTTAGACAACACCCAACTCCTCTAGGTCAAAAAATCTAATAAATATTACAATATCTCATTTGCAGTGTGACCAGTAGAAAGTTTGAAGACCATTCCTCACATCCTGGACACATCAAGCTAGTTAGGCGATAAGGCTAGGGAAATAAATTCTATGGGAATTATACCCACAACTACAGATAGAAAATGTTGCAACAAAAATTTTTCACATCAATGATGCATTCATTTTTTATAGGATTAATACGTTGACTAGAGATTGGATACTAGTTATCCTAGGATGCAATGGGTTTTGTATAGAAGTGAGGAAAGTATGTAATCTATTTTAAGTCTTGTATATATATCAGGTTGAGTGGCTTGAAAGGAAATTCTTTCCTCCTTCTCTGGAATTGAAATGATTGGGTAATTTTGTTAGAATTTTGTAGGAAGATTTTAGAACCTCGGGCCTTGATGATGGCTAAGCATAAGCCTGAGGTTGGCCCCATTCTCCCTCAAATTTTACAAGTGCACATATGTTACAGCCAAGGATGCAATTATTTAGTTATAGATTCTATATCCCTAAGATGAATCATACATGAAATCCTTATGACCTAGAAAGTAATAAAAGGATACTTTATAATATCACCCCTGAGTACAATCCTTAAATTGAGGACTTCAAGGAAGGCATCTAGGATGATTTTGATAGAAGAAGAAAGATTTTTCATAGGTTGAATTCCTCATAAATGAGAATGTTCCACATGCAGAGAGACATTCCCAAGGAGTATTCAAATAAGGTTGATGTACTTGACCCTTCCTATGCAGTGTAGCAAGTGGACCAAAACCCCTCTCCATAGTCAACTGGGATGAGGAAGAAAATTTTGATATATAGGCCATCTCCAAGGGCATGTTGTCTAGAGAAATAAGTATTTTGACCTCCATCTCCCCAAGAGATCACAAAAGGACAAATCCAAGAACAAGGGACCCCAAAAGGGATACAAGAGGAGAAAAGACAAAGGAAATAAGGTGAAATGACCTCCAAGTAGGTGGATCCCCTAGAAAATGTTATGCCCGCAAAGCTGATGTAGAAGTTAGGTGAAAAGATATGGCATTCATAGAGGCTATCCTTCAAGGTAAACTAGGGATTTGTTGGGTATCTTAAAATTTTTCAAGGTTTGAAGTCCAATTCATGGTTTAGGTCTCCATGCGAGTGTTTTTCCTGGACTAGGGTTTGTAAAGTGTTGTGAAAATGGTCTTGACATGTTCAGGAAAACCCTTACCCTAGGTCTTGTCTTCCAAAATGTTTCCTTTTCGTTTCCAAACTTCATGTGGCCTTTTTGTTTCTTTTCTTGGTTACCTTTTAATCACTTAAGTTGTTATTTGTGCACATGCTTATTTGCCCCTAGTGTTCGCTGAATCGGGAAATGTATTATCAAAGGTCAAAACAATCTGGCGATTCAGCGAATGAGTCATGTTCATGTTCATTATTAAGGTCTCAGTCGCCAGTTCTCTAGATCCTCCAGCGGTTATCCCAAACATCCAGTGAATTGGCGAATGCATTAAAGCCAAGCTTTTAACCCTTTGTTCGCTAAGTCTCCAAGTGTTTCGGCGGTTTCATTTTCCTTTCCGAGAACTAGCAAATGGCAGTTATCTCCAGTTCTCGCAATATTTGGCGGTCTTTTGAAACAATCTGGCGATTTAGCGAATGCTCTGTGTTCGCTTGTTCTCAGAATCTGGCGGTCAAGGGTTGTTTCAACTAGAGAATTAGCGAATACCGTGGATTGCTTTCAAGATCAACGGCCCTGTTTTAATCTCAAGATATCTGTGGGTCCTGCATATTTGATCTGGCGAATGAGCGACTAAATGAAAATAATGCTATCCTCTATATTTGGCGGTTCTGATGGTTTGCCTAAAAGATTTCAGCAGAGATAAGTTTTCTTTGTTCGCTGATTCTCGAAATAAGTTGGCGACATGCTAAACCATTTAGCGATTCAGCGAAGCCTTTGGTCGCTAGTTCTCTTAATAAAAAGGTAAAGGTTAAAATAATCTGGCAAATAAGCGAATTAATGGATGATAAGTTTTAAGGCTTCAGTCGCTTATTCTCAAAATGAAATTGTCACTGATATAGAGTATTTGGAGAACTAGCGAATGCTCTTTGTTCGCTGATTCTCGGAATTAAATGGTTAAGGGTTTTGATATTCAAAGGACTAGCGATAGCCATCGATCGATGAAGATCAACGGTCAATCTGGAATCCTGGTATAAAGTGATGATTAAGTTAAATGATTTAGCGACTCAGCGAAGCCAGTGTTCACCAGTTCTCCAGACAGTCAAGCGGTTAAGTATATCTTTAAGCGAATGCGCGAACCCTTTGTTCACTAGATCTCCAGGAAAATTGACCATCAGTCATAACATTAAGAGAATGGGAGATGGCTTTGTTCGCTAGTTCGCCAAATGATAATTGCAGGTTAACTGTGTAAGTGGGAACCCTTTGTTCGCTGATTCGCGAAATGCTTGGATGGTTAAGGATAGGATTCCGAGAACCCGCGAAGCTAGTAGTCGCTAGTTCTCCAAATGTGAACCAGGGTCAAACAAGGATTCAGAGAATTAGCGAAGCCAGTGGTCACCAGTTCTCCGGTTGATAGCTAGGGTTAGCATTCTATTCAGCGATTAAGAGAAGCCATTAGTCGCTGGTTCGCTAAATGAGCTCAGATGGAAAAGGTCATAAAGGAAAAGGAAAAAGGACCGTTGCCACATAGATAAAGTACTTTGTCGATATGGACATAAAACTAGTAAGCCATCAAATCAGCTTCAAGAAGAAAGATTGCATGACGCAAATAGTTTTAAAGTACAGAATCCTGATCATTCCCTCTTCACCTTGTTTTCAAGTAGTTTAATCTATCTGTCAACATCCGGACATGGCGAGCTCAAAATTTGAAATCTGGGGGTACATGAAATTGAATATGGGATCCATTAAGGAGATTTGCATTAACTGTGGTAGTTGCACACCTTGGATTCATATCGATAAATAAGTTGAAACTCGTTGTTTATTTGTTCAAGTTTCAGTTGTTAAGAGTTTTTGTCTGTCCAGAGCATTTCCGAGCATAAAGCATTTGAGATACAGAGAATTGAAGGTGTTTGTGTAGCAAGGATGAGTCAACCTGAGAAGAGTGCAGCATCTTCCAGTAGTGAGGCCAAGTCCAAAGCTGGTGAGGACAAGAATAAGCCTAATTTTTCAGATGAATTCCTGAAACTGTTGCCGGGCTCCAATCAGAACAAGAGGGCTGCTGATGACGTGTTTCAAGATCTTTTGGAACGGTGTAGAGACCCAATCACTCCGGAATTCACAGGTTACACCATTTTCAATTTCTTTTACGGCAATAGAAATAAGCATGTTCCTGTATGTAATGGTTGGGTGCTAGGATTAGGAAAAATGGTTGTCCCTGACGTTTTCCTAGATATTGATTTAATTGTTTCCCTAGCCAGAAGATATGACCCTATCTCAAGGACAATCAGAAAAGAAGACCAATCACCCTTAGTTACTCTTGATAGGGGATCTTTTATGAAAGCTTTTGGTCTATACACGTCCTTTTCCACTGAAATTGATTTAAACAAAGAAAAGGCAAGATACAGAAGCAATGTAGGGTCAGTAAAAGACCAGTTGGTTAAGCATATGCCAAAATAGGACAAATATATAGCCCCCCTTCCTGCTAACATGAATGCCCCATACCAGTTCAAATCCCTTCATCATTATATGAGATATACTTGTTATGCATTATGTAGAGTTTTGGGAATGGATGGGAATGCAGAATTTTTACCAGCTGACTTGCTGATGATCATCCTGGATATTCAAAATCCTTTGGTAAACACTGACTATGATTACATTCAGTATGTGATCGATAGGATGCATCAGGGGCTGATGTCTGTCCAAGAAAGTAAAAGTCCTATTGAGTTCATGCATTATTCTCTATTAATGCATTTGATTCTGTTTTTCAACATCAACAGTTTTGATGCAAACATGCTAAAACCAAGGTTCAATTTCAAGGATCAGCACAATCCAGTGCAGTTGTGGGTGAGGATATGGAATTCTACCTCTAATGAAGCAGATTTTTGTGTTTTTCAGAATTTCATTGTTTATCCAATTATCAGGATGCTAGGTATAAATGTCACCAGGCTATCTCCTAGAGTCCTCAGGCTTTTAAGACCACTGTAGTATGTGGATAAGTGGGAGGGAAATCATAATTGGGGTGATTTCTACTTAGGAGATAATTCCACAATTATCAGAGTTTATGGCTGTCCCCAACCCCCACATTTATTACCAAAGTATGTGCCTCCGAGATTGGCTTGTTTGGAATTTGTTTGGCAGCTTATGTGTACAGATAAAGAGCTCCTGGCCCCTCACAGAAAGGGTACATTCACACCCAAGCAATTCAAGGTAGGTGATTTCCTGATAGGAAAGAGGGCTTTTCCTCAAATCAGTGCATGGCTACAACAATTCAAAATGGTTACTGGTGCTTGTAGGCACATAGATCCTGAGGATTTCATCAAGACTGCCAGGATGACTTACATCCCAAACATTGGTGTGATCAAAGAGCATGAAGGTTTGGATGAAGAAGATGTGATCAGAAACATCTTAGATGAAGATGAAGTTAAAAGGAGATGGTACAGATTCTTTGATTTAGTGGATTTGTCCAACCAGTTGAAAGCATCTCAGATTCCTTTTGAGGGTTTTTTCCCTGATCTTCCTTATTTGAAGAGGATTGATGGGATGATTGAAAAGTATGATACCTTGGCAAATCAATTGGAAGGCTTGATTGATCAGAATGAGCCAGAGAAAAAGAAAAAGAAAGATTATTCATCTTCTGATGAGGGATAATTTACTGATGAGTCACAAGAAGAAGATAGTCCTCCACAGGTTGAGAGACCACCAGTTGTTGATCTCACTCAAGATCAACCAGAAATGTAGGATATCTCAAAGCCACCATTGAAGAGACAGAGGCTTGAGGAAGGTGAACCTTCAAGGCATGTGAGACAAAGAAGGGAAATTGATAGAGCATCTGCTCTTGTACCAGGTGATAGGCCATATCATCATCAATTGAGGAAAGCAATAAGAGTAGGCAAGAAAATAGCCATTGAGCAGGAAAGTAGAGAAAAGTCCTTATGGTTAGAAAAGGACATCAGAGAGGTTTATCAAGAGGAATTCTTGAGTGATGATCAGTTCATTAAAACTGATGAGTTCAAGAGTTTTCTCATTTGGAACAAGCAGCAAGAAGTAAAGAAAGCTCTACCTGAAGGTATGGAGCCAAGTGAAGAAACTTTGAGAGCTCTTGCTTCATATGATCCTAGCCTTGATCCTATAACAGTGGACGAAGCCAGAGATTTGGTTAAATCAAGTGGAATGTTGCTAACCCCAGGATGGGATCTGACTTCTGCATTCCTTATTGATCAATTGAGAAAGCAACCAGAGGGTAGCCTATCATATGAGGTTCACATTGGTGACATGATTAGAGGAAGTGGCTATGACCCTAAGTCCCAAGCTGTTGCAATGTGGTCCATGGCTCCCAAAACTCAGAAGCCATCTCTATTGAGTATAGAGGATAAAATGGAGGGGAATAAGATTATATGGACTGTACAAAATACAACAGACCTTGAGGTCTCCAAGGCAGTAACTCATTGGGCTAATCTGAATGAAGCCAAGACAGCTCAGCTGTCAGAAAGATATGCCAAATTGTTTGAGAGTTCAAGCATGGTAGCCAAGGACAGAGATCTGAAAATGATGAGGATCAAACAGTTGGAAGATGAGCTAGCAGAAATAAATGTCAAACTTGAGGAAGCCTCAAAAATAATTCCTCCTCTTCCTTTGCAAGTTGAGGTACCTGTTCAGGTAAATTTGGAGGCAACTGAGGGACCTGCTGAAGACTTGGAAAAGGTGAAATTGGATGCATCCCTGGACACTATAGCCAAAATAGTGCAGTACAGGCAGGACAAAATAAAGGACAGAATGGATGCAGTTCATAAATCAGTCAGCCTATTACATCAGACCAATCAAAAGGTGAATGACTATTTAGCCACCTTGGAGCCACTCTATAGTATTTGGTCTGGGAGGAATTTATTGTTTGATAAGCTTGACAGTTTACAAGAACACAGGCCTGATATCCCAAAAGTAGTAACTGATGTGTTTGAAAGGATTGGCCTAATAAGTGCAGCGTCAAAGTTTTTCAAAGGAAAGTCAAACCAAATAAAGGCTAAGTTAGCCATGTTTGATAAAGATTACAGCAAGTATTTGCCCCCGGTATATGATGATAATGGAAATGTGGTTAAGGTGGAAGATTGGAAGATGTCAATGGGTCAGTTGGTCATCAATCAAGATGCCTTCCTAAAAGATAATAAGGCTTTGGACGTGGAAGGAACTAACAATATAATTGATAGTTTATTCAAAGTTGAAAGTGACTGCATCAAGTTTATATCAGAAGTTAAAAATGTGACTGATTCTACATGGGAACGGCAAGTCAACTTGTTACAGGAGCTGCATAGTTACGACTGGCCATCCGATGATGATGTGGCAGCTTGGGAAAAGCTAATCACAAAGAAGAAGAAGAAACCGGTCATCCAGCTGACGGAGGAGGAAGAAGAATAGATCGCACTTGGCACCTGATCCATAATTTGAGGGAGAGCGTGTTCAAATAGAGAATGATGTAAGTTAGCCTATAATGGTGGTCATCATTCATATGACAAACTTGGTAACTACTCTGAAAATATCTACAAACAAAGGTGCCAGCTGCGGAAGTTGTTCAGAACTAAAAATACGCCTTGCTGTCTTTATTAAATATCTTTCTGTTTGTATTTTCTTTTGTTTTCTAGCGCAATTTTCTATCAGCCATCTGAAGCTTGTTGCATCCTTACGAGGATTCCAGGATGGTTGATTAGTATAAATAGTCTGTTCCTATTGATGATCGAGGTTAAAAAATATTTTTGTAAAGGAGAGGTCTGAAATATAGAACCTGATTTTTTGTGAAATCAAGGAAAATTGTACGAATGCATTTTATCAATTAATACAAATACACTGGAGTTCTGTTACTACAATTTGATTGTCTTTACATGTGGAGTGTTTTAGTTTCTTTATGCATTTAAATTGTAAGACAGTTTAAATACATCTTTCACAAGGTGAATGTAGGGGTTGAGCTTAAGTATCTTTCAAGGAAAGAGTAAAATCTTAGGGGAGTTCTCTGGGATTTGAATATCTATATGTGGATTTGATGACAGGTGTAGGAATGGAAACAATGATATGTTAGGCATGTTATTTGAGTTTCATTGTATTCATTTTAATAGATATATGTGAAGGTAGAGTTCGACTCTGATGCCTAGCGGATAAGGGACTAGTTTTAGATCCATTTACATTGGTTTACCATCCAAGATATAATTGACTGAAATTTTACTTTATATGCATAATTTCCAGACTTGAGTCATTTTATGACAAGTTCATAAATATGTATTTCAATGCTTTGAAGAAGCAATAAATGAGGTTAACCCTTCCCTGAGTTTAACTCTAAAAGGAAGAAGGATGAATATCCTTAAGCCATTGTATCGTGTTGCTATTTTTATAGTCTATATCATGATGTTGTGTATCAGGATGATTTGGGCTATACTCAAAGTTTTAGCAACTTATTGAGTTAGATTTTGAAGGCAGTAACAGAGCAGTGAAGGAGCAAGTTCTCAATTCAGAGCTCAGCTGAACGTTGAATTGATAGAGGTACACCCGCCTAAGTATATATTACTCGAAGTGAAGAAGGTCTTAACCTTAATACCTTAGTAGTTTGTAACTTGCTAGGTTACAGCCATTGGGATTATTTGAGTATTTGATTAATCTGCAGGTTCAAACACTAACAAAATTGGCGACTCTACTGGGGATTTATCTTGATAGCCTGCAATAGGTTAGTGCAAATCTTGTCTATTGTATGTTTGTAGACCAGTAAAAATATTTTTTCATTCCCGCTTGAGTAGTGGGTGGCGACTCTAAAGAAATCTGTGTTACCAGTTGCTAATAGTTGCAAAATTTTGTAAAAGTTGTTGTCATTTACCATGAGTCGACCAAGGAACACTAGGTCGTACTATAGGGATCATCCAAAAGATAATATAGGGGATGAACTCCACACACCAAGCAAAAAGCAATGGTCTAGGAGAGGCCAAAATAATGCTAGTTCCCAGGCTCATTCTCGAGAAAGATTTCGTGTTCCACTTCCTCATGAAACTTCATCTTCTAGCGATCCTGAGCATGTCAAAAGGGTCGCACCAGAGGTCTATATGCAGAAAGAAGTAGTCACAGAAGTAGGTTTTTTCCCTGCTAGAGAAACCCTTGAACAACCTGATGAAACCTCTACTGCTGAAACAGCTTCATATGATTCTGAGAAGTTAAGAGAGGAAGTGATTGCCTTGAGAGAAAAGGAACATGAACAATTAGCAGAAATTGCTAATAGAACGAAGATAAGGGAACAATAGCTTCGTGAATTGCTTCTGGAAAGAGAAGAACTCCTCAAGAGAACCAGGAGAAATGAGACCCATGTTAGTGATCTAAACCAGGATGTACAAGGTTTGGATAAAGAATTGTTTGGTGATATGCAAGCTTTGAGAAAGCAAGCTCAGGATACCAGGCCCAAACAAAGTGAATTTGAGGGAACAGGCCATGTTTTAAGACAACTGAATCCCTCTGAAATCAAAATAAACAAGGAGATTAAAATTGCTCCCAAGGAAATCCCTGATAAGGGAAAACAAAAGGTGGTGGGTGTTGCTATAAATGAACTAAAGAAGGTCGTGCCCATTCCTAATGTGCCTACTCAAGCTAGTGCAGATTTAGACAGAGCTAGGAAAGCAAAGGAGGATTTGGCTATGCAACTTGAGAAACTTGAGTTAGAGGCTGCTGCAGATGAAATGAAGAGGAAGATTGCCTTTCTACATGCTAACATGAATACATCTGCTAGTAGTTCTGTCCCTATTACCATAGGAACAACTTCATCCAGTCAGCCTAACATTGCAATTCCAAATACTCAAGCCTTTCATTCTGGACAATTTCCTAGTCAAGTTCCCTTGGTTTCTCAGGGTACAGTGGGAACTATACCTTGTCAAAATGTTGCAATTACCCCTTCAAATCAGCCAATTATCCAAAGACGACCAGTTCATTTGGATAGATATAGGCCCTTGTTTTTTGATGGTATTCCTGGCCAACCTAATGCCATTCCTAATGAAATCAGGAAGAAGATCCCATTATTTACTGGGAATAATGTTATTACTTGTGAAGAGCATTTGAAGTTTTTCACGGATAAAGTTAATGACTATGAGATTGAGCATGAAGATGTCATTATGAAACTTTTTGTTCAATCATTGATTGAAGATGCTAGGGATTGGTACAGAGGGTTACCTGAGAACAGTATTGCTTCATGGGATGAATTTGTCAGGAGTTTTAAGGAGCAGTATGCTGAACATGTGAATTCTAGTTACATGCTCAATGAATTCAATAATATCAAGAAAAATTATAATGAGAGCATGTCAGAGTTCAATAGCCGGTTTCAAAAGGCTATGTACAAATTGTTCCAGGTTTTGAGGTTGGATGATGCAGTTTGCATGACCACTTATTTCAATTCCATGGATGGTAAAATGTCTTATCTCCTAAGAGATAAAAATCCCCGCACCCTTAGGGATGCATTTAAATTGGCCATAAATATTAAGAGTAACCGAAAGGCATCTGGCCAAATGTACAAGAGGGATGAGGGTAAATTGTGGAAAGAGACCAGACCACAACATGCAAGGCCTTTTAAAGAGGAGGATAAAGGACCGGGTGCTAACAAGGAGTTCCCAACAAGATTTGATAAAGGTGGTAGAAACTTTCAAGATGCAAGACCCCCTTATCAAAGGCAGGACAAGGCCCCTAATTTGAGAGACATGCCTTACAAGACTAATTGGAAGGATGGGAGACCTGTTCTCGACAGTAATGAGGTACAAAAAGGGAGAGATACCCCAGATCCCTTAAAGAAAAATACAACACACAATGTAGAAAACACTCCTTGGTGTGTTGCTTGTAATATGCCTCATTCACCTTTCCAGTGTGCTGTGGCCCAAGCCGTAGGAGAAGAGGCTGATAACTCATGTGCAGGAGATTATGAAGAATCTGAAAAGCCTACCATTAACATGTTTACTACAGATCCAATAGAGGATTTTGTGTCCTCAGAGGATGAAGCAAGCTACCCAGATGTTGATCATAAGAGAAAGATTTTCTCTGATTATGAGCAACAAATATTTACTCAATCTGATCCTGAAGAATTTGATAATAATGATTATAAAACTCATATGGTGGGATCTAGATCAGATGAGAAGCAATGGAGGAAGCCCAGTGAAGAGGAAATCAAAAACTTAACTGTGGCTGCCATAACACAAGCAAGATCCTCATACAATTTGAGGAACAGAAAGGTGGATAATGAACAGGGAATTCCTAGATTAGTATTCATCAAAGGTAGTCCTCAAGATAAGGGTTTCCCAAAACCCAATGTTATAGATGGCAAGGATCAAGAACTTGTGGGTGAAAAGAAGAAAGGGGAGGAAGTTAGTGCTGACAAGATCAAAAAGAAAACTGGTAGGACAAAGGATCAATCTGATTATCCTACTGATTCCCCTGCATTTGATATGAGACATGCGTTGTCTCAGATGAAAGTTTCCATCCCTCTGCTTGAAATGTTGAAAATAGAGGAGCACAAGATAGCAGCCTTGGCTCTTATAACTGAGCAGAGATTTTCTCCTACCAAACAAGAAGAAGGGAGTTCTATAAAAAGGCCTATTCCCATCTCAGATGTATGTGTTGGGACAATTGTAACACAAGAACCTTCTTCCATCAATCCCTTTTATGTCACTTTAATTGTGAATGACTTATTGTTAAAAAATTGTATGATAGACTCTGGTGCTGCCACAACTGTGATGCCATATCATGTAATGAAAGAATTGGGATTGCAAGTTGACACTTCTAATGGCAGGTGTTATGCAATGGATAATAGGGCAGTGCCTGTTGTGGGGACTTTGATTGGAATTGAGGTAAAAATTGCTGCATTCCCAGAGGCTACATACAAAATGGATGTAGTTGTTGTAGATACAGAGCCTCACTATGGCATGTTATTGTCAAGACAATGGGCTGCAGCAGTGGGTGGAAAGTTGGAACTAGATCTATCTTATGCCACTATTCCAGTGAATGGGACAGAAGTAAAGTTGTACAGGGAGCCCCGTTCCTCAGTTATGGTGGAGATGGTTGCTCTGGAAGCCCTTAATTGTTTTGTAGATATTGACATGAACAATTTTGTCATTGAAGAAGTGTTACCTCAGTTGAAGAACACAGACCCAATTGTGGAAGAATTGATGATGCAACAAGATAGCTTGTGGCAAATGTTTTTTGATGGTGGATGCTCCAAAGAAGGATCAGGAGCTGGTGTTGTTTTCATTTCCCCATCAGGTAATACTTTCAAGTACTCCTTCTTGTTGACTTTCAGTTGTACAAATAATACTGTTGAATATGAGGCCCTGATCTTGGGATTAGATGTAGCCATAAAGCATGTTATTAAATGTTTAAAAGTTCATGGTGACTCCCAATTGATTGTAGCCCAAGTAAGATCCCAATATGCTTCTAAGGATGAGAAACTCAAGTTGTATAAGCATGCTGTCTGGGATAGATTAGAATTTTTAGAAGCTTTTAATCTGCTCTGGGTAGAGAGGTCAAATAACATCATGGCAGACTTTCTTGCTAATGTTGCTTTGAAAAACAATGATATCACTCTCTCTGGTGTTTCCATGTTGGAAACTAAAACTAGGCCTGCAGTTCCTGACAATGTGTACAATTGGCAAGTTTTCGAGGATGATCTTGATATCCTTAGATTCCTTCAAGGCCTGGATCAATATGATGGTCAACAGATAGATTTCAATGAGGTACAGGAATGTATTGAAGGAAAAGAATGCATCATGGGAAATGAAATAGTTCAATTGCCTTCTAATCATATACCCAAAGGATTGGTAGAACTGGAGGGAATGTTTAAAATAAATGATGGTTGTCTGTCCCAAAAGTCTAATACGAAATTGGAAGACTTAGAGGAGATAAACCTAGGATCAGAAAATTCCCCACAAATGGTATACATTGGAAAGAAACTAAGCAGGGAGATCAGAGGCAACTTGATCAGACTGTTGAAAAAGTACAAACATGTGTTTGCCTGGTCATATGATGACCTCAAAGCTTATAGGGCTGATTTATTCCAGCATGAAGTTCCTCTAAAGGAGGAAACCACACCCTTTAGACAAAAGCAGAGACCCATTAATCCTTTACTGGCCACCAAAATGCAAGTTGAGTTGACAAAATTGAGAGATTCTTGTATTATTGAACCAATTAGGCACTCAACTTGGGTTTCAAACCTTGTACCTGTGAGGAAGAAGAATGGTGACATTCGGCTTTGTGTTGATTTTAGGAACCTAAATGTGGCATCACTCAAGGATAATTATGGATTGCCTAATATGGAGGCCATGCTGCATAGGGTGACTGGATGTGAACTCCTGTCAATGATGGATGGTTTCTCAGGGTATAACCAAGTGCTGGTCAAAGAATCAGAGCAATTCAAGACAGCCTTTACAACTCCTTGGGGAACTTATGTATATGTTCGCATGCCTTTTGGTCTAAAAAATGCTGGGGAAACTTTTCAAAGAGCCATGGATGTTGCTTTCAAAGAAATGATCAATGTCTTAATGGTAGTGTATCAAGATGATCTCACTGCTTTTTCCAAAAGGGCTGATGATCATTGTTCTCATTTGGAAAGGATTTTTCTCAAGGCCTTAGAGTTTGGTGTGTCCTTGAATCCCAGGAAATGTCAATTTGCAGTGACAGAAGGAAAGCTACTGGGACACATAGTATCAAAAGAAGGAGTCAGGATTGATCCTGAAAGAGTGGAAGCCATAAAAGGGGTCCCTCCACCAAAGAATATAAAGGGTGTGCAATCATTCTTGGGGCAAATAAATTTTGTGAGAAGATTCATTGCCAACTTTGCTGAGTTGGTCAAGCCAATAGTTAAGTTCCTTAAAAAGGGAATGAAATTTGAATGGAACCTGGAAGCTCAGCAAGCTTTTGAAAAAATCAAACAAACAATTCAAGAAGCTCCTGTTTTGTTATCACCTGACTATTTGAAACCTTTTTCCCTGTTTTCTTTTGCATCTTTCCATACTATTGCAGCTGTCCTTCTGCAGAAAGATCAAGAAGGATATGAACATCCTATAGCTTTTTTCAGCAAGTCTTTACAATCTGCTGAACTAAATTATGAAATAATGGAAAAGCAAGCTTATGCACTTGTGAAAGCAGTCAAGGCTTTCAGACCGTATTTGGTTTGTGCAAAGGTTAATGCTTATGTACCCCATGCTGCAGTAAAGGATATCTTGATACAGAGTGAAGTTACAGGGAAAAGATGTAAATGGATAAACAGGATTCAAGAGTTTGACCTTGAGATTCACATTACCAAATTGGTAAGAGGATTGGGACTAGCTAAGTTGATGACTGAGGAAAACATGGACCTTGTCCAGATCAATAATGTTGCTGCTAATGTTGATACAGTTACTAGTATTGAGATGCAACCCTGGTACAAGGATCTTGTTTATTTTATTAAAAATGCTAAATGTCCACCTGAATTGAATGATAATCAGAGAAGAAGCTTGAGATTACAGGCTCAAAGATATGTCCTCATTCAAGGTGATTTGTACTGGAAAGACAATGATGGCATTTTACTCTTCTGTTTGGATGAACATCAATCAGAGAAGGTGCTAAAAGAAATGCATTCTGGAATGTGTGGAGGGCATTATTCTGCTCGGTCAACAGCTCATAAAATTTTGAGGGCAGGATATTATTGGCCTATATTGTTTAAAGACACCCACTCTTATGTTAGAAAGTGTGAACCTTGTCAAAGGTTCTCAAAGAAACTAAAATTTTCAGGTGCATTGTTATTAAATCCAGTTGTTGCAGAAGCCCCTTTTGCATTGTGGGGTATGGATTTTATTGGAGAGTTCTCTGAAAAGTCCAGTGGAAGACATAGTCACATTTTGGTGGCTACTGATTACTTCACCAAGTGGATAGAAGCTATTCCCACTAGAGGAGCAACAAGTGTTGTGGTGATTGATTTCCTGATGAACAACATAATCACAAGATTTGGTGTCCCAATCAAATTGGTTGTAGACAATGCAATGAGTTTTAGGTCTCAGGAAATTACTAATTTTTGTGATGAAATGGGAGTTATCTTGTCTTATTCAAGCCCATATCACCCACAGGCCAATGGACAAGCTGAGTCTAGCAATAAGAGCATTTTGCAAATTTTGAAGAAGACCCTGGAAAAGAACAAAAGAGGTTGGCATGAGAAATTAAAGTTAGCACTATGGGCTGATAGAATTTTTGAGAAAAAGGCCACAGGGAAATCCCCCTTTGAAATGGTATATGGTGCAAAGACAAGATTGCCAATTAATAATTTCCTTCCCATCTACAGGTTTATGCAAGAGGAAGATATTGAAATCAGCAACCCACTGCAAGATAGGATGGTTCAGCTGATTGAGTTGGATGAGATAAGAAGGGAAGGGCAGAAAATAAACATCAAACTGTAGCAAAAAATGAAGTATCTTTTCGATAAAAGGGCTACTGTAAGAAAATTTCAGCCTGGTGACATGGTTCTTCAATGGAATGCTAGATTTGAAGACAAAGGGAAGCATAAAAAATTTGAGTCCTTATGGATGGGTCCTTTCATTGTTTGTCAAATTCATGGCAAAGATTCCTATTTTTTGCAAGGTATGGATGGTGAAGAGCAAGAATTGCCAGTGCATGGACAATTCTTGAAATTTTTCTTCAGTTGAAAGTATCTTTTTCCATGCACAGTAGGCTTGTATTATATGTATAGGTGTGTTTGCTTCTCGTTTTAGGTTCAGGTTTTGTGGTCTGCCTCCCAGAGATTCATGGTTTCTTGCTTTGATCTTACAATCAAGCATCCTCAGATGGAGCCACTGTTGGGTATCTTAAAAATTTTCAAGGTTTGAAGTCCAATTCATGGTTTAGGTCTCCATGCGAGTGTTTTTCCTGGACTAGGGTTTGTAAAGTGTCGTGAAAATGGTCTTGACATGTTCAGGAAAACCCTTACCCTAGGTCTTGTCTTCCAAAATGTTTCCTTTTCGTTTCCAAACTTCATGTGGCCTTTTTGTTTCTTTTCTTGGTTACCTTTTAATCACTTAAGTTGTTATTTGTGCACATGCTTATTTGCCCCTAGTGTTCGCTGAATCGGGAAATGTATTATCAAAGGTCAAAACAATCTGGCGATTCAGCGAATGAGTCATGTTCATGTTCATTATTAAGGTCTCAGTCGCCAGTTCTCTAGATCCTCCAGCGGTTATCCCAAACATCCAGTGAATTGGCGAATGCATTAAAGCCAAGCTTTTAACCCTTTGTTTGCTAAGTCTCCAAGTGTTTCGGCGGTTTCATTTTCCTTTCCGAGAACTAGCGAATGGCGGTTATCTCCAGTTCTCGCAATATTTGGCGGTCTTTTGAAACAATCTGGCGATTTAGCGAATGCTCTGTGTTCGCTTGTTCTCAGAATCTGGCGGTCAAGGGTTGTTTCAACTAGAGAATTAGCGAATACCGTGGATTGCTTTCAAGATCAACGGCCCTGTTTTAATCTCAAGATATCTGTGGGTCCTGGATATTTGATCTGGCGAATGAGCAACTAAATGAAAATAATGCTATCCTCTATATTTGGCGGTTCTGATGGTTTGCCTAAAAGATTTCAGCGGAGATAAGTTTTCTTTGTTCGCTGATTCTCGAAATAAGTTGGCGACATGCTAAACCATTTAGCGATTCAGCGAAGCCTTTGGTCGCTAGTTCTCTTAATAAAAAGGTAAAGGTTAAAACAATCTGGCAAATAAGAGAATTAATGGATGATAAGTTTTAAGGCTTCAAGCGCTTATTCTCGAAATGAAATTGTCACTAATATAGAGTATTTGGAGAACTAGAAAATGCTCTTTGTTCACTGATTCTCGGAATTAAATGGTTAAGGGTTTTGATATTCAGAGGACTAGCAATAGCCATCGATCGATGAAGATCAACGGTCAATCTGGAATCCTGGTATAAAGTGATGATTAAGTTAAATGATTTAGCGACTCAGTGAAGCCAGTGTTCGCCAGTTCTCCAGACAGTCAAGCGGTTAAGTATATCTTTAAGCGAATGCACGAACCCTTATAGTTTTGGGTATATGTTGACCGCTCCATCCTATACCACCAATTTTCATCCCTACAAAAGCAACCCAATGTTCCCTTAATAGTTTTCAATACTAGATTCCAAAGGGCACTCAAATAGTTGGCAATACCCTACATTGTCCTTGAATCCATAGCTATTTAGGTGTATCTCTGGGCCATAAACCCCTACATCTCCATGTTTATATAGAGGACTTATCCTGTGGGGAATGTTGACACCCTATCGAAGGTCTACACAATTTCTCTTCAGATGAATCAAGAACTAAAATAGAATCTCATAGGAATAGGTATTAGATTGTTGCTAACCATGTGACTCGATGCATTCCACCACATGGCTAGCTATAACCCTAATATTACATCAGGAACCCCAATGATGAATATATTTCCCTTACATATTCCCAACCCTAGAATAGGTTTTCCAAATGGTAGAGCTTCCCTAGCACCAACCAAAGCCAATTTTACCTTAGGGGGAAGACAACTAATACTTTCAACCAACAACCTCTCGACCCCAACCTAGCACATCTCAAGCTACTATGGAGAAACAAATGCAAACTCTATCTTTAGCTGAGAAAACAAGTCACTTGACCATGAAGATGGAAGCATTGAAAAATATGTTGATGTAGGTTATGTCTAAGTTAACAAAGATAAAGCTCAATTTAAGGGGTAACCAGGACTCCAATCCCCTGTAGTAGCACAATAATTAACAAGGGAAATGGAATAATTTGAATTTTTAGAAATAGTATAATAAAAACCAATTACCTTTCAAAAAATTATAAAACACTAATCCAAACAATGATGGTGTGAACCACAACCAAAAGGATGCACAAGAAAGACACACCTAGCCCATACAATCAATCTAGTTCTCCTTACCAATTGGTGTTGATTACATGACACATCCACTCACTCTAAGGTGAACTATGCCCAAATGGAGAAGGTTATAAAAATATCTTAGGTCAATAAGAAACCCAAGATGAAACCTTCTACTAGCTCCTTGAAGACTATTAACACCACCATGGTATTTGAAATGTTATTCTTCCCTCCAAAAGAGGAAAACAAACTAGAGGATGTAAATTATGAGGTGCAAGCCTTCCATACCACAAGGGACCCTTTATCACCTCAATCCCATCAAAAGACACTCATATCCGACTGGATCCTAATGACAACAACAACCTTACTCCTCCCAAAGGACCCTAAAATTACACTCCTAGACCCGACCATAGGAAGGTTGCTTGGGTCTCAAAAGGGAAATACCTATAATCACCTAAAAATGAACAAAGACAATTTAACGATAATTCAAAGTAAATGAAGTGAAATCAAAGAAAATCAAGGACATAATTGAATCAATTGAATCACAATGCACATTTAGCCAATCAAAATAAAAATCAAATTCTAAATCTAGACCAATCAAAATTGAGAGCATTTTAATCAAGTGCAATCAAATTAAAATGCAATTAATTCAATGAATTGTATAGTCTTGAATTAAATTAAATTCAACCCATTCAAGGGGTACATGGCTAAACAAAATCAATTAAATCAATTAATTAAAATCAATTACTCTCAACAACCCAAAAGGAGAGGAAAATCAATCAACCAATGAAATTGGAGGAAAGGCATTCACATGGATCAAGCTAAAATTGAATCTCATTCACTCAAAGTGAAAGAGAATCTTAGCCATCCATCTTGTCTACTTGTCCCAAGCTTTGAGGACACAAACTTTGCATTGTCTTCAAAGGGTGGAACCAAAGATTTATCCCCAACTCAACCATGATCAAATGCAACCACACCCCCTCACATTGGGAAAATCTATAAAAGGGAGGCTAAAATGCTTCATAATTCATCAACCACCTATCTGAGAATTGCATCAAACCTCTT
The DNA here is from genome assembly GCA_027943335.1 of Chamaecyparis obtusa. Classification (NCBI taxonomy): domain Eukaryota; kingdom Viridiplantae; phylum Streptophyta; class Pinopsida; order Cupressales; family Cupressaceae; genus Chamaecyparis; species Chamaecyparis obtusa. Next base: position 2,012,951 of record BSBK01001043.1, on the reverse strand, counting down.
GCAACTTGAATTTAGAAAGCATTTTGAGGGCAATTTTAGCATTTCATATTGATAATTGTTAGCGTTTGCATTGTCTTATCATAATCATTCTCATTCTAGGATTGTCATTAGTGAGAGCTTGCTGAGAGCTTCCTCATTATTCATTCTAGTTAGAGAGTGATAGGATGCTCAATTAATCTTTGATATTGTGAAATAGTTTCTCTAGTGGTTGTATTTAGTTCTTATTTCATTTATTTGTCATTGATTAACCCTAATCCTATGAAGATACATTCATTTGTATACAAAATGGCACCCACCATGGGGCAGTAAGCCTCATTTTATCAATCTTATCATTTAAATCATCTTTTTGTATGCTGTTGTTTGCTATTTTCTGTGAAATCTTGTAGGAAATAGGGAAAGTCATGCCTACAAAACATTCAGTCATGCCTGTAACAGATTTGATGATGCCTACAAGCTCTGTATCAATGCCTATTTGCTGAACATTCACTCCTGGTCGATACTTTCTACTTCTATCTTAATTTCTTTCTTGTCACCTGGGAGAAAAGCATTCATGCCTCTGTGATAAAGTGTATATGCCTTTGCATGAAACGGTCACACTTACAAGCCGAGAAGTCTCACGGATGCATATTTCAGTGTCACCTATGCACATTTAAGTGTCACCTGTGCACATTTCAGTGTCGCCTATGCACATTTAAGTGTCACTTGTGCACATTTTAGTGTCGCCTGTGCACATTTCAGTGTCACCTTTACACATTTTAGTGTCACTTGTACACTTTTTAGTGTCACCTGTGAACTTTTCTATGTTGCTTAATAACAGTTAACTTACGCCTGCAAACAATTTAATATCACATATTTGCTGGACAATGTTGCCTACTGTCTGTTGTCTGAATTTTCTATTAAATTGATAAATTTCATCATCTAACTCCTTGTTTGTACATTTTGATTGTAAATGAACAAGTATCAAAAGGTTTAGAAGCTAGAACACAAGTTTAATCAAGAAGAGAAAACACTTGCTAAGAAGATCAAAAAGGGAGAATCAAGCACATATCAAAGCTGTCCTTGAATCAACACAAGAAGAAGACAATTAGGTATATCATAAATACCTTACTGTGATTGAAGCTTATAAATAGAAATATGTCTCTTTAAATATGTCTCCTTAATTTCAAGTTTTTGTTTGGAAATTTGCAATTAGAGTGCTCAAAGATTCATTACATCAAGCTTTGTGTTGTCAATTTCAATTTTGGTTTCCCCTCATTTTGAGTGTTTGTGCTAACTAACTTGTTGGAGGACAATCACATGTGAAGGAGCTATTGCTAAGGTGAGTAAAATACAATGAAAAACACTAAAAAATTCCCCTAACTTCAGTTAGCTATGAATGAGGTAAGCCTAAACTACTCAATTCTTCCTTAGCTTGCGGCATTTGGTGCTTTACAAATCTAGTAATTAAAATGGGAAACAAACCTAAACACTTCAATTTTTAAGAATCTCCTTGTCAAGAGATTGGGAAAGAACCATTTCGTGTTTGAGTGTTTGGAACAAAGGAAGGCAATAGGGATATGCTCTTCACTTTTTAAGTGAATCAAATTCCCAAACTTTTCCTACTAAGTTCACTTCTTGCTTTCCATGAACATGCTAGAGATTTAGTGGGCTCGCCTCCCAAGTTTTCCTTAGCAAGGCCGGTGAGAGGGACAACCCAAGTGGGACACACTTGCTTTTACCGCAAGAATCCAACCCACTTTAAAATAAAATGCATGCATCCTTAATGGGGTGTGTGACAAATGGATTTTGATTTTTCAACCTTCCTCTAGTAGTCCTCACGGATTGCGTTAAATCATACTTCGATGCGTGTGGGAAGCCCCTTAATTGGGGGATGAGAGATTAAAGTCTATTTGAATGGAATCCATATTAAATCCTTGATCAATTAGCAAGCCTACCTCATTAGAGCCATTTAAAAGCCAAATTTGACCTTAGGTAGATTGCTTGGAAGAATTTCTTTTGATAATTGATAAAATCATTGAGTTGTGCTTGAAGATCTTTGATTACAAAAAGAGAACATTCATTAAGATCCAAAAATCAATTAACAGTAAAAATTCAAGAGAATATTCTATTCACAAGAATTCAAGAAATGGAAAAAGAAATGGAAACATTATCCAACCAATCCTCACTAAGAACATTGTTTCCTTATCTCTATGATCCTAATATCACATCCACGTCTACATATTCTTCAAACAAAAGGGCTATTACAAAAACAAAATCTCACATTGAGCATATCTTTGATCAAAAATAAAATCATGAATACCCTATATTTGATCAAAACTATCCCAATGATAAACCAATATTTGATGAAGAACCTATTTCAACATATCAAGAGAATCTCATCTTTGATCAAGGAAATCAAGAGGAATTAGTTCCATCTCAACAATATTCATCATATGACAACTCTTTGGGAAACACAAATACATTCAAATATCCTTGGGATAGATCCTTTACTCCTTTGGGAATTTCATATGAATCAGCTTTGGAAAAACTTCTTGAAAATGATCTCATCACGTTGCCTCAAATCACTTCATGTGGTTTTATCTTTTTGAGTAACTATTGTGCATATCATAGACATAATGAGCATGAAACTTTAGATTGCATGGAGTTGAAACATAAAATCCAAAATCTTATTGATGATGACATAATTGAAATTGAAAATTCTAATGAATCATCTAATGAAGATACTAATCTCGAGCAAGATCAAACTTATGAACACATGTCTAGTAGTGGTCCTCTTATAGCTTTCACTTATTCCACCATTCCACCATTTCATATAGAAGCAAAGCTATCCAATATTCCTCCATCAAACAAAGATTCAAACAATTTTCATAATGACTATGTATACCCTCAAGGGCTACCTCTAAAAGAGATCCAAGCTAACCTACATCTTGCTACAAACTTCTTTCATGATTCAAAGGTTATAGACTCCAAGCCTTCATGTACTACAATACCTATTGTACCTATTTCAAATGAACATCCATCATCCTTTCAAGAATCTCTCGTGCGAATCCAAACACCTACATTGTCCTTAGAAGTGGCTCCATGTCAAGAGAATAATCAAAATTGCAAAGAAACAAATCTTATTAAGGATCAAGATCGAGATATTATCCCTCCTTATCCTATAGTTGACCAAAGTTCCATATCCCAAGAGTCCCATGATGAATCCTTCATAACCTTCCATTTCTTTCAAGAAGATACCCTTCCATCTCAAATACCACATATTCTTTCACTTCCTATATCATACCCATCTCCTAAGCAAGATCAAGGTATTCCTTCCATCTATGATGAACTTATCAAAAATCAAAAGAAAAGTATTTTTCCTAAGCTATAAAAAGATCCTTGTCAAGATCAAAGTACCCCAACATCCACTTTTCATAAGCCTCCACATCTATCTCAAGCTTCAACTGCTCATATCAAAGTGACTCCTATCAAAGCTACATATAAGACTATTGGTACAAAGATAAATCTGAAAGATGAAAGCCTTGGCCATGCAACTCAAAATAAAGATTTTGATATCCCTCCCACATCCCATTTACCTTCATTTTGACATGAGCATCATTCATCTACATCTTCCAAATCCATCCTTGGTCCCTATATTCCAAAGTTTAAACCTTCATATCTTCCATCTATATTGGGTCCTTACATTCCTCAATCAACCTTTCCTACCATCCCTATCCCACAATCCACTTACCCTATATCCTATCAAGATCAACAAAGACATAAATACTTGAAAAACCAAGCACCCATCCATGTCAACCCTCCATATCAAACCATCCATATGAACCATTCATACCAACCTTATTCATCCATCAATCCCAAGTCCTTTGGAAGTAATTTGGATGTGCAACATAAAAATCAGAAATCCAAGAATCCACTTATGTATGAAGAGTACCATGTCTCATCTAATCAACATGTGAATGAAAGAAAAAAAGAAATATTAAAGAGACCACAAAGGTCCATCAAGCAAAAAGAAAAATCAAAGAAAATGTGGGTTCCTAAACTCCTCATTGAAGAAATGCATTCAAAAGCATCCAAAAGGAAAGAAAAATCAAAGAAAATGTGGGTTCCTAAACTCCTCATTGAAGAAATGCATTCAAAAGCATCCAAAAGGAAAGAAAAATCAAAGAAAGTGTGGATTCCCAAGTCAATTTTGAAGGACTTACACACAAAAGAGAAATCAAAGTTGACATTCAAGCTTCGAAAGGCTTCTATGCGAGGCCCACCTTCGACCCACATAGTGATCCCGATTTTGAGACTTAGCATTTCATTTTGATTATGTTTTTGGAGATACTTGGACTCTTTCGATCTACTGTTATGTTGTGATGGACTTGTTAGACTTCACATTTTGTTGACTCTATATGTGGATCCATGATGAGTGGATTTGGATTTGATCATGTTAGACTATATACTTTCGTTGATCCTGTGCAAGGATCCATGCTTAGTAGTTTCAAATGTGATTATGTTAGATGCTATTATTATCTTTTTATTATGAGAACCTGATGACTATCTGATGATGATAATAGACTATAGATAATCTTGATTTCATTTGAATTATGCTATTGAATTATGCAAATTAAATTATGAATTATATAGGCAATTGAAGTAATAACTGAGTTATGCAAATTGAATTTACTTAATGTGGTTATTGAATCCTAAATGATTATGTGTAGACAACTGAATTATGACATTTCATTCTAGGTGATCGAATGACCAATTGAATTGTGTTAGATCATTACTTTTTGTATGACTCCTTGTATGCAATTGAGCTAAGATTAATGTGTAGATATTACATCTTGTATGTTATTATGATGGTTTTCTTCCTTGAATTACTGATGCTGCATTTAGGTTTTGCAGGTGGAAGGACCATGGAAACATTCGGGGAAACCACATTGAATACTTGTGCTATCAGTAAAGCCAAGGCCCCGTCTATTGAAGAGACCAGGGCCTCGTTGTGAAGTGTTTTATTTTGTAACCATAATGTGAATGTATGTGTAGGATTGTTAAGTGTTGAAATATGTTGGACATACCTTAATTGTGATGTTAATTATGTGAGTGTCACTTGACACTAGAGTTATTGTTAACTAGGGTATGTCGTGTGATTGGAGTGTGAGAGAAAGTCCTAGAAGATTACTCAAGGGGGTATTTTAACTGTAACCTCTTATCTTATGATCCCTAAGTCAAGTCATACCTTACATTTTCGTGCTTTAATTGAACCATGGTTTTTGGAGGGTTAAATGGGACCCTAGGGGGTAGTTTCATGAATTTTTAGGTAGCCCATTCCTTGTACCCATAGGTTAGGGGTAATTTTAGCATGGGAAAAACCATATGTTGACCTTTTGTCCCCTCCAATAGTGCCCATTTAATCTTGCACGAAATTTCAACTTGCATGATGGACCATCTTAATGAGGGTTGTGGAGAGTTGGTTGGGGGAGTCCCTTTTAGTAGAACTTTTAGAGGGGTTTGGGTTGTTCACCCACTCTATACCTTTAGAGACCACTAAACTTGGAGAAGGAAAAAGTTGAGGATAGAAGAAAGAAAAAAGCTCAAAACTTCATCATTTTGCATTGGATCATAGGTTGGAGGATCTTGCTCTTCATCTCTTTCATTTTGTTGTAGATGAAACTTGTAGATGTAAATTTTGTTAAGTGTTTTAGCTCCCGATGGTGGTCATGGTGAGAGCATGAAATGGCATTGTGTTTTCTTTTGTGATTGGATTTTGGGTTGTATACTCTCATATTCACTCACCCTTGGGAGGGAAGAGAAATTGAGAGGGGGTGTGGAAATGGAGGCAACTCCATGTGTAGAATCTCCTCCATGTGTGAGGAAAGATGAGCTTGGGTGAGTGATTTTCCCCAAGAAATCTTGCATTTAGCCCGTGTGGCAATGGGGGTATAAGGAGGAAAGATGAACTTGGGTGAGTGATTTTCCCCAAGAAACCTTGCATTTAGCCCATGTGGCAATGGGGGTATAAGGAGGGAAGATTGGCCATGAGAGCCTTGTATGAAATTCAGTTATATGGGTCCATGTGTGGCCTTGTTCTTGTATTTCAATGGTTGTCTCCATGGGTTGTCCACCCACACCCCATAAAGGATATTCATGGAATTTCCTTAGTTTCTTTCACCTTGAGGGATTTTGGGATTTTCATGTGTATATGTTCTTGTTGTGTTTGTGTGTGAGTGTTTGTTTCCCATTCATTATGGTTTCCCCAAGCTCGAGGGTGGCCTCATGAGAGGCCTAGGATGGGAGGTGAGCTTCCCATGGTCGCTTCCTTTGCCTTGTATATATTTGCAGATTTGTGGAAGCTCAAAGAGGAGCTATCATGGAGGTCTTCATCTTTTGGATGGTTGAGAGAAGACATCCCTTTTATTCCATTGTGAATCACTCTTTGTATTTAGATTTCATTTGATGTAAAAGAGAATGTAATGCTTTTTACTTGGAGCTATGGTGATGATCAAATAGATAAGAGATTGTAATTTGATTGATCTCCCATTGTGTGGCAATAGCAATTTGCAATGCTTTAATGTATCAATGAAGATGTATTTGTAATTGATGTAATTGTATATGTATTGCAATGGATTCCTTAATGTTTACAATGAATTCTTGCATACATTGTAAAAGATCTCTCTCTCTCTTCATAGGTGAAAATACTCTCTTTGCAAATGAGTTATGAATATTGAAGGATTAAACATTGTAACAATTTCCTTATGATATCATATTTGGTTTGATATATGTTTATCGTAGAATTATATTTGATGAACCATATGTAATGATCATTGAAAACATCCTCTAAATGTGATTCATATCTCACCTTCAATCCTTACTATTGAAATGAAATAACTATGAAGAATTGAACAGATTAGTTTTTATTGTTACCTCAATAGATTTGCAAATCAACTATATTTAATCCTCATTGAAACACTATCAATTTTAAAGCTATAGACTTTCTAATGCAATAGGGAAACTTATAAAATGATAATCAAATAAAGAAAAGTGGTAAAGATTGTAGTTATGCAAGAGACATTCCCAGAATTTTAGAGCAAAATAACTCTCTGGATTTTGTATGGGAATGACAATATTCCCATACCACAGAGAATATTCTACTCATTATATTAAGTTCCTTATTAGAATTAACTTAAGCCTTGATTTATATTCTAACCTATCTTTTGGACACTTAATTGCTATTAATGTAAGCTAGTAAACTTAGTCCTAAAGGCCTACCCCATTCAAAGTAAATGATGGGACCCACGCAAGATTTGATGTTATTTTCAAAACAAAATAAACAAAAAAAAAAATATACTATTTCATTACCTCTACGTTGGACTTTGGGGACTGCAAGTGGAGGGCATTAAAGTGAGCTTGCATCAAATATTTAGTAAGGACAAGACTGCCCCCAAAACTTGCACCCATACTCCTTCTTGTTATGTTGGCATTTATGATGTTTGGTAAAGGTTGACCACCCACTTCCATGCCTTCAAACTCACGCAGGCTTTTGAGGAAGTTGTAAACTTGTAATAAATTCCCTTACCTCTCTTTAATTGCGCCACCCTTTGTTGACTTACCTTTCCCCTTGCAGGCGTTGTTTTGTTTGGGGAATTGACACTTTTCCTTTTGTCTCTAATTTAACATAGGGTATGGTGCGCCCCTTTCCATGCATTAAATATTGCACTTTTCTTCTCCCTTAAATGGTGCACCTTTAGTCATGAGGGAGAGGGTTGTTTTCTCTTTGGGCACGTGGTTTAAGATAGGGGATAAGAGGGAGATAGGGTGTAGCTTAGGTGGTGTGAGTAGGTTAGTATTTAGTTAAGTTAGCTTAGTTAGTTAGTTAATTTTGTTTATTTGAAAACTAATGCATTGTTATAGATATAGAATTGTTATAGATATAGAAAGTATGCATTGTTTATTTGTTTCATCCATCATATCCTCCATCTTTCTACCATTTATCTCACTTGCATCCGTACTTCAACTTTCACCTTTGATCTCGACAAGGTTGAACACATCCATGAGCATTAAGTATCTTGACATGAGTTATCCTATCCATTAGCCTATTCACTGGTTGCATTCATGCTACCTTATCATGATCTTGCTTATCCTAAAGCCATCTTTCTTATTCCTAAGAAGCCTTCCCATAATCCCAAACCATTCACTCATAGCCTTCACCACCCCTTTATCATGATTGTATGATCCTATCCACATTGATCTTGATCCAAGTGACAAATGAAAAATGAAAAAAAGAAAAAATGTTAGAAAATGTCTCTTGATATGTCCACTCCTTTGGACAATGGTTATGACACTAGGTCATTAGTCCCTAGCTTGGATAATCTTGAGGAGATGGTCCTATGGGTAACATACTTGCTTCATCCATCATCCATCAATTTGCAAATCCTATACCTTGCTAGACATTGGGGGGAAATTCAATGTGATCTTGCTTGAGAACTAGTAATCTCTAAAAATCTAAAAAGAGAAAAATTTCTAAAAATCCAAAAACATAAAAAATCTCTAAAAATTTGAAAAAAAAATCAAAAATTTCTAAAAATCCAAAAAAATCAAAAATCTTTTAAAAATCCAAAAACAAAAAAAATCTCTAAAAATCCAAAAAAAAATTGAAAATCTTCTAAAATCTATAAAAAAAAATTGCAAATCTTAAGTAAACACTCAAAACTTGCATTTCCCAACAAAGCATGATCTTTGTTAAATCAAACTAGGGGCACCAATCCGAATTCAATGAGCTTATCAAAGAAAACATCAATTGGCTCAAATCATTGCATCAAAATTGAAAAAATGGCTACACTTGAACTTCATGATCAATATCACATTTCAAACATCCAAATACTTGACTTAAACAACAAAATTTGCAAAATCAGATCAAAATCTAAAAGGCTTACACATAACTAAGAATCAAAGTGGATGAAGTTTTTTATTGAAATATGGATCTACAAACAAAAGCAAAAATGTTTGAAAGTGTTACTAAATTTTTGGAATCATGTCTTTTAGCAAATCGATGATATTTGACTAGATGAGCGATGATGAAGATATGATATTTTCTTGATTTCTTCTTGAGTGCTTATCATGTTGATTCATATCAGTATGCGAATCCATCTAATGACATGATCATCAAAGAATCATCAAGGACATTTGTATATGAAAGGGATCAATTCTTTGTCTATTTACTTACAATTGTTAAAATTTGAGGAAAGAGGTATTCATATCATCATGGTTGAACCAGTGAGGGTTGTACCAATTTCATGTTCCACAAACACTCAATGATGAAAATAAGCTCCAAATCTTGAATAATGACAGTTAGCTACATCCATGTTAGATTAAGTGCATTGTGTTTTGTTAGATTTTCTTAGTTTAAATTGCAAGGGGAGCAATACAATAGAGGGGGTTTGAATCAAACATCATGATCCGTCATTCCAAACAATGAAAATGAGATTATCTTTTTCATTCATGCATAGCATTAATCATTAATCATTATTCATCCAAATGCAGAAAAATAGAAAAAGAAATCATTCTTCATACATCATTTGCATACATGTAATTAGAGATAGACATTGCATACATTTGAAAAATCAAAGAATACATAGAATCATCCATTTGGCCATAAAAACAATTTTGCATCCATACATGAACAACAATAGAAAACATTTCATAAGCATCCATACATCATTGCATTCATTTATCTATATCATAAACATAAGATACGTTGCATCCATCACATCATCAAAAGTAAGAGCATCCTAAACATCATATAGCTGCATATAAAGATAATCTCATAACATCAACTCATCAATGAGACCGAAGGAATAGATCATCATATATCATAAAAAATGTGTTCATCAATGGATCAAGTACATCAAGTATATCAAGATATAATCTCATGAAAGTGGTACATCACAAGTTTTGATCTATCAAAAATGGGAAATGTGCAACAAGAGGACATCACTACAAGATCAATCTGTCAATAATCAATCATGACCCTGTAGCACTAGAACCATCTAGACCTCTACCATCCTGTGAGGGAGGAGCCTGAGAAGTGCTCGCTCCATCCTGTCTCTACCCAATGACTGCTGATAGGAACTGCTGCATCAAGGTGGCAACCTGATCTAACCAGCCCACAACAGTGGACATTTATGCCCTCATAGACTGTACCTCTCCTACTACTGCATCCTATGAGCCCTATCCCTGATCTTGTGGCGGCTGACCTGGTGGAGGCATCTGTTGTGCTAGAACCTATGGTGCCTAAACCTGAGGGGAACCATCATCTTTTTGTGCCAAGGCCACTCTCTGTAACTATACTAAAGGATCTAAACCTCCTGGAACCTACCGAGCAGCATCAACATGAGCCTATCTCTGTGCTCTCTGCTAGTGATGTACTCGATCCTATCTCACTACGGCTGGAGGATGAACTATAGGGACTGCATCTACTTGTCTATCTCTAGCCCTATCTCGAATCTATGCATCTCTCACATGGCCTCTCCTTGCTGCACCTAGAGGACCTCTATGTCCTTGATGCCTCTGATGTCTACCACCCCCACGCCCATCATCACCATCACCAACATGGCGAGCAAGCATAGGCTCTGTTGGATCTATGAAATGAATGAACTTGTTTTGAGACCACCAGTCTCGATACTCATGGGACATCTCAGCATCAGCCATCCCTGGTAACATCTCCCATCTGCAAAAAGGCATCCTAGCAATCTGACTCATAGTGAACTGATAATCAATACATGGACCCCATAGAGATCTCTTGGCCTATACTCAAGCATATAAGGCATTGCCCAAAGGCATCTCCTAAATCCTACCATACTGTCTAGAGACCCAACCAAAATAGAATCACTCAATAACAGTATCTAACCTGTCAATCATCCAATGTGGACAGAACATATATGGTAACTCATCATCATCCTCCCACCAACCCTTACAACCAAGATAGGGGTTCCATGTCACAACATCTAGATCATCTATCTGACATCTCCAATAATCTAGGTGACCCAAATGATGTTGAATCACCATACCAGTATACAAATAAACATAAGGATATCTGTGAGGTCACCTCCTATCAAAAATAGGCCTAGTAATGGGAAGATGCTCCCAAATCCATAACTGTAGAATGATAGCACTAGTAGATAATGAAGAACTCCCTCTGTACACAACCTTATGAAGATCATGATATAGCTGGGCTAGCACACAAGAACCCCAATCAAAATGTCATGGATGTGCTAGTAGATCCTCCAAAATCCTACCCCAACCCATAAAGAAGCCATGACCTCGTCGATCTGGAAGAAATAGTCCACCAATCAAGGCACCAAGAACTACTGGAAATATAGGGAATGAAGAAAACTATGGCCAGATGATCATATCATCATCAATATAGTTGTCTTCGAACACTCATCGGTAGACAGTAGAATCATACACAGAATCATAATATACAAGATCTCCCCAACAAGGAATCCATAATAAATGATATACGTCCTCTAGAGTAATCGTCATCTTACCATGAGGGAGATGGAAAGTATTATGGTTGGAGTGCCAACGCTCCACCACAGCTATCATCAAACCATGGTTCAGCTGGAACTGGGGAAGATCAAGAAGAAAGCTCAAACCACATAACTCTACCACACGCAACTCAGCATCACTCAATGTTTGCCCAAGGTCAATAACCCAAGATGGAACTGAATGGATATATAATACAGGATCGTCAGCCTGTTTGACAAAAATGAGAGAATCATATCAGCATAATATACCAAGGAACATCTAAAATTGATCAAAGTTATTATACAATCCATTTTCTCATCATGAGTACATCAAAACTCCTAACTCTCTATCTTGAGGAGGGAAAATCATTGGTTTACATCTCTAGATCTTGAGGGTAAACTATTAAATCATCATCCTATCATAACAGATTGATAACTAAAATTCATTGGTATTCCTATACTGCTATTCTAATCAATTGTTTCAATCAAACATAATTGACCTACTCATATTATTCAAATCAATCATCAGGATGTACTAAAAAATTTATCAAAAATAGTCAAGTACAACTAAAAATTTTGTGTAACATGCTGCAGGTGTGATTTTCATCATCGTAGATGACATTTATCTTACACGACACAAAAATTTGGACAGGCGACATTATTTTGATGTTACACGACAAAATTTTCACAGGCGACACTCGTTTAATCTAGGCGACAACTAATTTTTGACAGGCAACATCAAAAAGTGCTAGGGTTTTCAATGCATTAGCAGCTGATAAACTTAGTTTTTAACCTAGGTCTACGCGTGATCAAATTAACCATGAGTGACAATGAAAATGTGTTAAGTGACACTAAAATTTTCTTAAGCAACATTAAAAATCGCAGATGCAACATTTAAAAATGCTAAGCGACATTAAAGTTTTCATACGCGTGAATGAAATAATTCAAAGCAGTGCTTAATTTTAGAAATGCAATAAATGCTACTTAAGGTATAATAAATGCATTATCGAAGGTTAAAACCACTTACCAAAGCATCATAGTCAGGTGGTCTAGCATATCTCCAACACCACTTGAATCGATGCTCCGGAATAGGCACAACCATCATGAAAAATAGTAGGGGATCAGAGCAAAATCACTGAAGAAGAAAGTAAAAATGAATAGTAAATTTAGGTTTTTCAACCTATTTATGCTAATTTGACCTAATTCTAGGGTGGAAATTGAACTATGACCTATATTAATCTATCCTAGTTAAGAGAGGCAATTTATGAAGTGGGGCATATCAAAGTGTTTTTCAGAAATGAAAACTTATCAATCAATCTATCAAATTAAAAACAAACATATGTTTCATTTCTGAGGGGGCATACCATCACATTATTAGATCAACAACATCAATAACATCAAACGAGATCAATGACCGATTAGCAAATCAAAGGGAAATCTTTTATCAGAAAATTTTTCATAATAAAAAATGAAAGGGGCATCATATCAAATAAGATCATCAAATCAGGAACCATATCAATCAGGAGAGTTTCATATCAATCATTATCGGCATCAATTTCATATCAAAAAATCAAAGGATTGACCATCGAAAGACATTAAGAATGAACATCAGAGATCGACCATTGTTGAATCAGAACTTATTAATCAAGGAAGGTTGCTTGGGTCTCAAAAGGGAAATACCATGTCACCATATTTATGGAGGACACCAATACTACCATGTATATTATGTAGGTTTTTTTTAATTACCACAAGAAAAAAGAATCTCTCCTAAAATATCTTGAGCAACCAAAACCCTATGTGAACAAGGTTAAAACTATGACATTTGATTATGCCAACTTAGTAATCTACAGAGAAAATATTGAGAATCCCCCATTCCTCCCATGCTTGATAATTTCAAGGAGAAACTTTCATAATATTTTGGTGGACTCTAGAGCCTCGGGCATTGTGACACCTATTTCCATTTTCCTAAAGTTGGGCATGACCCCTACCAAAACCAATAGCGTAATGGTCCAAATCAACTAGATACATGTCAAGATGGTAGGAGAAGTAAATAATTTCTACATACAACTCACCTTTATACCACACATATCAAGATACATATACATTCAAGTGATAAACATCCCCAAGACCTGTGGAGTTCTCTTGAGAAAGAATTGGTCCAAATCCTTAAACGGTTGCATCTCCATAGACTTATCCCACCTATGTTTTCCATGGAGGAGAGAGGCTAATAAAATCAAGGTGAAGAGTGAGACAAAGATGAATTGGGTCATCATTGAGTATGGCCAGCACAATGAGGTGACCTATGTATAATTTGAGCCTATACTTTATAAGGCCCAAGAGTTATAGACACTAGATGTTCTAAAAGGACATGACCTAACCTAAACTAATTGTTAGTTCCCAAAATGGTTTTATGCTTCATTAGCTACCAATACACTCACTAAAAATTCTAAAGAGTTTCAACTCCAATTATCAAACCCCCATAAGTGACTGGACCAACTAACAGGGATAAAACTCCCCCTACACTTTTGGCTCTGCAAAACCAAGGTGGGTACACCTAAATTTAGTAAAATACTATCCTAATTACACACATACCTGAATTTGATAAGAAGATTATCTCACAAATGGATCAACGATAAAAAGAAAATACTAAGTAATGGATAACTACTTATTGATTCTCAATTGTTATGGAGCATGAGGTATACATACCACAAATAAAAATAGAAGATGAAAATAATTTAATTAAAAGATGGTATAACTAGACAACATTAGCCAATGAAATAACAATTATAGCATATTTAGATCAGTGCCTTATCATTGGGTAATACTCTCAGTTTACAACTCAATATATGAATGACATAAAAATGGTAATGATCCAAGACTTAGATTATTATTCTATTACAATAATATCTATTTATGGAATCCAAATTTGGGCTTCTTATAATGATCCTTGTACTAACCTTATGAACTTGTGAGTTAATCTCCAACATTTTAATTGATCTTTGATCAAAGATTAGAATTAAAATATACATATATGAATATATGTAGTGAATTGAATAAGAACTTTGAATTATTAAATTCACAACTCATAAAACCAACCCAGAGGAGAGCACCAAATCTGAATTATATTTCATTGACTTCAAAATCACTGTCTTCATACATTATATTTGATCAGTAAAAATAAAACTCAACAAGACTAAGACTCCAACACTAAACTTAAAAATTTCTTTTTAAAATGTTTTCTAAGACTCACGACATTTGCTAAACCTGACAAACGCTGAAACTATACAAAATATTTCACTATCAAAACTCTCAGCCCCTTCCAAAGTGATCATGGTAATCTTTTTATAAAAAAAGGATTGCAATAAGATACCAATCATAAAACAACTACAATCATCTCATTGGACCGCCAGAGATAGGAAAATAAAAAACAAAAACACTCCAACATCCCTATCCATGTCTGCCAACCTGCTCTAAATATAAAGTGTAACAGCATAAAAATAACACCTCACATCAATGTTTTCATTGGCCCATATTTCCATGACTTCCCTAAAGCAATAAAACTCTTATTTGCAAAAAAATTACAAAATCTACCTTATTTATGAAAGATTTTCTTTCTTCTAGCATATCAACATATCGCACTTCTATCTTTAATTTCCTATGACTTTCACTTCACATTTGTCATTACAATATGCAATTCCCCCTTTTGAATTAATTTCATCTAATTCTCCTTTAAAATTAGACCCAACACATACAAATATGTCACAAAAAGCCTTTTTTATCCATGCCCTTCACATTACTTTTTATCTTGCATTACTTCTCCTTACAACCGCACCTTGGATACCATGTGGAAGCCTTTGATTGGCTCACCATACCACTTGTTCACCACCTAGACACCATTTTGGCTCCACCTCTACATCCTACCACATATCCCACTTTTGTGATCCTGTAGTGATTTTCTCTCCTCAAGCCTCCAGTTTGCAGGGTTATGAGCACCCGCCACCTATCACCATCGAGCCCTCAACGAATTTGTACTTGTGAGAAAATGTCCCAAAAACCTTCATTTTCTTTAGTTTTAAAATTAATCATAGATCCTTATCAAATCAGCAACATCAAATGATTGAGGGAAATCCAATCTTAAAACAACTCACCAAACAGACCCAGAAACTAACCAACATGAAAACCCCATGTCACAACACATTCCAAAACACCACCTCATCCCAACATTACTTTCTCTAGTGAGAAGAAACATGTGTCCACATCTCGTGATCTTGTGAAGAATAAAAATCATGCATCTTGGATAACGGGATCACAAGAGTCATCGATCATTACAATAAGTTAATCACTACTAAAAAAAGGCCAAATAAACTTTGATCATATTTATTTCTCAGTTAAAACATCATCATTGATTATTATCATGTTAAAAGATATGTGCTTTAGTTGCATGTCTTTTATCCTTAATACAAATTAGAAATAGAAAAGTAAAGAACACACAACCAATCATCATTTTCCACCTATAAAGATCCTTAGTCCTACTTCACAATTGTCTAATGGCCCAGGATGTGTGGCAACATCTCACAATCCCATGAAGAATAAAAATCAATCACTTTAGATTGTGGGATCATGAGAACTGTTGATTACTTTATATATTTAATCATTGGGAAATATTGAGGTGAAGAAACCTTCGAGTAACCTTCCTAACATATTAAAAGATCTTCATTCATTTTCACCATGTGCAAAAATATCAGGGCTATAGTAGTTCAAAACTTAACCAAGTTGGATGCAAGAGTATAATATAAGGTTTTAAGCAATGATGTCGACCAATAGAAAAAGGATAGATGGAGGGACATCATCATCCTGCTATCAGACTATGACATAAGGTGACATCATTGTAGGATCACAAAAACCTAACACGTAGCTCCTGAATTGAAAAGGTAAAATGGTCTCGCTTAAGTCATAGAATGAATTGTCCAACCTAGGGAAGATGAGTGACATGGTTAGAAAAATAAAAAGGGTCCCAACTTAAAATGATAAACCACTAGGATTTCAAATAAAAACCCCTCTTCTATGATTAGATGACCCATGACGTAAGTCAAAAAAGGTAACAAAGAAAAAGAAACTAACCAAAGAGAACAAGGTTTTCTAAGGATTTTACAAAGAAAACAAGTGAAACCCTATCAAAGCATGAACATGGAAACCTAGGACAAGGAAGATCACTAAAACTCAGGAAGAAACCTAGACTACAAAAATCCTACCAACACCAACAACATAGAGACACAAAGGACTTGGGACATAGCCCTAATATTAACCCATGATATTCATTTGTTGGGTTTGGTTGTCTTAGTTGTTATCTCCTCTTCGCACAATTGTGTTGCATATATTGTTAAGGATATTTTAAACTTTCATATGATGAATTCCTAAGCATGACCAATAGTTTGCTAGTATCCCCCAAGGGCAGGGTGAGTGATACCAATGTTCATATGGTATAACCTTAAACACCCCTAGAGTATTATGTTGAGATTTTATTTATACAATCCCAATAATGCGTGCCTCTCAATGAGATTGTGCCTAGCTTTCCACCCTCAACCCCTAATGTTAACACTTGTGAATAAAATCTTAAGCCTTCCTCCCAACATGCTCCAAATATGATTAAACCAAAAGGGCTAGGTGAGAGTATGAATTCCTTTAATACTAGGGTTTAAACCTTTAAATTTGATGGGTTGAGATCCAAATAGGGAAGCAATGTTGTTGTAGAGTTGACTAATCCTAGAGGGAATTCCTTCCTCATATCCCATCAATTACAATTTGGTTGCACCAATAATGTAACTAAATATTAAGCCTTAGTAAGAGGTCTCTTATTTTAATTAAGAAAAGGAGTTACCCACTTGAAAGCACTAGGAGACTCAGAACACATTATTCAATAGGTCAAGAGCCTATATACCTACCATGATAAGTAATTGAATACCTAATAAAAATAGGTATGGAGCCTCACTAAATATTTTTACAATTTCAATGTTTAGATCATTTCCAAAAAAATAAATTATATACTTGACACACTAGAAAGAGCCACCAACATACTAGAATTGGTAGCAGATTTGAGCCTCTATAGGTTCTTAGTTGAGATTGTCCTAACACTTTTTGTCCTGGATAACATTATTCACTTCAAGGTCTTCAAGGATGATAAGTACATCCTCACCTTTTTGGCTAACACTGGATTTTTTGAGGACTAGGTAGTGGAAAAAGAACAACAACATGATGACAAAGGGAAAGATGAGGAAAATGGTATACTCAACCTCCCCACAAACACTATTCCCAAGGGCATGGTATCCCTAGAATAAATTTTTGACTTAGATCCTTGGATCAAGGATAAATTTTCATCCACTTTAAATGGAGGAGAGTACAAAAAGGTCAACATAGGAGAGGAAGGTCATGAAAGGTTTGGTTTTTATAGGCAAATACTATACCCTAGAAGAAAGAGAGAACATGCTAAAATTCCTTAAAGAATGCATAAATGTGATCACCTAGGGTTATGAGGATCTCAATAAATTTGACACCTCCCTCATGGCCCATACCATCCTCCTCAAACCTAATGCTAAGCCTTTTAGGAAAAATAAATGGCCCATCAACCCTATTATAAAACCCCTAATCTTATAGGAAGTGAAAAAAAAATTATCCATAAGGATTATCTTCCTCATCAGACACACTACATGGATGGACAATTTGATTCCAGTCTAGAAGAAAATTTGTGAGATATAAATATATGTCTATTTTTGGAACCTTAATAGGGCCTCTAAGAAATATAACCACCCCATACCCTCACTATATGAGGTCTTGTGAATTGTAAAAAAATCCCAAATGATGTCCTTCCTGGAGGGTTGCTATGGGTACAACCAAATAATGGTCAAGTATGAGGACTAAATGAAAGCAACTTTCACCACCAAGTGGGGCACATTGAATATCAAAGAATGCCCTTTAGCCTTATTAATGTTAGGGAAATATTCCAAATATCCTTCGATATGGTCTTCAAAGAGTTGGAAAACAAATGTATAATCATCTACATGGATGATCTTGTGGTGTTCTCTAGAGAGAGACAAGACCACCATGTTCACCTAACAAAGGTCTTTGAAAGGAGCCAAAATTTTGCATCTCCCTTAACCCCAAGAAGTGTTGGTAAGTGTCCATCATATCACCTTGGTATTCATGACATGGTCTAACAACCTCTAGTGAGATCCTTAGATAGTATAGTAGTGGTTTCCTAGACAAATGCATCTTTTGGGAGAAACATCTAACTCAACTCTTTTCAAGTGGTATCAAAGAAGGGTTGCAAGTTAAAATCCCCTTAGGTAAATTTGAGGGGGAATTTGTTGGTAAGTGTCTAACATATCCCCTAGAGATTCATAATATGGTCTAAAATCCTCTTATGAGATTCTTAACTAGGATGGTAGCAATTTCCTCAACAAATGCATCTTTTGGGAGAAATGGCCAGCTCAACTCCCTTCAAGAAGTACATATTCATGGTAATTAAGGGAAAGTTACTTAGCCACATTATCTTTAAAAAGAGGATATCCACTAAACCTAACTGATTGAGTTTCTTTCTCAAGCTACAAATACCTGGAGCAAGAAAGAAATGAAATCTTTCTTTGGAAAGGTTATCTTTGCTAGAAGATGTAGCATAGGGTTTGTAGAGATTTTGAAACCCTTGAATGATATGATGAAGAATGATTCCAAGATTTAATGGAATTAGGAATCCAAGGATGTTTTTCCCAAATTAAAGAGTCCATAGTGGAGGCACCAATTAAAAAATTCATAAATAATGTACTCTAAATTATAAAAACAATCATTTGTGCCAATAAGGGTATTCAAGAATTTTATATACTATATCTTGCAAACTAAGGTGTATGTCATGGTGCCCAACCAGGCAGTTATATCCATTCTATTACAGAGTGGGCTTGATGAATTAAGAGGTAAATGGATGGTCATCCTCCAAGGTTTTTTATTATAGATGCAACCCATGAAACTATTATGAGGGAAAAACCTATCTGAAACTATAACAGAGGTCGATGTCCATATTTATTGTCAACAATACATTGTTGAATCCTTCACCCAAGAACCTTGATATGCAGATTTAGTATACCTTCTCCTAAAAAAAAAATTCCTAGAAGTACTTACTACAACCAAACTTTGGTCACTCAGACTCAAAAGCATCAACTTCATGCTGAAAAATGGAACTTTGTTTCAAAAAAACTTTGAGGACATTTATCTTTAATTCCTATATCATGATGAAGCACAAAAAATGATAGAGGAGTTCCATGGAAAATTGATAATTGGGTAGGGATATGCCAATGCTACTGCATATCAGATACTCTAGGTGGGTTACTATTATCTCCACATATTCAAAGATACCCATGAACATGTCAGGCATTTTCATACCTATCAAATTGTCACTTCCTAAGTGCAGAACACAATGCTGCCCCTACAAATAGTGTATGAGGTAAGACCATTCGAATGGGAATTTGATTTCATTGGTGTTATTAATCCTAATTATTTTATATGTTACAAATTCATTCTAACATCAATTAACTATTTTACAAGGTTGACTAAGGCTATTGCTTGTAAAAATAATACCAAAAATGTGATCATATGATTCCTTAAGGATCACATCATCACCAGGTTTAGAATGCCCTTTGCATTGGTATGTGATAATTTTCCTTCTTTCCCTTCCATACAACTAATTTGATGCGATTATCAATACAATGTTAACTAAAAATTATCATCTAACTATTACCCTAAGGGGAATGGGGTGGAAAAGTCCACAAACAAGAACCTCCTCAAGGTTATCAAGAAAATTCTAGAGAAGAACCCCCAGGATTGAAACTCTAAGATAAAATATGCCTTATGACCGAACCAAAATTTTATCAAGGAAGCTTTAGGGACTTCTCCCTATTACCTAGTTTATGGCCATAACTCAGTCTTCCCTGTAAACTTACAAATACTCATCTTGCAATTCATGTGGAATTTGACAACCAAGAAATCATAATAAAGGCCCACCTCCTAAATCTATACAAATGGACAATACCCTGTAATATTTTGCAAAACATCAATTTTTTGTCAAGCATTGGTTTGAAAAAAGAGCCAAGATCAAATCTTAGACCTTTTCCTCCTCTGGGACAAGGCACATAAAAATGAAAGGGGAGCACCAAAAATTTGATCATCTTTTCTTTGGGCCCTACCAAATAGCTGAGATCCTTGAGGCCAACACTTATTGAATCAATTCCATAACTAGAGAACCTGTCCATGTGCTAGTCAATGGGTAATTTATCAAGCATCACTTTTCCTAAGGAAAGGCAGGACTTCGGTTTCCATTTAACATACTATAAATAGTGCTCCCTTTTTATTTTGTTTGTTATTTCTAGATCATCCCCTCCTTTTCCCTTTTGGGATGGTATATTTTATTTGGTTATTATTGGAATTGAGGAACATAGAGAGGGGGGGTTGAGTTAGTGTTCTAAATTTTTTAAATCTACCGGTCTAATTCTTAAGCCATAATCCACATGCAATAAGAAATAAAGTGCAGTAACATAAAATGAACATTCACAGCATTACAAAAACATGACACAAATAATTTTTCATGGAAACCTAGTTAAGGATAGAAAAATGGTGGGGATAGAACCCACAAATGAATTGAGGAATACTAAGACGGGGGGTGAGTCAGTATTCTAAAATTTTTAACTCTACTAGTCTAATTCTTAAGCCATAAATCACATGCAATAAGATATAATGTGTAGCAACATAAAATGAGCATCCACAACATTACAACACCATGACATAATATTTTTGCCTACAAACATGGTTAAGGGAAAAATCATGGTGGGGATGGAATCCACAAATGAATACTCTATAGAATTATTAACCCTATTAAAGGATTGAGTACAAAAAGTGGAATGCACATGCATTCAAGCACATTACCTAGAGCTCACTACTCAAATTACAATAAGGGCTACAACCCAAAGATAGCTTACCTCCATAAAAAAGTGTGGACTAAAATCCACAAGAGGAAGAACTGATAAAAAACATCAACATATGCTAGTAGAGTTCCAATTAATCTCAGAATACTAAATTCACACGCTACTGTTTAGTGGGAAATGGTATTCAACATCATAGTAGATTGATAGAGTTTACCCTAGTGTGCTTACATTACTTAACTAGGACACTAAATGACCCTAGTACTTCCCAAGACCCTATGCTTTCCTCTAGGATCTTCCAAGTCCTTTCTTAGCTAGTTTAGGACCTCTTATATACCTCATTAAGAGATACAACCATTGTGTTTCACTAGGGATATTTGCCAACATGTCTTTCATCATTTCTTTACTCTTTCTTGGTTGATTCCAAGTGGCTTTTTAACTCCACCACTTGGCAAGTGTTGATAGGGGATATAGTTCATTTAAATATTCTTTTTGGATTTCATATGGTCCCATTATGTGAGGTTATCCTTACTTTCACAATATATCTCCTAATTCTCTAAGAATATTGGCTATTAGGCCTAGTTCTCCTACTAGCCCTACCTGACTAGTGTTTCCCACTTCTTTCAAAAAATTTCCAAACAACCCCCAAAAAAATATGATATTATAGTACCCTTTTCAAATACATGAAATATTTTGTAGGTCTTGAAGTTCCAAGGTCTTCGTAGAGTGGATTCCTAGAATCAAGGGCAACTAGGGCTAATTGGGCTATTCAGAACCAGTCAAATGACTTATGCTTGAAAAAGTATCCAAATGGATTGGTCAAGGCCTAATCTTGTTATGAGGTCTTTGTAAGTCCCCAATGAACACAAAACCACTCTTTGTTTCACTCTAAAATTCATACCCCTGCATTCAAACACAATTAGCTCACTAACAAGCACCTAACCGAGTACCCTAGACTCGCCTAGGGCTTGTCATTAAAAATAGATAAACTTCTTCTCAAAGATCCTCCTTCATTATTTAAAATATACAAGGGCTCCCCTACCATATTCCCCATGGTCATGATGAAATGCATGATAGAGATCTATGGGGGATCCATTTTTCCCAAAACTATCTCAGTAACACCAGTACACTATGAACTTACAAAAGATTTTGCAAATCTATACAAATAAACACTAAGATATTGCTAATCAAATAAAAATGTACACTAACTAGGTTAACTATAAGAATCCAACTCAAGATTGATTGATTCAACACATTAAAGAACTCAAGTAATAAAAGACAAACACAGTGCACACCAACTTAGTATTACAGAGAAACTTCAGAAAAATTCAAAAATATTGTTTATACCATCTAACCTTGGGAAATAGGCCTCCTTGTGGTTTAATATGCCTTGTGCATGTTTGTAGGCCAGTTACAATAACTAACTTGTCCACTCATTGAATGGAATCCAAACTTGACAATGTTGTCATGCAACATTTTGACAACTTTTTGATTTTTTATTCCTTTCAACTTAAATCTATGACCTCTAACCTATACCAAATGATTTAGAAACATCATATAGGCCTTTTTAGGCACAAATCTAAGCCATGTTAAGCCTTCTAAGCTTTTGAACCCAAATTCCCATGTTTAGGCTCATGTAGCACTTAAACACTAACTAAGAAAAAATAACTAGAGTGGATTGATCCTAGTCAAATCCACCTAGGTACAAACCAACAAGACCTTCTAAGGCCAAAACAAAAACAACTTACTTGGCTAAGGTTAGTACAAGCCACAACAAAACATAGGGTATAGGATTTAGCCTAGGTGCTCCTACACCAAAGATACTAAATAAAAAATCTTTTATATATATATATATATATATATATATATATATATATATATATATATATATATATATATATATATATATATATATATATATATATATATATATATATATATATATATATATATATATATATATATATATATATATATATATATATATATATATATATATATATATATATATATATATATATATATATATTAGGAATACAAACCCACACTCAAACAAGTATGATTAGCACAACCAAAAGGATGAATGGCTATTAATGCAAGATCTATGTAAAATGGGGTATTTTAATTCCTTGATAAGAGGGAAATGAAATGGTAATGATAGAAGATTTTATATATGAAGGAGAATGCAAGAAAAAGGAAAGACTATGTGCACCCTGAGTAAGATAAGAAGATTTAAACTTTGATCTAGATTTGACTGTCGCTAGAATGTTAGAATTTGTTGTAACTTTAGATCTGGGAACCTGAGACTTGTAATTGTCTCTTGTGTAATATTGAGCCAAAAAATATTTGAACAAGTCAAGAATTCAAGTACAATTTGATAGGTCAACTTGTTCCCAACTACTTTAAATATGATAAAAAAAATTGAGGATCTACAACTATGTTTGTACCTTCCAAATCTGAACCTGCAACTCTCTAACCTATTCCTATGAATAGAAAAGAAGGGGAAAAGGTTGTGGAAATGGTTTTTCCTTTTTTAAACCCCTCTAGAGGAATTTACCTTGAAATAAAATTGAAATTGTATAAAGGAAAGTAATGTAAACAAGATAAATATTAGATTCACCTTGCATGAAAAATCCTCATGAACAGTTGTAGTAATCATTAAAATCCATGAAGATGCTTGAATGTATTAATCTTGAAATGAGATGTAGAATCAAGGATGTCTACACAAATGTATGGATTTATACTTACAAATCATAGGTCATGAATGTATATATGCTTCACAACCCCATGAAAAAGGAGATAGAAAGAAGAATGGATGTGTGGACCTTCTTGCTTGGATTGAGAATTCCTCCACTTGTCCATCATGGGAGAGAAACTCACATCAATTGGAGAAGATTACATTTTCTTGAATGGATCTTGAAGATTTGGATGCTTGGAGATCTTAAATTGGATGCTTTCCTTTAAATCTTCAATCCAAATCCTCAATAGTGAAACTTAAATTTCTTGATTTCTTAACAATAATAGCTTGCACTTGAGAATTATGCTCTTAGATTTCATATGCAAAATGAGAGGAGTAGAGGTCCTTTTATACTCATTTTTGGATTCAATTTTTATCTAGGCCAACCATAGATCCAAACCTTGAAATAAAACCTTGGCATCAAGCCTTGGGCCAAATCTAGGCTCAAAATCCCAAGTACAAGTTGGCCAATTGGCTTACCCAAGAACAAGTTGACAAGTAGACTTGTCCCAGGCAAATCAAGCTCAAAATTTGTCAGGATATCAAAGGGAGTGATAGGAAGTGGAGAGAGAAAATACAGATTGGTGGGATCAAGCATAATAGATATTCAAACCTTGAAATCACCAAAATAGGGTCTAATAGGTTCTAAAGCCTCCTAATATGGGTACTAACTTTTTTGGACAATATAAATACATGTTATATCTATTCTTTTCTTGTATTCAAACCTCTGATTACATATTCTTCATATAAATCACATTCACAATCTCATGCAAAACAACTAAAAATATTGATCTTATATATTTGCTTCATTAATTAAATTACCACTGGGTCGACATTAATAATATATCATGAAAATATGAAATAGGTATAACAATTGGCTAAATCCATATACAAAAATCAATGTTGACCATGTACAACCACATAGAATCATTCTCCCATGTTGACTCTATATCCTCAAACCCATAAAATAATCATCCAAACAATCTATTAGGATCGGTTAATGATCTACTGAACCATATCATTGTTCTTTACTAACAATCAAGAAACTGACAATCAGATCTTCATAACTTACTCAAATGGTGACATAAAGTTTTGTGCACCTAGAATAAGATAGTAGATACTTATGATGAGATTCTCCTAGGATTTCATCTTAAAAATTGAAATTAGTTTCCTATACTGATATATTTACTAAACCTTATACATTGTCCCTTATTTGTCATACTTAGCCAAGTTTATCTCCTAACCTTAGATATGAACAAAATGTGTGTAGAAAACATCTGAAATGCATACAATTTCCATCAATGAAAACATCTAAATTATCAAAAAAAAGTGTCACTTGTCAATAGTTACTAGGTGTCCTTGGTTGGGGGACTTACCTTTTATATTTTGGTAGTCCATTATAAGATGGCTCATCATGAGATCAAGTCCTACATTCATCTAGGGATATGTTTAGAAAAGTGATGAAGAAATGGTTAGGACAACTCTGGTTATGGAATAATTTAAGACACCTCCATCACAATAAAAAGAAATGAAATAAAGACAATGAACAAACTTGGTGATCAAGGTGGTGGCACTTCATAAAAGTACACAAGTATATGACTCAATGCCTCCATGGTATCCCTAGAATCTCTAATCTAAAGGAATATTAAAAATATGTAGCTCAATCAAAGAAGTATCAACAATGCAAAAAACTATGTTAATTGGTGAAAGAGGTATTGTTGACTCACCACAAAAAAAGAAACAAGAAAAGCTACCAAGATGAGCCAGGATCAGGTATACCTTGCATGGTGGTATCAATATATGGCATTGTGAGGTCTTGACTGACATCCCTTTGGTTCCCTTGATTATAAAAGAAGGTAAATGAAATATCAAGAACACATAATGGGATCTATTTAAGAATATTCTAGATGTTGGTAGTTATTTCCTTAACTGATGACTGGTTCACAATGCTAAATGTGATTCTCAATGAGAGTAATCCATGAAGTCCACAATGTAGAAGATTATAGAGTTCTAAAAATGTACTTTAGAGTAGTTGGTTTCCATTTGTTATGGATTTCATACCCATCCCAACATTTTTTTTTGGAAAATGTCAAGTCCCCCTTTCTTTTTGCTTCCTTATTTGTCTTGCTTTGTTCCTCTTCGTTTCTCTAAAGTCGAGGACTCTAGAGTCCTCCTTTTTGTTTTTGGATTTTTTGCTAGATTGTCAAAATCTTAGGATCTCACAATTCTTAAAGTAATTGTCTGAACCCTTGACATATTTAGTAACCCAGATTTCCAATCCCCAGCATGTTCAATTTCACCCTTGTCAATAGAAAAGGATAGGAAAATTTAATGCACCCATCTCAATAGGCTATAAAATATTATTTTAAATATCATTTTATTCATAAAGTGTTCAAGTGAGAAAAGAGCTTTCATGCAACCTAGCATCCCCAATGACTAGTTCAACTACAATTTTAAAAGCTAGTGTTGTATCATGTGCTATTTTTTGGTGAATTTTTGTGTTTTCTTGTTTGTGCATTAAAGAATGTAATAATTTCTTTCTTTATTTCATTTTTTAGTTGTTTCTTTCTATTTTTTTTATTTTTCTTTCTTTTGTATGGTAGGGTTTCCATTTGTAGCTTAGAAATATAGGATTTTCTCATAAAATCCATCCCCTAGATGCCTTAAAGTTCTTAAATTTTGCTTAAAATTTCCTTTCTACACCCTAGAATCTAATGCTCTAAGTTTTAGCATGAAGACTTTGAAAATTAGGGCTTTCTAGTTCTCTATTTTCTTACTGTTGGTAGTATGATAATCAATTAGATAACCCATCTTTGATTTTGCAACAATAATAGTAAATGTTGAGCCTTGGGAAATTCTCATGTAATAGAGTACCTCAAAAATAATGCTCTCTCAAGTAATGCATTTCCAACTATTCCTCATATTTTAAATTCAAAACACGTTACTTACCAACAAGTCTTTGGGACCCTAGTTTCAGGAATCTAACCTCTTTCATCATAGTTTTTAGGTGTTCATTATTTCTAGATTCCTAAACCCAAATCTGTAGAACCCCTTTCCTGGGGGGCCTTTAATTATAATAACCCACAACAAAAATTGGTAACTAGGGTAGAAAAATCAAGTTCAATGAGGATTTCAAACTTTTAGGTCTGGGATTCCCATCTTTGGCCTACCCTATTTTTCAAGTATAGTATTTCTAATATCTCTAAACCCATATGTCTAGTTCCCCCTTTCTAAAGCCCAACACTCAATTCAAAATAAAGCCTTTAGACCTGGGGGTTTAAGGATCCAATCCCTGTCATCCACTTTCTTCAAGTATGCACATTTTAGGAAGTCCAAACCCATAGTTCTAAACCAATACATTACTTGGTGTTATTGTAGGATAAAGAGTGGAACAAGATGGTAGTTCCAACATGTGATGCACAAGAACCCCTATCCCCTACTACTAAGAAAACTAAGGTAGAGATAGTATTGGAGAATACTCCCATCAATTTGAAATACACTTACCAAAGATAGGTCTGAGTCTCCAAGCTAGATAGTAGAGTATAATACATCACTAACACCAACCTTGGGTAAATTAATCTAGGAGCCATTTAGGCTATAGCAGAAAACCTTCCCTTAGGGTCAAAATTTTACAAATAACTACAAGACTCCACCCTTCTCTAGGTGGCTTTCTTCTCATAGGTGCTCCAATCCTTAGAGTTGATTTTAACCTTGGATAGCTATTACTCTAAGTCCACTAGGAAATGTACCAACACAAAGAGGAAGAGTACAATGGATTTCACCCTAGATGTTATTCATATAGTCCTCTAGCTCCCAAATTGAAGAAATTGCATTAAAATTAACGAGGACAAATTAGTTGAATAATATATAACTATGGAGGTGGCCCACTAGTGACACCTCAATAGCTCACCCCAGGAAGGATGGAGCCAAAATGGAAAACAATATCCTATGAGTTGACTCCATTGACCCAAATAGGCCATGATAGTATATTTAGGTTTCATCTTTGGAAACATAGACTCAAAGAATTACTAACCATAGATGTACTACTGCATTGACCATTGTTGGGGGTAATCAATATTTTTATCAGGCACAAATTATTTTTTAAAAAAATCAACACCCAACTCCTCCAAGTCAAAAACACCAATAAAATTTACATGACCTCATTCATGATGTGGCAAGAAGTGAGGTTGAAAACCATTCCTTGCGGCCTAAACACATAGGACCACTTAGATGACAAGGTCAAGAAAGCACTTGAATGAGAATTCTACCCATAACTACAGATAGAAAACACCAAAACAATTTTTTTTGCTTCAATGGTGCATTCATTATTGATGGGATTAATAAGTTGAATAAAGAAATTAGATATTAGCTATCTCAATATGCAATTGGTTTAATAGACAAGTGGAGATACTAGTCCATCTAGTTTAAGTCTTGTACATATATCAGGTTGAGCAGCTTAAAAGGGGAGCCTTTCCTCCTTCCCTAGCATTGCAATGACTAGGTAATTTTGTTGAAGTTTTCTAGGCACATTTTGGAACCCTAACCCTTGATGATGGCTAATAATAATCACAGGTTGACTTCTAATTCTCTCTCATTGTCCCTAAGATTCTACAAGTTCATAATATATGATCACTACCAAGGATGCATTTTTTGACTTGTAGAGTTTTAACCTCTCGGAGTTGACTTATATGTGATATCCTTATGACCCATAGAAAGTAATAAAGGGGATACTTCCTAATGCCACCCCTAAATACAAGCCCTAAATTGAGGACTTATATGAAGGCTTGTAGGATGATTTTGACAAATGAAGGTAGATTTTTCAAAGGTTTACTACCTCATATATGAGAATGTTTAACTTGTAGAGGGACATTTCCAAGGAGTATTCAAATAAGGGTGATGAAATAGACTCCACCTACAAGGTACTATAGGTGGACCAAGGCCCCCTCTCCCTGATCAACTGGGATGAGGAGGAAAAAAATTGATATAAAATCCATCTCCAAGGGAAGAATTGACTAGAGCAATAATTATTTTGACCTCAATCTCCCCAAGAGCTTGCTAAAGGCCATAACTAAGTGAAACGGACCCCAAAAATGATATAAAAGGAGGAAAGAAAAAGGAAATAAAGGTGGCATGAACACCAAGTAGGAAAATACCCTAGAAAATGTTACACATGTAGAGATGATGTAGAACCTGGGTGAAAAGATATGACACTCATAGAGGCTAGCCTCTATTGTCAACCAGGGAGTTGAACAACCCCATAATAGGTAATAATAATCATGCCAAAGATTTCCTGAGAATAGTGTATTCATACTAGGTATTATTTCCCTATCACATAGTGCATTTAAATTGTCAACCTAGGGACATATAATTAAAATGGGACAGCATAGTTTGTGCACTAAGCCTCTCATAAAGTCATCTTACTTAAGTTGTAGGAAAGGAAAATACATAGAAAGAACTAGGCTATTGCTATAGGAAAGTAAAACACACAGATGAATAAATAAAACTGATGTAAACAACCATAAATTTAACTCCAACCTATCCTATCATTCCAACACATGTACTATTTCTATCTCTCCATATGATGCAGGAGAAAACACAAATATAATGTTGCAGGAGTAAGTAGTGAACACTACTTCAAATACTAAAAACAATTAAACTACTTTCTCTACTCTAATCTACTCCACCTCCCAAGTGGGCCCCCTTGGTTGGTTTTGATTAACTATGAACACATAAGATAATTCAAATTACTCCTTCACTTCATATAATCAGAAAATGGATTACATAAAAATGAAACACAAGATCAAAGAGTAACTTGCTTCTCAATACAACAATAATACATTCATTTGTCTAACTAGATTTCCATCAATCATATCCCCATATATAGAGGATTGACATTTGAACATTTAGATAAATTTGACTGATTCATCCATGAAGGAAGGAGAACATGTCAATCTATAACAAAAGATCATAAAGACCAAACAACCATCTCAACAAAATATTGATTGTAGAGGATATTTAGCATGGTCATGCCCCTATATACCCTTATACATTCATTCCTTCAATTCTGTAGGTATGTCTCGCAGTTGTCTTAATGATTCTTCTTATCATGGCTGAAACATCATCTCTTCCTTGTCAACACAACCAATTTTATCTTCAGTCGTTCCTTCAATCCTGGTAGAGTAGTAGTGTATGCATGCATATTCAAGTATTCAACTTAATCAATTTCATCCAAATATTAAGACACACATTAAAATAGTTATATGAAATACTATAGTATATATATAGTATTAGCAAGGTGTGTCTACTATTTTCTACCCATAAGTTTGAGGATCTGTCTATACTCATAGCACATATACAAATTCAAGAACTTTAAAAAGTCACACAAATGTTTTGGGAATGTCTAAGAATAGAGCATAAAATAACATAAAACAAAGAAAAACTTTAGTCTCATCATTTACCCCCCAACAAGTATAATGCTTGTCCTCAAGCATTACACTTCTTTGAAATTGTTCTGAATTCTCCAACCTCTATTTTTCCTCTCCGCTTACTCTTGAAGGTGTAGTAGAACCCTTTGGTTCTCTCCCAATAGTTCACTCAGTAATCTTCTTGCACTTGGTCCACCTTTGTAGTGTTGATGTCATACAATGGCCACAGGAGCATCAGTGGCTGAAAGGTTAGAGGACACCAAAGCTCTCTCCCGGTCTGTCTCCCTAATTGCATGTATTTCATTGCTTTGTTTACTACTGCCTCAAAATTAATTGGACTGTGTGGTTTGAACTTTTTGAAAATCTCAAGTAATCTATTCCATCTACTCCTTACTCTAGTTGGGGCTCTTAGGAATGTGAAATAAGTCAATCCCTGATATTCTTTATAGACCTTATCTCTCATAGAAAAAATATTATCTCAGGTTTATGGTTTTGTCTTCCCATAAGTAAGTGTGAACCAATCTCTCAAGAGAACATCTAGCTTACTGGATTTAGCTCTTAAAGGTAAGTGCTCTGATTTTTCCCGGTCTCTATAATTGTCCAGTTGTCTATCATAGTTGGCTTCATTATGCATCCAAGACATTAATGCTTTCAAATGTACATTCCCTATGTAAAGTAAGGGATTCCAATCAGTTTCATTTGGAATGATGAAATTATGAAGATACAATTCACAAAGTAAATTCTACTACCAAACAGGAAGTGTCTGATATAAACCATAAAAATCTTCAGCTGTTCTGAACTCAGACTCGTTATCCTAGATAGTCATCATTAACTAGAATAGAAGGAATTTCTCTTTTAATAAAATAGCATAGACCCTTGGGGGAGGCCTACAAGCTATGATTTGATCAACCAATTTTAGGGCGTGATCCATTTTCTAATTTTTTCTCTATTTTTTCTTTTAGGACCTCAATTTCTCCTTTCTACTCATTAATTTTCTTTTCCATCTTTTTCCTTTCCTCTCCCCACATAGTGTTCTTGAAGAAAAATTGGGTGTATAGACTAAAGAGAATAGATTACAAGGTAGGAAGGCTAGGCTCCTCTAATTGAGTTTTTTATCTTTTCTTAGCAATGTGAGCCTGCTCTAGATAATCTGTGTACCAAGTTCTTCTAAAAGGCACTATGGCATTTTGAGTATAGGAATATACTATTGATTGAGGCAACTAAAGCTCCTCATGATATCCTCTTTAATTGTTTGAGTTCTTTCCTTGGGTCTACTTTTTTGTGAGGGAGGCTCATTATGAGATGAATCACTTACATTCTGAGGAGGAGCTGGGCTAGTTAGTTGAAATGGAGAATCATCTGAAACATAATTAATATGAGAATCTATATTAGGCTTTTCTATTGGAACATCTTGACTCTTTGGGGAAACCTAAGGAACTTGTACCCTCATCCTATAACTTCCTCTCAAAGGGGTTTCTTTTACTTCCACATTTTTATTTTTGCTAACTTTCTTTGGTCTCTCAGCTGCAAGAGTAGTTGCTACAGGATCTGATTTCCTTTTTCTACTTTTTGAGACTATAGGGTTTTGGGGTTCTGCTTTAGGAACTGGAGTTCCTTCATCAACCTTTCATTTCTCTTTTCTTTGAGATGAGGTAGGTACATTATCATTCAGGATAGGAGGAGGTTCCTTTTCTTTAGGATTCTTAGATTCTCTTTCTTGGGGTATTTCAACTGGTTCAGAGGGTATTTCACCCTCAGGAACTAGCTACTCAACAAGTTCATTTTGAGGCTATAAGGTTTTGACCCTAACAAATTCATTCCATTCCAGAGGAGATATGTCTCTAAGAGATCTTTCAAATAGAAGTTTGACTAGGGCATGATGTGAAACATAATTTTTTTATCCCTTTTGATTTATTTCCTCAGCACTTATACTTAGCTTGTTATACAAAAAATTTAGAATATTCACTTGAAGATTATTTCTGATGCAGCTAAGTAATTTGAAATGATGCGCATGTAAATGGTAAAATCTCCCTTAAAATGTGAAATACCTTATAATGTGTGTAGCTAGCTCATTTTATGGAGTGGGTATTGACATTCTCTTGCAACCTTGTTTGTTTACTTCTAGCAGAGGGTCAAAAGGATGAGTGAATTGAGCTCGCATCAACTTGGCATCATGCTCATTAGGGTAATGCTCCCAAATTGGTGGCAAGCCTTTCACCTTTGCAATATGTTGCTCCATTGCTAAAATGGTCACTCCCTAGACATTTTCTTCCCCTTCAAATGTGTTCATGAACTCAGTAGTCACATCCTCGTCAAACTCTATTAATTTCAAGAAATAGCCAAGGCATCCACAGGCATGAAATCTACAGACAACTTCAACATTAGTTAACAAAATAGTATGAACCACACATTCATGTCGCATTAGCTAGCCTTCCATTATTCAAAATTCTTTTTCCAAATTTCTTTCCCGGTATGCCAATTCACAACTTCCTTTTTCTCTGAAACCCCAAATTTCCTAAATCCTTATGAAATTCCCTTCAATTAGGTTCGTAACTACACTTCAATTTCAACTCCCTTCAATCTTTGTGTTGCATTATTTTTGAAAAATGGGCAATATAAATGATAATGACACTTTACGACAAGGAATTATGTTTTTAAGTGCAATTAACTCTCACACAAGTTGATTATGTCATCTAGGGTTACGTCAATCAGGAATCAAGAATAATCTAGAAATTTAGGTGCAATACTTTGTGCAAGCATTGCAAGGACTTGATGACACAATACTTAAGTAGAGATTTGGCTGACATGCAATCTAATTTGGGATGATAGGTATAGAAAATAGCGACTTAGAAATTAATACACTTTTCTCCCCAGTATGAAAGAATGACAAGTGTCCACACTTGTTGCAATTTGCAAGAGGTAGAAAACTGGCATAATGTCATAAGATATAAATATATGCATCATTAGATATAATTGTCAAAATATGTGTGGTAAAAGTGAAAATAAATTGAAAAGTTGTACCTATCATATTGTTTGTCGTATGCATTGGAAGGACGAGATTAGAATTCACCTTGAAATTTACAGTCACTGAATGTATTTATGTGATGATTTGGAATTTATTGAAATCTTAGAAAATGAAGAAAGTGGGTGATGTGGAGTTTGTGTGGGTGGAAGATAAAGAAATGAGGTGTGTTGAAAAGAGAAATTAAGAAAGTGAATGGGGAATGAGACTTCGGGAAGAAGAGAGTGAAGCTATAGGAAGGAGCTTGACACCTTATGTTGCAAGAGTGATTACCTTTGTTGTTGTTGGATCGGCTTCTTGAAATTGTTGCAGGAAATCTTCCTTGGTTTGTGGTTGATGATATAGATGGAGTCTATGTCCATTGACCAACAATTTTAAATGTACTGGATAAATTTTTGTCAGCTGAACTGCTCCATTTTCAAAGACATGTGTTATCTCATATGGTCCTAGCCATCTTATTTGTAATTTTCCTTGTGTTTCTTGATATCTTTGTTGGCAATTTGGCTGAGTTACATACTTAGATGTTGTCATTATGGAAACATATGATCTACATGAAGATCGTATATGATAGAGAGCAAGTATGACAGAGCACAAAGCAAAACTGTCTAAGTATGAGATAATGTTTTTTCTAGTGTACCCGGAGATATTTTTGATTAGTGATGATGATTGGAGTAATTTCAGTGCTTGCACACTTGAACATAGATACTATGATGACTATAGAAGACTCACCTAAGATCACAAGTCAATACAGCATGTACGGAAGAAATTATGACAATTTTACCAGAGATAGTGTCAAGCTGACAGGACAGAATATGAAGACAAAATTGGTAAAGAGTTAAGGGATTATTTTGTTTATCAAAATAATGTCTTAAAAATATAAAGTGACAACATCCTAGATGTTAACCCTTGTGTAAATATGTATTTTGTATGATGCTTTTGTCAAGCCAACTATAAGAGTTATTAGTCTTAATAACTTGTATAAATATAAGGCATATGTAAATGTGAAGAAGAAGCAATTGTAATGATATAGATGGTATAGTGAACATATAAGCAAAGAGATATTGATGTAAAATTGTGAAAGAAAAGAAAAAAGTATAAGGTTATGTACTTTGTCCTATTTTGTAATCAGTAATCATTGTACATTACTTGTTTGGGCAGTGGGCTCATCTAGTAATCACATTTTTTACTACCAACTCTTAGCAGGGTTGAGGCTTCTAACAAGGCCTAAAGTCCCTTCATTAGGACCGAGACACTATATGCATGTAATAGGCTCCTAACAAGGTCAACATCCTTAACAGGATACTTTTGATTAGTGAATCTTTGTGGGTACCATCCCCACCAGGGTTTTCCCTTGGCCAGGGTTTCCTCAAGAACAAATAATGTGTTATGAGTTCATTTTCTTTATTGTTATGCATATTCTTTAGTTTACTATGTTATGCATGTATCAAGTTAATCTGTTATATCCATAATTGGGCAAAAGTAAAAGTTTTTAGAATACTGTTTCACCCCCCCCCCCTCTTAGTATTCCCTATTTCTAATAATCTTGAATCAAACAATAGTGCCCAGTCACCTACTTTGAACTGTTTGTTCTTGATGTGGGAGTCATGTCATTTCTTTCTTTGTTTTTGGACTATCTTTGCATGCTCCAATGCATATTTCCTCATCTCATCCAAAGAGTTGAGATTCAGTAAGCATTTACATTGTGCTGCAGGAAGGTCTATGTTCAACTTCAAAGCAGTCTGCAATGTTTTGTGTTCAAATTCAATCGGGAGCATAGTTACTTTTCCATAGAGTAGTTCAAATGGATTTAGTCTAGTTGTTGTTCTCCATGTGATTCTATATACCCATACTACTTCTAATAAATAGCTTCTCCAATCTCGGTAGTTGAGTTGAATTGTTTTTGTAAGGACTGCTTCAATTTCTTTGTTGGTGACTTCCGCTTGACCATTGTCTTGTGGTTGGTAGGGACTAGATTTTTTATGTCTAATGTTGTATTCATTCATGAAGTCTGTTATGATATTTGATGTAAATTGTTCTCCTTGATCAGTTACTAGCTCCCTTGGTACACCGTAGCGAGTAAATATTTCTTCATACAAGAGTGTTGCTACTTTGCTATCACGGCCATGCTTCATTGCCTTCACTTCTACCTATTTTATTACATAATTTGTGCATACCAAGATGTATGATTTTCCATTGGATGGAGGGTCTATAGGACCAATAAAATCCATGCCCCATTTATCAAATGGTGTGACAACCACTTGTGGGTGTAGAGGCATTTCATCTAATTTTGTAGGACGGTCCATCCTTTGGCATTTATCACATTTTTTGGTATAATTGGCTGCATCTTTGTGAAGTGTTGGCCAATAGTATCATGTTGTTAATACTTCCATTTCTGTCCTATTTTCTACAAAGTATCTTCCATAAGGTTCAATATGGAAAGCATGCAAGATGTCATAGGTTTCATCTTCTTGTACACATCTTCTCATGACTTGGTTTGGGCTAGTGTAAAACAATGTGTTATTAATCCATGTATATTGAAAGCTCTTCTCAACTAGAAATTTTTTGTCCTTTGGATAAAAGTGTGCAAGCATCTTGTCAACTACAAGATAATTGGCTATATCGGCATACCGTGGACTCTTGATAGCAATGTGGAACAAATTCTCATCTTGATGTAGAAGCATCCTAGGGTAGTTGGAAATCTTTCGTGGTAGTGTATTGAAGTGTTTTTGTGTTACTTCATTGTAGCTTTGACCAAGGATTTCAGTCACTGAAGGAACTTGGTAAACCTCTAGTGCTCGGCAAAACCTATACTTGGTGATGCTTGTGGTGCTCAGTTGAAATGCTTTCTCAGTGATGCCTAGTTGGCTCGGTTGTTTTACTGGCACTCAATAGTTCTGGCTTACCGACTGGAATTCTTAGAGATTTGGTTGGCCGACTTGGTGTATTTAATGTTGGTAGCTTGTGTTGCATTATCCTATGTGGATCTAGAGGCTGACATAGAGAATTAATTATTTGTAAGGCTATTTGAGAGCCGACTGATGTTGCATTTAATATTTGTTTGTTTTAGAAGCCGACTTGGCTTAGAAGTTAATTGTTTCTTCTATCCGACTTATGGTTGAAGAAATGTATTTAAGGAAGGTTTGGGTATTTTTTTAGTGAGAAAGTGAGTCAGTTAGTAGAAGGAGGTCAAAAGACAAGAAGTGGATCCTGTGAGATCTTGAAGATTAGATTGTTTTTATGATATTTGTAATAGAAAAGCTAGTGGTTTGCATGATTAGAGACAAGGAGATTACTTGTTGGCTTGAGAGCTCAAGTTTAGATCTACCTTAGTGTTTCCACCAATTGTTGATGTGATCAAAGTTGGAGTAGCTAGGAGATTGTAGAATTACTATTGTAATTGTTTATATTTGGCCCTAACCCGAAAGGCCTTACAGTCAGGCATGTTGAATGAAATTCTATTTGAGCATTATCTTGTTGTGTTTCCTTTGTATTGTTGTTGCTAGTGTAGACTTGGACTATCCATTCTAGGATACCCTAGGTTGCACTGAGTCAGGTGGTATCAGAGCTTGAAGTTCTTGAGAGTGTAAACCAATTGCCGAGTTGAGGTAGTTTGCACTAGGACCTTGGGTTTTTGAAGATCTTGAAGGATGCCTCCAAGAAGATTGGACCCTAGGGTGATTGTAGATCTCTATGATGTTGTAGAATTGAATATTATAGAGAAGGTTAAATTAGATTTCAAATCTGAGATGGAATTGATGAAGAATGACATGATCGCTAAAATCATGAGGGCTATTGTTGGTATGCCAAGGAATATTGGTACTGAAGATGGCTATGAGGAAGCTATTGAAGACTTTGAAGCTAATGGATTTAGTGGAGATGATCAGAGGGATAGATCTGGTGAAGAAAGAACTGATCAGTTGCATAGATCAGGCTCTCGGTTAAGCACTAGTTACCAAATGAAAGTTTCTAACTTCTCTAGTACTTGGAGACCTGAGGATTTGATTGATTAGATTGGTGAGTTATAAAATTTATTTAAGCTTGAAGAAATTAAATATCCTCTTAGAGTAAGGTTAGCACAGACTAAGTTTAAAGGACATGCTACTCTTTGGTGGAAAGAATTGCAAAGTGGTAGAGAAGATGAAAGTGAAATGAAGATCAATTGTTGGAGTTTGATAGTGACTAAGTTGAAAGCTAAGTTCATACATGTCAACTATGAACTTGACTTGTTTAAGAATTTTTAGAACTTGAAGAAAAAATATTTGACTATGGAAGACTATACCGAGGAGTTCTATGAATTGACAATTCAGTCTAGACATAGAGAACTTGGTAAATAAAAGGTAGCTCGATATGTGAATGGTTTGAGATTCAATATTCAAGATGAGCTTGGTATGTTGAAGATTCATTTAGTTGAGGATGCTTATCAGTATGCTCTGAAGGTAGAAGATAAGTTGAAGAGGAGACAACATGGTAATTCTTGAGGGAAGGAGAAGCTTGATCACTTGGTGAAGGATAAACTAACTGTCAAAGATGAACCGAAACCTATTGAGATGAGAAAGAGGACAGGTAGGGTTATCTTTAAGGTTACTTTTTATAATTGTGGTGAAGAAGGACATCGATCTTTTGAATGTCCACATAATAAGCTTGGTAATAGAAGGAATGTTGTGGTGAATGAGAACATATTGAATGAACCTAAAGTAGTGTCAGAAAACTTGTTGGTTCAAAGAACATGGCTTGGTACTAAGGTGGAACCTTATCAAAGGAGTAGTTTTTTTAGAACTCAGTGCTAGTCAGGAGGTAAAATTTGTAATGTGATTGTGGATAGTGGTAGTACTGATAACCTTGTAGCTCAAGAGATGGTTCAGAAACTTTATTTGAAGAGAGTGAGACATCCTTATCCTTATAGGATTGGCTAGTTGCAAGATGTTCATGCTCTTGAAGTAAGGGAGCAATGTCTTGTTGATTTTTAGATTTTCCAATATAAGGATCAAGTGTTGTGTGATATTGTGGATATGAGTAGTTGTCACATATTGCTTGGTAGACCTTGGCAGTATGATTGCAGAGCTATCCATGATTATGTCAAGAATGTATTTACTATTGAGAAGAATGATAGGAAGTTTTCCCTAATGCCTTTGTTGGATACAACACTCAGTAGGAGGAAACTGAGCTTTGTGAGCCAAGATGAGTTGAAGGTTCCTAAAAGGATTGATGATTAGTATGGAGAAAAAACCTGTGGATTGTCAAGGAAAGACTTGAAAAGACAAAGAAAGCAGAAGTGGAAGAGTATTCAAGGTGAAGACTCGAAGGACCTATATAAGAAGAATTAGTTTGGGGTTTATGTGTTGAATCCCAAAAGATGTTCTTCCATCCTTTGAGAACATCTTTTCAAACTTGGGGTGTCTGATGCAAGAGCATCCTAGCATAGTTGGCAATCCTGCATGGTAGTGTATTGAAGTGTTTCTGCGTTACTCAATTGTAGCTTTGACCGAGGATCTCAATTATTGAAGGGGCTTGATCACTGAAGGAACTTGGTAAACCTTTGGCACTTGGTAGAACCTGTGCTTGGTGAGGCTTCTGGTGCTCGGTTGACATGCTTTCTCAATCATGCCTAGCTTGCTCAGTTGTTTTACTGGTGCTCAATAGTTCTGGCTTACCGACTAGAGTTCTTAGATATTTGGTTGGTCGACTTGGTGTATTTAATGTTAGTAGCTTATGTTGCATTCTCCTATGTGGATTTAGATTCTAACATGGAGAATTAATTATGTGTAAGGATATTTGAGAGCCGATTGATGTTGCATTTAATATTTTTTTGTTTTAGAAGCCGACTTGGCTTAGAAGTTAATTATTTCTTCCAGCTGGCTTGTGGTTGAAGAAATGTATTTAAGGTTTGGGTAGTTGTTTAGGGAGAAAGTGAGTCAATCAGTAGAAGGATGACTTTAAGACAAGAAGTGGATCCTACAAGATCTTGAAGATTAGATTGTTTGTATGATATTTTTAATAGTAGAGCTAGTAGTTTGCATGCTTGGAGACAAGGAGATTGCTTGGTGGCTTGTGAGCTCAAGTTTAGATTTTCCTCAGTGTTTCCACCAATTTTTGATGTGATCAGAGCTAGACTAGCTAGGAGATTATAGAATTACTGTTGTAATTGTTTGTATTTGGCCCTAACCTGAAAAGCCTTACAGTCAGGCATGTTGAATGAAATTCTATTTGAGCATTATCTTGTTGTGTTTCCATTATATTGTTTTTGCTAGTGTAGACTTGGACTATCCATTTTGGGATACCCCAAGTTCCAATGCGTCACATCTGGAAATGTGTCATCTATCAATGAGGTATTTGTATCATCATGTTATAATCTAGACAAATAGTCTGCTACTACATTTTCTTTTCCTGGCTTGTCTACTATTGTGAGATCAAATTCCTGTAACAGAAGAAGCCATCTTGCTAAACCTTCTTGAAATTGTAGGTTTGTTCATAAGATATTTTATTGCAGCATGGTCAGTATGAACAAATATTGGATATCTTGTTACATAGTGTCAAAACTTGTTTAGAGTATAAACAACTGCTAATAGTTCTTTTTCTGTAACTATGTAGTTTAACTCTGGACCATGTAGACTTTTGTTGATGTAGTAAATATCATTTTCAAGTTTTTCAAACTTCTGGCCTAGGATAGCTCCTATTGCATAGTCAGATACATCAGTATGTATATAAAATGGCAAAGTCCAATCAGGGCCTTTTAGTACTGGTGCTCTTGTAAGAAGGTTTTTAAGCTGCAGGAATGACTCTTCACAAGCTAGGGTCCATGTGAATTTGGCCTCTTTTGTAAGAAAAGTATATAGTGGACTGGCTATATGACTAAAGTTTTGAATAAAACATCTATATTATCCATCATGTCCTAAAAAGGATCTAACATCTTTTTTCTTAGTAGGTGTAGGAAATGTTAGGATTACCTGTATTTTTGTAGGATCCTCTTGTATTCTAGCTTCTGAGATGAAGTGCCCTAATACAACTCCTTCTTACATTATCATGAAACATTTCTCACTATTGAGAGACAAACTATGCTCTTTGCATCTGATCAAAACTTTCTCCAAATTCTCTAACACTTCTTCAAATGTGACTCTGAATGTGGTGAAGTCATCCATATAAATCTCCATGCAGTCATGTGAGATGTCAGAAAAATGTTGATCATAGCCCCCTGACATGTTGCAAGTGCATTACATAACCCAAATGGTAAAATAGAGTACGCATATGTTCCCCAAGGACATGTGAATTTTTTCTTTTTCTGGTCTTCATGTGTAATGCTAATTTGATTGTATCCACTATAGCCATCAAGAAATGAGAAGTACTTTTTACCTACTAATGTATCTAGCACCTGATCAATAAATGGTAATGGAAAATGGTCTTTCTTTGTTGAATTATTGAGCTCTCTATAATCTACACATATTCTCCATTCACCCCCTTTATTAGGTACTATAACAAGAGGTGAAACCCATTTACTTTCTGAGATTGGATATACAAAACCAACATTTAGTAGTTTCGATAGTTTTGTTTTCACAATTTCTCTAAGGCTTGGGTTGATCCTTCTCTATGGCTGAGGTAGAGGTAGACTTCCTT
The DNA here is from genome assembly GCA_027943335.1 of Chamaecyparis obtusa. Taxonomy (NCBI): domain Eukaryota; kingdom Viridiplantae; phylum Streptophyta; class Pinopsida; order Cupressales; family Cupressaceae; genus Chamaecyparis; species Chamaecyparis obtusa. The sequence continues at coordinate 1,971,687 of BSBK01001043.1, read as the reverse complement.
CATTGATTTAAATCCTGTGTGTACAAATTTTTTGGCTTAATCCTTTCATATCCCTATAGTCACAAGAAAAAGCCTTTTCATGTTTACATAGGAGTTATGTCAACAATTTTAATTATTGTTGTGATAATTTATTGTTAACATGAAGGTTTTGGCTAGGTGAGAGTTATATAGTAGTTGTTAGCTCTAGCATTGAGGATTCTGATATAGGTTTGGTTGATATCTCACAGGGTAACAATTGATGGATGATTTTAGGTTATGTGGGTAGGACACAGTTTTCAAAAGTAGTCAATTGTAGAATTGAACTTTGAGAAATATCTTTTGTTGTAACACAATCATTTGTAAGGATACTCTGAAGGACATCATCACCTTCTTGCAGTTTCAAAAAAGATTTCCTATGTAGCATCATCAGTTGAGAAACAGAGTTTATTTCTTCTTCCTCATCTCCCAAGTTTGGCCAAAAAGGATTGTTTAGATCTGCTTTTGGTTTGGCTAGAGGATATAATGCTAACTTCTTGAAGGTTTGGCCATCAGAGATGGTCATATTTCCTGATCTACAACTGATATAAGCATATGTTGTTGCTAACCATGATATTCCAAGGATTACTAGATAACCAGCAAGGGTTACTTTGGGTGATAGTATCATAAAGTTAGTGAGGTATTCCTAGGAATCTAATGTGACTACTATATCTTTGATTATACCATCTAGAGTGAAAGTAGAATTGTCTGCAAGTTGTAAAATTGTTGGAGTGGTCCTTAATCCCTCTATACTCAACCTATGCATAGTATCCTTGGTCATGACATTTATAGCAGCACCTAGGTCTATCAAATCATTCTTCACTAACTGGTCATTAATTATTACATGTACAAATGGGCTTCCTAGATCAAAGTACTTAGGAATCACAATTTTTCCCAACATTATATCAACCAATTGACCTATGACATGCACTGTTTGGGGATCCTTTTTCTTTCTTCCGGGTTTCTTAAGACATGCTTCTTTAATGGCTCTTCCATAGAGTGGAACATCTTTAATAGCCTGAAATAGTAAGATTTGGATATGCATGTTCTTTAATTGGTCAAGGATATTAAATGGTGCTTCTTCTTAGAGTATAGGTTTGTCCATCCTAATCCTCTGAGGAAAAGGAAGATTATCTTGTGTAGTGGTGGATAAAGATGTAGGGGATCTATATTTACCCTTATTACATTTATATTGTTGTATCTATGTAAGGGGAATATAGGACCTATCCCTAATCCAAATTCCCAAAAGAGAGATCCAAATTGATTAATCACAAAGAAGTGATCAATGCATAAATGAATCAAACAATGGAGAATATGCAGAAAGGATGGAATCCTATAATTTTCTATAGAAACTATATGCTTGAAACCTTTAATGAATAGAAGGTAAATACTAACCTAAAAATAGGGCAAATCTAGAAAAGACTAATTTTTTATGTCTGTGCACAGTTTTGGGGAATTCTGCAACCTACTTTGGACTGGAAATGCAAAGACAGAGAAAACCCAAAAAAAATTTGTCCTTCTAAGGTCAAGATAACTTTGACCCAGATAGCAGGGCATAATTGTACCCCTCACTGAAGATCATCCTTGACCTAAAATAGCTCTGATGAAAATTATGTTTCCAGATCCTGAAAGTTTTTCAAAAAGGGTATCCAGATCTGAACTTCAGTTAATTGTCCTGTACCTGTACCTGCAAGAAAAATGGTTTTTGTTATCTAGATGGGGGTTTGCCTTGGTCAAACCCTAGTTTGGAATCAACCTTGAAATGTAAGAACCATCAGGTCATCATTCACCCATTTTGTCAAAGTCTTCAATTTCTCAGAGAAAGTTGTCAAAAAGAGGCTGGAAACAGGGGGAGAGAAGAAGAATAGGGGAGAACACCTATATCCATGCAAAGACCTAATCAAGGCACTTGACATGACCCCAAAACACTTACTCGGAGGGCTTAACACTCTTATCATGGAAGTGCTTCCATTTTAAGATGATACATTAAGCCCCCATTTTAGAAAGAGTATGGACTTGATGAAAACTCTTGGTAAAGGAGATCATAATGAAAAGATAATCTTATTGAAATCAAAGGGACAAAGAAATCCTCAAGCTCCCATGGATTCAAGTCTTCATCAACTCCAAGATCACAGTAAGAGAGACATCTCTAGAAAAGAGAGAGAAGAGGGTGTGATTATCTTGCCCAATGAGAACATATGTCCCATTGTGAACTACACAAGGAAATGATGCAACTAGAAAGATGGAATTGAACTGCCTAGTGAATGTGGCTACTCAATAGTCAACCCATCAAGGATTCACCCTTAAGAATATTCTATTCCATAAGAGTAAAACCAAAAACAAAGGATATCCGGTCTTAAGGACACCTTTGACCTTAAGGGATCACAAAAATTTGAAATTGGAGGGATCAAGAGATCCTAAATAAAAATCCATGCTTTAAGGATTAGTCACTAATCCATAAAGAGAAAAAAGTATCTTGAAAAATAATATATGTATATTGAAAAGTGTGTGCATGCAATAGGTGAGCAGAGCGTATGCCCCCATGTTAAAGTCATTGCTAACACTTTAACAGGAGCAATGGCTTTCACGGAAACATAAACAACTCCACTGACTACGTTTCCACTATGAGATGCCCCTAAATGAAGACAAATCAAGGTAAATACCACATAAACATATAGAGAACATAGAAGGGATCTACCTGTTGTGGGGTCAATATGATCATAAGATAATATATATATCATATTATTGAAAATAAATTGACATCATTGCCCAAAGAAACTAGAACTACAATCACAAAGGAGGAAAGATCACATAAGAGATATGAAGAAGAATCTTTTTGGACCATGACCTGGAAACCAAAAATATTTAGTGTTAACAAGTCCTAGATCCAAGTAGATTATCCAAGGAAACATTTATGAACAATAGCACAAGTACAACATAACATGAAACAACATATAGAAGAATAGAGATACATATAGAGGAATTGTACAAGAGGTTTGATTCCTTTATCACCTTGTACCTATTATAATAACTAAGAGGGGTGGTGAATCAGTTAGATCAGTTATCCAATAGTCCTAATTACAAAATGTATCACTTAAAACAAATTTAGCAAATATCTGCAGCTTGGTAACATTAAATACTAAACTGTTTGTGCCTTTACCGATTACCAGTTAATTACTCACAATAAATACCGACCAAATCAAATATACAATATGTAAAGTATGATAACCAAACATTTATCACCAAAACACATAACACAATGATTTAACGTGGAAAACCTACTAAGGGAAAAACCACTTGCGACTGGTAATCCAAAATGTTTTTAACTCTTATGAAGTGAGCTCAGTGAAAAGCCAACCCTATTAAAGGTTACAAAACACACTGTAAGGTCTGACCTTGTTAGAGGATTTAAGACTAACAGTTATCATCTAACCAACATTCACTATGGGGTTGACAGGATAATGATGTACATTATATGAATGACATAGGGCAATCATAAGATAGTTAAGTCCACTCGTTTAAGAGATTTTTCTATTACAATGGTTAAACTGAAATAGTACATGATCTGATTACAATACAACTTGATTTTGTAGATGTTCAGATATATTCTAAGCCCATACAGATCCTCTAATTGATATTTCAATTTAGTTTTTCATTATTCAATAACTTACTATCACTCGGTAAAAGCTCTTTGATGCTTGGTTAACTCTACAATTTGGTTCTCCTTCAACCAATATGATCAAGCATGCATGAATTTGTGTTCATGCAAAATCTCTACAATATCCTTCTTCTGAAATGGTTTCAACAATGAAACCAATGTCTCTTATATAGACAAGTAAACCATTTTCTTTTCATCCATCAGATTTTGCCGCTTGATCTCCTTCGTTGATTTTGCCACTTAAACCTTCCTGATTAGATGTGTCAATAACTCATTTCAATTCCATCCTTTAGATCTTCTTTGAATTTTGTTAGCTATGGATTTCATAACAAACTTTATCTTCAACCTTGAAATCATACACTTTCTAGCTCATCGATTTCTACCGGCTAAACTAAACATTTAGTTCTTTCATCCATACTCAGTTGACAAAGAAATGCATTGGTGAATACAAGATCAATTAATATTGTCACTCGGTATACACTACACTAGCTTGGTGTATACTGGAGTGCTTCATTTACTGACCACACTGCTTTGTAAAGTTTTCCTTCCAACTTCATACAAATAAATGCAACATAATCAAGTCAACCATATGAAGTCATAGACTCATCAATAAGTTACCCAAAGTATTCCTTATCCTCATCTGTCATATCCATCTTCCTCCATGTACATATCTCAATTCTTAATCTTTTCTCTCCTCTTTACAAATGTTTAGATATTTGCAATTATCATGATAAGTACTGTCAAAACTAGTTGACATCAATGACAACATAACAACTGATTCAATTATCTTACATATCAATTCAGTACTTGGTGATCTCTAATCATTGATCTTCAAGTCATTCAGATACTCAATCATTTGTAGTTCATATATCTCTCCCTTTGGCATTGATGGCAACTCAAGCAATATGAAATATACCATACACATACCAAACATGTATTCTACAACTATGTAAGAAAATTTTGTAAGCTCTCCCTAGCTTGATATTCAATATGTTTAATCACTACGTTACATGATAGCATTGTAAGTGTAGACTTCCCTTTGTAGATTTGATCTTGTCAGCTCTTAGATTCCTTCTGTTATTAGCAACAAATCTTCAAAACTCTCCTTTGACTTTCTTAGATTATCTCTCCCTTAGATAGATGTTCTAGTGATCTCTCAATTTGTCATATTGTTTATCTCTCCCTTTGACAACAATGCCAAAGAAAAACATAAAATATATAGCACTGCAATAGCCAAGTGACTCTCTATTATTTTGTGGAGATAATGTATCTCAGTATACTGATATGGAAGTCTTTGTACTAGTTCCTCAAATCTTTCACAACCTTAGACAGAATCCAAAGTGTGAACTATGTTGCATCAACATGAATGATCTTCTGATAAGATTAGGCTGATGCAACCTCCAGATCACATTTGTGACCATAAGACAAGGGATAGACCCCAAGTCTAGTCCTCAAGTATTTAAATATTTCCTTTTGTAGAAGCTTGGTAAAAATATCAACAAGTTTCTCTTTTGATGTAACATATTCCAATTTGACTTGCTTCTCCTATACTTTCTCTCTTAAGTAGTGATACTTAATAGAAATATGCTTGGTCTTTGAGTGCATTACATGATTCTTATAAATATTTATTGCACTAGTGTTTTCATAATATAATCACCGGCTCAGTGATTACCTCATTCATCCCTTCCAACACTTGTTTGATGGAAGAAATGTTTGAACATTTTGTAGTAGCAGTAACATATTCTTCTTCGGTAGTAAATTGAGAAATACAATTTTTTTTCTTCTTTGTCCAAGTAACAAGTCTTTCACCAAATAAAAATGTTGCATCGGTAGTACTCTTTTTGTCATCTATATTTCCAGCCCAATCTGTGTCGGTGTAGACTCTTAGTTCAAACTTTCCTTCCTTAGGATACCATAATCCATATTCCTCTATTTTCTTTAGGTGTCTCAAGATTATTTTTACTGCAACCATATGTGAATCCTTTGGATTGGCAAAAAATATGGCAACAATCCCCACTGCATGTGCAATGTCTGGTCTATTGTGTACTACATACATTAGTTTAGCAATCATAGATCGGTACAATGTCTGGTTTACCTCTGTAGATTCATCATCTTTAGTCAGTTTGCAACCTATGACCATCAGTGTTCCAAATGGTTTAGCATCTTCCATGCCAAATGTTCTCAATACTTCCTTTATGTACTTGGATTGTGTGATGAAAATTCTATCATTCTTTTGAATAACCTGCAAGCCTACAAAGAACTTAATCTCTCCAAACATAGACATTTCAAATTATTTTCTCATCTCATCAGCAAATGATTTACAGATATGATCCTATCCTCCAAAAATTATATCATCCAAAAATAAGTATCCATCCTTTCATACCAGGCTCTTGGTGCTTGCTTTAAACCATATAAATCTTTGTGTAGTCTACATACCATCTCTTTCTTAACTAGATCAAAACACCCTTCTGGTTGTTCTATGCAGACCTCCTCTTTTAGTATCCCATTCAGAAAACTAGACTTAACATCCATTTGATAGACTTTAAACTTCTTATGTGTTGCATATGCAAGTAACATGCGGACTCCCTCTAGTCTAGCAATAGGTGAAAATTTTTCATCATAATCTATACCTTCCTCCTATGCATATCCCTTGCAAACTAGTCTAGCTTTGTTCCTTGTAACCTCTCCATTCTCATTCAGCATATTTCTAAAAATCCATTTAGTACAGATAATATTCTTATCTTTAGGTGTAGGTACTAAATTCCATGTCTTGATTTTCTCAATTTGTTCTACCTCTTCATTCATTACATTTATCCATTCATCATTCTCCAGCGCAACCTTAACATTTTTCGGTTCAAACTCACAAACTAAGCATGTACCATGTCTTAACTTACTTCTTATCAGCATGCCAGCTTGCTTGTCCCCAATGATTTGGTTCTTAGGATGATGTCTTCTAACAAATCTTGCCAGCATCCGATCTCTCCTTTGTTGTTCATCTTGTTCAGGTTCATTTCCTTGATCGGTAGCTCCTTCCTGATCTTTAGTTTCCCTTTGTTATTCCTTGGTGTTTTTTTCCTCATGCTCAGTCAACTCAACCTGTGGCTTTAGTAGGTGCTCTAGATGTTCAATGTAAGTGAATCTACCATAGTCTTTCAGCTCACTAGTTCTTTCTTCACCATTCTTATCATCAAATTCATCAACTCTGACATTAGTACTTTCAATCATCTTATTAGTAACTTTATTCAGACACTTATAAGCTTTGATTTTAGTAGAATATCCAAGAAATATCCCTTCATCACCTTTAGAGTGTTTTGTTTGTGTCCTTCAATTATAAGCCCATACAAATACAACACAACTTGATTTTGTAGATGTTCAAATCTATTCTAAGCCCATACAAATCCTCTGATCAATATTTCAATTCAGTTCTTCAATATTCAATAACTTACTGTCACTTGGTAAAAGCTCTTTGACACTTGGTTAAATCTATAGTTTGATTCTCCTTCAACCAGTCTGATCAGGCATGCATGAAGTTGGGTTCACGCAAAATATCAGCAATCTCCTTCTTTTGGCATGGTTTCAATAATGAAACCAATGTCTCTTATATAGATAAGTAAACCCTTTTCTTTTCATCCATCATATTTTTCCATTTCATCCCCTTCATTGATTTTTCAGCTTAAACCTTCCTCAGCAGATGTGTCAATAACTCATTTCAATTCCATCCTTTAGATCTTCTTCAAAAAAATTTAGTCATGGATCTCATAACAAACTTTATCTTCAACCTCAAAATCATACACTTTCCAGCTCATTGATTTCTGTCGGCTAAACTAAACATTTAGTTCTTTCATCCATACTCGGTTGACAGAGAAATGCATTGTTGAATACAAGCTCGGTTAATATTGTTGCTTGGTATACACTACACTAGCTCGGTGTATACTGAAGTGCTTCATTTACCAACCACACTGCTTTGTAAAGTTTTTCTTCCAACTTCATAATAGATTAATGCAACATAATCAAGTCAACCATATGAAGTCTTAGACTCATCAATAAGTTACCCAAAGTATTCCTTATCCTCATATGTCATATCCATCTTTCTCCATGTACATATCTCAATTCTTAATCTTTTCTCTCCTCTTTATAGATGTTTAGATATTTGCAATTATCATGATAAGTACTGTCAAAACTAGTTGACATCAATGACAACATAATGACTGATTCAATTATCTTACATATCAATTCAGTACTCAGTAATCTCTAATCACTGATCTTCAAGTCATCCGAGTACTCAATCAGTTGTAGTTCATATATCTCTCCCTTTGGCATTGATGGAAAATCAAGCAATATGAAATATACCATACACATACCAAACATGTATTCTACAACTATGTAAGAAAATTTTGTAAGCTCTCCCTAGCTTGATATTTAATATGTTTAATCACTACATTACAAGATAGCATTAAAAGTGCAGACTTCCCTTTGCAGATTTGATCTTTTTAGTTCTTAGATTCCTTCTGTTCTCAGCAACAAATCTTCAAAACTCTCCTTTGACTTTCTTAGATTATCTCTCCCTTAGATAGATGTTCTAGTGATCTCTCAGTTTGTCATATTGTTTATCTCTCCCTTTGACAAAAATGCCAAAGAAAAACATAAAATATACAGCTCTACAATAGCCAAGTGACTCTCTGTTGTTTGGTGCAAACAATGTATCTCGGTATATTGATATGCAAGTCTCTATACTAGTTCCTCAAATCTTTCACAACCTTAGATAGAATCCAAAGTGTGAACTATGTTACATCAATATGAATGATCTTCTGATAAGATTAGGCTAATGAAACCTCCAGATCACATTAGTGACCAGTAGACAAGGGATGGACCATAAGTCTAGTCCTCAAGTATTCAAATGTTTCCTTTGATAGAGGCTTGGTAAAAATATCAGCAAGTTGCTCTTTTGATGTTACATATTCTAGTTTGACTTCCTTCTCCTGTACTTGTTCTCTTAAGTAGTGATACTTAATAGAAATATGCTTGGTCTTTGAGTGCATTACAGGATTCTTAGAAATATTTATTGCACTAGTGTTGTCATAATATATAATCATCGGCTCAGTGATTACCTCATTCATCCCTTCCAACACTTGTTTGATGTAAGCAATGTTTGAATAGTTTGTAGCAGCAACACAATATTCTACTTCAACAATAGACTGATAAATATAAGGTTGTTTCTTACTTGTCCAAGTAACAAGTCTTTCACCAAATAAAAATGTTGCTCTGATTGTACTCTTTCTTTCATCTATATTTCCAGCCCAATCTACGTCGGTGTAGACTCTTAGTTCAAACTTTCCTTCCTTAGAATACCATAATCCATATTCCTCTATTTTCTTTAGGTATCTCAAGATTCTTTTTACTGCAACCATATGTGAATCCTTTGGATTGGCAAAAAATCTAGCAACAATCCCCACTGCATGTGCACTATCTGGTCTACAATGTACTACATACATCAGTTTACCAATCATAGATCAGTACATTGTCTAGTTTACCTCTATAGATTCATCATCTTTAGTCAGTTTGCAGCCTGTGACCATCGGTGTTCCAACTAGTTTAGTATCTTCCATGTCAAATGTTCTCAATACTTACTTTATGTACTTTGATTATGTTATGAAAATTATATCATTCTACTGAATAACCTGGAAGCCTACAAAGAACTTAATCTCTCCAAACATAGACATTTCAAATTATTTTCTCATCTCATCAACCAATGATTTACATATATGATCTTATCCTCCAAAAATTATATCACCCACAAATATTTCAACAATCAAAATAGTGTCATCAAACTCTCCTTTCATATACAAATTGTTGTTTTCACTAGTTCTAACAAAACCAATACTTAATGAATAAGTATGCAGCCTTTCATACCATGCTCTTGGTGCTTTCTTTAAAACATATAAAGCTTTGTGTAGTCTACATACCATGTCTTTCTTATCTGGATCAAAACACCCTTCTGGTTGTTCTATGTAGACCTCCTCTTCTAGTATCCCATTCAGAAAACTAGACTTAACATCCATTCGATAGACTTTAAACTTCTTATGTGTTGCATATGCAGGTAACATGCAGACTCCCTCTAGTCTAGAAATAGGTGCAAAAGTTTCACCATAATCTATACCTTCCTCCTGTCCATATCCCTCGCAAACTAATCTAGCTTTGTTCCTTATAACCTCTCCATTCTCATTCAGCTTATTTCTGAAAAATCCATTTAGTACCAATAACATTCTTATCTTTAGGTCTAGGTACTAAATTCCATGTCTTTTTTTATCAATCTGTTCTACCTCTTCATTCATTGCATTTATCCATTCATCATTCTCCAGTGCAACCTTAACATTTTTCAGTTCAAACTCACAAACTAAGCATGTACCTTGTCTTAACTTACTTCTTATCAGCATGCTAGCTTGCTTGTCCCCAATGATTTGGTTCTCAAGATGATGTCTTCTGATAAATCTTGTTAGCACCTGATCTCTCCTTTGTTGTTCATCCTGTTCAGGTTCATTTCCTTGCTCGGTGGCTCCTTCCTAAACTTTGGTTTCGCTTTGTTGTTCCTCGGTGTTGTTTTCTTGATGCTTGGTCGAATAAGCTTGTGGCTTCTGTAGGTGCTCTAGATGTTCAATGTAAGTTAATCTACCATATTCTTATGACTCTATAGTGATTTCTTCACCATTCTTATCATCAAATTCATCAACTCTGACATTAGTACTTTCAATCATCTTATTAGTAACTTTATTTAGACACTTATAAGCTTTTCTTTTTGCAAAATATCCAAGAAATATCCCTTCATCACCTTTAGAGTCAAACTTTCCATTTCTATCATCTTTTAGAATAAAACATTTGCTACCAAAAATTCTTAAGTAGCTTACAGTCAGTTTGTGACCAAACCATAACTCGTAGGGTGTTTTGTTTCTGTCCTTCAATTGTACTCAGTTCAGAACATATACAACTATTCTAACTGCCTCTCTCCAATATGTCTAAGAAATATTCTTTTATATCATCGGTGTCCTTGCGCAATCAACAATTTATCTATTACTCCTTTCGGCAATCCCATTATGCTAAGGTGTTCTCAGAGTAGAAACCTATCTTTTTATACCATGCTCATTACAATAGTTAGTGAATTCATCAGAAATAAACTCACCACCTCTATCAGATCTCAAGCATTTCAGTTCTTTCCTACTTTCTTTCTCTACTTTTTCTTTGTACCATTTAAACATCTTAAATGCCTCATATTTCTCTTTTAAAAACATTACAGTCATCAATCTAGTGTAATCATCAACAAATAGAATGAAATATCTATCTCCATAGTAGCTTTGAGTTCTCATCAGACCACATAGGTTAGTATGAACTAAATCTAGGATTCTCTTTGTTGAATAGTCTTTACTCTTAAAACTAGATTTTGTCATCTTACCTTTCTGACATTGATGACACATAACATGATCCGGCTTTGCTAGGCTAGCCAGACCTCTAACCCTTTTCTTTTTATTGATCTTAATCATGTTATCAAAGTTTACATGACATAACATTTTATGCCATAACCATGCATCCTCATTTTTCATCATTAAATAGGAAGACTCAGCATTGTCAAGATAAAAACAAGTTACCTTTGGATTGTGCTCCTATTCCAATAATTTTTCCTCCATCATCAAATATCTTTACCTCCTTGCTCTCAAAAGCTACTCGGTGACCTGAGTTGTTAAGTTGTCCCACACTTAGAAAATTGTAATTTAGCCCTTCTACCCAATAAGCATTATCACATTTGATTTTATCATTTATTAGTAAAGATCCTTTTCCTCTAGCGATACATGGTGTATCATTACCCATTTTTATTGATCCTCCCTTATATTGCTCAAGATGATCAAACTTTTCTTCATCACCAGTTGTGTGATGTGTACAACCACTATCAATGATCCATGTATCATTTTTATTAACTTTAGAAATGAGTGTTGTCGCTACATACCTTTCTTCTTCCTTAGAATCATCCTTCATTGCAACAGATACTACTTCAATATCATCATATGTGTCAGTATCAGTATCATTCTCTTCAGCAATGTAACATATCATTTTTTCCATTATCATTGTTGTCTCAGTTATCCTTGTTGTAGTATCAGTAACTTCTATTGTTTCTCCTTCCATAGCTTCCTTCACCAGATCGATCTTTGTTTCTATCATCTTCTTCCTGTTTGGGCATCTAGCATAAATATGACCAACTTCTTTGTAGTTAAAACATGATAAAGGTAATTTACCCCTATATCTACCTTTACCTTTAGGTAACCTCTGTGCCATAAGAGCTTCAAGCTCATCATTCATATTACTGTCACTATTATCATGTCTATTGCTAGATTTACCAATCTTCAAAGAAGACATAAAAGTAGACTCAACAGATGGTACAACACTATTATCAAAGTTGTTCAACTCAAAAGTTGTTACCTTACCAATCAGATTATCAAAAGTAAGAGTATTGCTAGGTACAAACCTCATTTCATGTGTTGCAGATATTCTAATTGCATAAGCAGGCAATAAGGTTCTCAAAATTTTACTTACCACTACATCTTCATCAATGACACCACCAGATCCTTTGATAGCATTGACTACCTCCTTTATTCGGTTTGTATATTGCACAATGTTCTCCTTTCATTTTCATATCATCAAATCTCCCTCTTAAACTTTTAGCTCTGGCTCTTTTCACATTTTCATCTCCACCATAAACTTGAGAAAGTTTATCCCGCATTTCCTTTGAAGTAAGGCAATACTTGACATCATCAAATTCAGCATCTGGTAGAGCGGCAGCAATCTCCATCATAGTAATATTATACTCATGTCTATCTCTCAATTGATCAAGAGTCAAAGGTCCTGTAGGTAGTGCTAAGTAGCCATTATCCAATAGGGTGAGGAAAGAATTCCCAATTCTAGATATATGAAGTCTCATTTAGTTTTTTCATATTTTAAAGTTGTCCTTATTCAGCTTTGGCACTTACCTCTTATACATTTTGTGATCTTTCTATTGAGGTTCTTAAAACTCTATTCCAAGAAACCAATGTGCTCTAATACCAATTGTTAGAATAACTGAGAGGGGGGGTGAATCAGTTAGATCAGTTATCCAATAGTCCCAATTACAAAATGTATCACTTAAAACAAATTCAGCAAATATCTGCAGCTCAGTTAACATAAAATACTAAATTGGCTGTACCTTTACCGATTACGAGTTAATTACTCACAGTGATTACTGACCAAATCAAATATGCAATATGTAAAGTATGATAACTAACCATTCATCACAAAAACACATAACACAATGATTTAACATGGAAACCCTGTTAAGGGAAAAACCACCTGGGACTGGTAACCCAAAATATTTTTCACTCTTCTAAAGTGAGCTCGGTGAAGAGCCAACCCTGTTAAAGGTTACAAAACACACTGTAAGGTCTGACCTTGTTAGAGGATTTAAGAATAACAATTATCGTCCAACCATCATTCACTATGGGGTTGACAGGATAACAATGTCCATTCTATGAATGACATAGGGAAATCATAAGACGGTTAAGTCCACTCAATTAAGATATTTTTCTGTTACAATGGTTAAACTAAAATAGTAGGTGATCTGATTATAATACAACTTGATTTTGTAGATGTTCAGATCTATTCTAAGCCCATACAAATCCTTTGATCAATATTTCAATTCTATTCTTCAATATTCAATAACTTATTGTCACTCGGTAAAAGCTCTCTGATGCTCGGTTAACTCTACAGTTCAGTTCTCCTTCAACCAATTTAATCAGGCATGCATGAAGTTGTGTTCACACAAAATCTCTGCAATCTCCTTCTTTCAGTATGGTTTCAACAATGAAACCAATGTCTCTTATATAGACAAGTAAACCCTTTTCTTTTTATCCATCAGATTTTGCTTCTTAATCTCCTTCGTTGATTTTGCCACTTAAACCTTCCTCGATAGATGTGTCAATAACTCATTTCAATTTCATCCTTTAGATCTTCTTCAAATTTTTTTAGTCATGGATCTCATATCAAACTTTATCTTCAACCTTGAAATCATACACTTTCTAGCTCATCAATTTATGTCGGCTAAACTAAACATTTAGTTCTTTCATCCATACTTGATTGACAAAGAAATGCGTCATTGAATACAAGCTTGGTTAATACTGTCACTCGGTATACACTACACTGGCTCAGTGTATACTAAAGTGCTTCATTTACCGACCACACTGCTTTGTAAAGTTTTTCTTCCAACTTCATAACAAATTAATGGAACATAATCAAGTCAACCATATGAAGTCATAGACTCATCAATAAGTTACCCAAAGTATTCCTTATCCTCATCTATCATATCCATCTTCCTCCATGTAGATATCTTAGTTCTTAATCTTTTCTCTCCTCTTTACAGATGTTTAGATATTTGCAACTATCATGATAATTACTGTCAAAACTAGTTGACATCAATGACAACATAATGACTGATTCAATTATCTTACATATCAATTCAATACTCGGTGATCTCTAATCACTGATCTTCAAGTCATTTAGGTACTCAATCATTTGTAGTTCATCAGTACCAACAAATTAACAAGGGTCATTTAAAAGAATCTAACAACATTTAGAAAACACATCACAGGAGAAGCACAGTACAATAGCCAAACACACAACAAAGCTATCATGAAAAGCAAGCCAATCAAGCATGTCACCTACTCTCCCCATCTCAATCTATATCATTTAGGGAAGGTGTTCACAAAAGGGACTATATCCAACATAGTAGGAATGATAGCTAGTTCCAAACAAGGATCCTCTTGAGAATCATAATGTTCGATACTAGGTGTAATTGTCAATTGTGATGAAAGCAAATTAGGTAAATCAATGTCAATGTCAATAGTCTCATATTCATCATTAACATCATCAAGAGTATCTTTTGCATCTAGATTAATCAAAATAGGTTCTAAGATATGAATAGGATCATCATAATCTTTCATTTTAACATCAATATTAGTAACAACTTCTTCTAACACATCATGCATAGGCTGATCAAAAGAAGATAAAGATTTTTGAAGAATAGAATTACAAGATTTAGCTTGAGCGTGATGTTTCTTATGATGTTCATTAGAAGATTGATTACATTTTTCTTTACTTGAAATATGTTGAGAACTAGGAGGAACAATTACGGGATCCTTCACAAGTTCTGTAGGAGGATTAATAGGATTATTAGTAGACTGAGAGACAATAGTAGGAGATTGATTAACAAAACTAGAAACCATAGATAAAGGAGGTATGGAAGGTGTAGGCAAAAGACCATGATTAAGATCCATAAGAGGTATGCTTAATTCAAGAATCTTATGATGCTTATAGGCTTGATATGAGCGAAAAAGATTATCAAGTCGAGAAGGACATGAATTAGGTAATGAAGGCCAAAAGAAGTCAACAGTAGCACAATCTCTAGGCCTAGAAGGTTGATATAAACTATAATTAACCATCTTCACTTCTTCATCATGAAAACATTTAAGACACTTAGGGATAGGTGAAGCAACAACATGCATGGCATTTAACCATGGAAAACCAAGATTAACTTGAAATTGATCAAAAGTAGGAACAACAACAAAGGTAGTGTTCACAGTTTTACCACAAAATTCAACCAGCAAGTTAATAGAACCAAACGATGGATAAAGAAAACCATTACAAGTTTGAATCCACACATCACATGTATCATAAGAATCACATTGCAAGTTTTTCATAAAAAGATTTTCTTTAGTATTAAAATTGACTAGAGATGTAGAATCAACAAGACAACCAAGAGTAGGTATCCGAGAAATCCTAGCATAAATGTAAAGGGGACCATCAGGAGCCTTAATAGTTTCAAAATCATCAAAGGTAATCAAAATTTCCTAAGGTCTTTTATTCTTAGTTTGTTTTTGAGGTTTAGGTTGAATTTTCAATTTAGGCTATGGTTTTGGTATAGGTTGAGATTGAAGTTGAGGTTGAGGCTGAGGTGGAGATATAGATTGAACAACATGCTCCACTTGGTTAACAATGTGATTAGATCATCCATCTTTGAATCATAAACAATATCCATAGAAGATGGTTGAGCAATGGTATTAGTATCATGTGTAGGTAAAGGATTCATATAGATTTGAATATTTTGATTAGGAGGAAAGACAAATTTGTTCCCACTACCATCAAGATTATCAACAGATAAGGTATTGGAGTCAATTAAGTCTTGAACCTTATGTTTTAAAGAATAAAATTTCTCAGTATCATGACCATTCTGATGATGATATTGACAAAACTCTTTAGGATCAAAGGATTTAGATGCAATCATAGCAGGTAAAAGAGGTCGAATAGGAGGTAAAGTAATCATATTAGTAGTTAACAACCTATTCATAATAGAATGTAAAGATTCAGAGAGAGGAGTAAACATATGATTTAATTGAAAAGAAGTGGATGCAAAAGTGGCATTGTGAGATGCAGCAACAACTTGATCAGCAACTACATTCACTTATTTGTTTATCTTGACATAATTGTTGAATTTTTTAAATTTGTTTGGATTAGGAGTAGTATCACTCTTATCAACTGGAACAAGAACCATTGGAGTGTTTCTCTCAAATTGACTCACTTGTAATTGATAATGATGAAGCATTGCACAAAGTTGTTGAAAAGAGGTAAATTCAGTAAGCAAAATCTTATCTCTAATATCCTTTTGAAAATTTGAAATAAACATACATTGAATATCAATATCAGGAACAGGATAGGAAATCTGAGCATGCAAATGCTTAAATCTACCAATAAATTTAGACAATTTTTCCTTAGCACTTTGTTTACAATGCATCAAATTAGTCAAGGACACTTGCGGACCAATATTATTTTGAAATTGTTGAATAAAAGCATTAGCAAGTTTTGGAAATGAATCAATAGAATAAGGAGGCAAATACCATTGTAAGGCCTTGTCATGAAAAGTTCTAGAAAATAGCTTGCCTAAAATCCTATAATCATGAGCATAATCACTACAAAGGATTTGAAATGTTTTAACATGATGAAAAGGGTCTCCTTTTCCATTGTAATTCTCAAGAAGAGGCATATCAACTTGCTGAGGAACAGGAGTATGAATGATGTATAAGGACAAAGGACTTCCCATGTCACATGTAGGAATGCTAAACTTTTTTTGAGTCAAGGATGCTAGTTGTTGTTGTAGAGATGACACATTTTGAGCCAAATTGATGATTGTTGAATCATTAGAGGAAATAGGAGGAATGGAAACATTAGAAACACTAGGTAAAGTGTATGAAGATTTTTTCTCCATAATAGGATTAGAATCATGAATAATCAAATTGTCATTCAGGATCCTAAGGAAAGGAGGGGAAGATTTAGGATCAAAGGCACCCATGATTCTACGACTTCTTCTAACTAGAATATTATAAGTAGGACTAGTGGTAGTAAAGCTCATATACCAATGCAACACAAATGAACTAAACTAGGCAAACATAAAGCATGAACAAATGAATATTTTTGTATTTTAAAGAGATTTTTGTAATTTTTTTGTATTTTTGAAATAGAAAAGAGCTTGCAAGATTTAACATAAAAGGAAAATCTAATACCAAAAAGATATACAGAAAAATTTAACACCATAAACACAATAGGGCATCTAATTCCATAAAAGAAAAGTGGGTAAGCATGTCGGGTCACCAAAATGTAGTGGTGGATAAAGATGTAGGGGATCTATTTTTACCCTTATTACATTTATTTTGTTGTATCTATGTAAGGGGAATATAGGACCTATCCCTAATCCAAATTCCCAAAAGAGAGATCCAAATTGATTAATCACAAAGAAGTGATCAATGCATAAATGAATCAAATAATAGAGAATATGAAGAAAGGAGGGAATCCTATAATTTGCTATAGAAACTATATGCTTGAAACCTTAAATGAATAGAAGGTAAATACTAACCTCAAAATAGGGGAAATCTGGAAAAGACTAATTTTTTATGTTTGTGCATAGTTTCAAGGAATTCTGCAACTTGCTCTAGACTAGAAATGCCAAGACAAAGAAAACCTAAAAAAAATTTGTCCTTTTGAGGTCAAGTTGACTTTGACCTAGATAGCAGGGCATAATCTTACCCTGGGGCACAATTGTACCCCTCACTGAAGGTCATCCTTGACTTGAAACAACTCTGATGGAAATGTTGTTCATAGATCTCAGAAGTTCACCGAAAAGGGTATCCAAATTTGAACTTCAGTTCATTGTCTTGTACCTGTACCTATAAGAAAAATGGTCTTTTTTTGTTTGGATGGGGGGTTTGCCTTGGTCAAACCCCAATTTGGAATCAACCCATTAGTGCTTAAATCTGTAGATGATTAATAATTCATGAACTCATATAATCCCAATAAATGCATCTAACAAAATTGCAAGCACTAAGGTATTATGGTTATAAAAACCTTCTTCACTTTGAGTATAAAAACTCAGGTGGGTTTACCTATAACAATTCACTGTTTGAAATGAGCTTTGAATTGATAATTATCTCCTTCACTATTATATTTTCCTTCTCAAAATTGACTCAATAAGACATTGCAACTCTTAGTATGGCCCAAACAATCCTGATACACAACACTATGATAGAAATTATGAAAGCAACAATATTGAACAGTGGCTTAAGGATATTCATCCTTCTTATTTTTAGAGTTAAACTCAAGGAAGGTTAACCTCATTCAGTGCTTCTACAAAGCATTACAATATACATCTATGAACTTATCACAAAATGATTTAGATAAGGATTATGCAAATAAAGTAAAATGAATCAAATCTTTATATCTTCAAGTGGTAACATGTGCAAATGTATCTCAAACTAGTGCCTTATTCTACTTGGGCATCAGATTCAAACCCTATCTCCACAAAAATCTACCAAGACAAATATACTATAACCAAAATGACATGCCTAACATCCCATTCTTTTAATTCCTATCACTGTCATCAAATTCATACATGGACAATTAATTCCCAGAGACCTCCCTTAATATTTTACTCTTCCCTTGAAAGAAACTTAAGTTTAACCCCAATATTCACCTTGTGAACAATGCATTGAAAAAGCCTTACAATTTGAATGCATAAGAAAACTAAAGTATCCATACACAAAGACAATAAGTAGTAGTAACAGAGTTTCGATATGCTTTGTATTAATATCAAAATGTGTTAATACAGTATTCTCTTGACTTCAAAGAAAACAAGGTTCTATATTTCAAAACTTCTTTACAGAATGTATCAACCACCCCCAATGAGCCAAAAAAACTTGCTATATATAATCTCAGCCATCTTGGAATCCTTGAAAGGATGAAAAAAGCTTGGGATGGCTAGAAAAGATCTCACACTAGAGACAACATTACAAACTGACAAAATTTGATTGTAACAATAGATTACAAATATCTATTTCTCAACAATTTTGCAGGTAGCACCTTTGCCTAAGGATATTTCAGAGCAGTTGCTAAATTTTTTGCATGAATGATGACTGCCATCTAGCTAACTTACAATCACCCTCTATTTGAACCCACTCTCCCTCAAATTCTAGATCAGGTGCCATGTGCATTCTATTCTTCTTCCTCTTCTATAAGCTGGACAACTGGCCTCTTCTTCTTCTTTATTGTCAACTTCTCCCAAGCTACCACATCATCATCAGATGGCCAGTTGTAAGTCTACAATTCCTATAGTAATTTGATTTGCTTATCCCACATGGAGTTAGTTATATTTCTGGCCTCTACCACAAAGCGTATGCAATCATTCTCAATTTTAAAAAGACTGTCAATTATGTTGTTACATCTCTCAAAATCCAAAGTATGGTTGCTACTAAGGAAAACATCTTGTGAAATCACCAACTGATCCATTGACAGTTTCCATTCTTCCAACTTAATCACATTTCCATTGTCATCACATATTGGAGGTAAATACCTGCTATAATTCTTATCAAACATAGACAACTTAGCCTTCACCTAGTTAGACTTACCTTTAAAAAACTTTGAAACAACACTAACTAAGCCAATCTTCTCAAAGACTTTAGTCACTACCCCAGGGATCTCAGGCTTATGCTCTTGTAAGCTATCAAGTTTATCAAATAACAAACTTCTCCTGGACCAAATACTATGAAGTGGCTCCAGAGCAGCCAATGATTCATTCACCTTTCTATTTGCCTAGTGCAATTGACTAACTGATTGATAAACTATTTCCATCCTTTCTATTATTTTATCCCACCTGTATTGCACAATCTTTGACATAGTGTCCAAAGATGCCTCTATCCTTATCTTTTCTAGGTCCTCAACAGGTTTCTTGGGTACTTCCTCATTAATCTAAACAGGGACCTCAATCTGTAAAGGGGGGGAAATAACTACCTTTGAAGCCTCTTCAAGCTTAACTTTCACTTTTGCCAACTCATCCTCTAATTGTTTGATCTTCATCATTTTCAAGTCTCTATCTTTGGCCACCAGGTTTGCGCTTTCAAACAATTTTGAATACCTCTTAGACAATTGAACTATCTTTGCTTCATTCAGGTTAGCCCAATGAGTTACTGCCTTGGAAACTACAAGGTCAGTTGTATTTTACACAGTCCATATGATCTTATTCCCTTCCATCTTATCCTCTATACTTAATAGAGATGGCTTTTGGGTCCTAGGGGCCATAGACCACATTGCAACAGCTTGAGATTTAGGGTCATAGCCACTTCCTCTTATCATATCACCAATGTGAACCTCATATGATAGGCTACCCTGTGGTTGCTTCCTTATTTGATCTATGATGAATGTAGAAGTTAGATCCCATCCTGGATTCAATAGCATTCCACTTGAATTAACCATTTGTCTAGCTTCATCTATAGTTATAGGATCCACGCTAGGATCATAAGAAGCTAAAGCTCTCAATGTTTCTTCACTTGGCTCCACACCTTCAGGCAGAACTTTCTTCACCTCTTGTTGCTTGTTCCAAATAAGAAAACTCTTGAATTCATCAGTTTTAATAAATTGGTCATCACTCAAAAATTCCTCTTGATAAACCTCTCTGATATCCTTTTCTAACAACAGGGACTGTTCCTTATCTGTTTCATCAGTGGTCACCTTCTTGCCTGCTCTTATTGTTTTTCTCAATTGATGATGGTAAGCCCTATCACTTGGCACTAGAGCAAATGCTCTATCAATTATTCTCTTTTTTTTTCCTTGCCTTGAAGGCTCTCCTTCCTCAAGCCTTTGTTTCTTCAAGGGCAGCTCTGGAGGATTCTCTATTTCTGGTTGATCTTGAGTAAGATCAACAACTGGTGGCTCCCCAACTTGTGGAGGGCTATTCCCTTCTAGGGACTCATCAGAAGACTCCTCTTGATTAGAAGATGAATAATACCTTTTCTTTGGTTGCTTTTGGTCAATCAATTTCTCCAATTGATTTGATAGAGTGGCATACATCTCTATCATCTTGTCAATTCTTTTCAAGTAAGGAAGGTCAGGGAAAAAGCCATCAAAAGGTATTTGAGCTGCCTTTAGCTGTTTTGATAGATCTATCAAATCAAAGTACCTATTCCATCTCCTTTTAACCTCATCATTCTCTATAATGTTTCTGATTACATCTTCCTCATCTAAACCTTCATGTTCCTTAATCACACCAATGTTTGGAATATAGACCATCCTAGCAGTTTTGATAAAGTCCTCAGGATCTTCATGTCTACAAGCACCAGCAACCATCTTGAATTGATTTAACCATGCAGTGATTTGAGGAAATGCCCTCTTTCCTACCTAGAAGTCACCTATTTTGAATTGCCTAGGTGTGAATGTACCCTTCCTATGAGGGGCTAGAAGTTCTCTATCTGTGCACATCAACTACCAAACAAATTCCAAACAAGCAACTCTTGGAGGCACAAATTTTGATAATAGATGTGGGGGTTGGGGGCAACCATAGACTCTCAAAATTGTAGAATTTTCCCCCAAGTAAAAATCACCCCAATTATGGTCTCCCTCCCACTTGTCCATAAACTGCAATGGTCTTAGGAGCCTAAGGACCCTTGGGGATATCCTTGTGACATTGATGCCTAACATCCTTATAATTGGAAAGACAATGAAATTCTGAAAAACACAAAAATCCCCTTCATTGGAAGTAGAATTCCATAACCTTACCCATAATTGTACTGGATTATACTGGCCTTCAAAGTTAAACCTTGGTTTTAGCATGTTCCAATCAAAGCTATTGATGTTGAAGAACAAAATTAAGTGCATTAACAATGAATAATGCATGAACTTAATTGGACTCTTACTTTCTTTGACAGAAATCAAACCCTCATGCATTCTATAAATTATATATTGAATGTAATCATAGTCAGTATTTACCAAGGAATTCTGGATGTCTAAGATTATCATCAACAAATCAGCTAGCAAGAACTTTGCATCCCCATCAATTCCCAAAACCCTACACGACCCATAACAAGTCTGCCTCATATAATGCTGGAGGGATTTAAATTGGTAAGGGGCATTCATGTGAGCAGGGAGGGGAGCTATATATTTATCCTATTTTGGGATGTGTTTCGTCATTTGGTCCTTTATTGTCCCTATGTTATTCTTGTACCTCTCTCTTTCTTTGCTCAGGTCAATTTCAGTGGAGGAAGACGTATAGAAATTAAAGGCTTTCATGAATGAACCCCTATCAAGAGTAACCAAAGGTGACTGGTCCTCTTTTCTAATTGTTTTGGAAATAGGGTCATAATGCCTAGCTAGTGCAACAATTAAATCCACATCTAAGAAAACATTAGGAACAACTAATTTCCCCAGACCCAAACCCCAACCATTACACACAGGAACATGCCTATCTCTATTTCCATAAAAGAAGTTGAAAATAGTATAACCTATGCTATTTGGTATGATAGGATCTCTGCAAAGCCCTAGAACATCTTCAAAAACATCATTGGGAGCTCTTTTGTTATGACTGGATCCTGACAGCAATTTCATGAATTTGTCTGAATAATTCAGTTTGCTCTTATCTTCGCCACTTTTAGACTTGGCTTCACTACTAGAAGATGTTGCACTCCTCTTAGGTTGACTCATCTTTGCTATAGAATTACCTTCAATCTCTACAAGTTGGATCTACTTGGCACTCAAAAATTTCTTCAGAAAGACACAATTCTCTTCGACTGATTTTGGACACAGGAAACAATGAGCTTAGCTTATTTATCGATGCAAATCAAGTGTGTACAGCTACCACAATCATTGCAAATCAATCCTTAATTGCTCCCACATTCAATTCCACATATCACCAATTTTCAAATCATAGCTAACCGATGCAAAGATGTTGACAGATAGATTTAAAAACTTGAAAACAAGGCAAAAAAGGCAATGATTACTACTCTATACTTTAACATCTTGTTTGTGTCATGAAATCCATCATTAAAACTGATTGGATGGCTTATTGGTTTACTCTCCAGCTTGACAATGTACTTTATCCATGCAGGCAACGGTCTTTTTTTTTTCCTTTATTACCTTTTCCAACTGAGCCCATTCAGTGAATCAGTGACTGAAAGCTTCTCATGATCACTTAATACAATGTTAACCCTAGCTCATATTCAGAGAACTAGAAACCAAAGCCTTCACGGGTTCTTGCAATACAATTCTTAACTCTTCATCCACTTAGTGAATTAGTGAACAAAGTGATCACCTTCGAGCACTTGACTACAGTTATCATTTGGAGAACTAGCAAATAAGGCCATCTCCCATTCTCTTAATGTCCTGGCTAACTGTCAACTTTCTTGGAGATTTAGCAAACAAAGGCTTCATGCATTCGCTTAAAGAAACACTTAATCACCTGATTATTTAGAGAACTGGTGAAGCCTTTACTCTTTGAATCATTGAATATTTCCTTAACCCTCACCTTCATTATGAGATTCTAAATTAACCATTGATCTTGACAATGATCCACGGCTATCACCAATTCACTGAAACATATGATCTTTAGTCATTTGATTATGAGACTTAGCGAACAAAGGGTTCATTGAATCTCCCAATACTTCAAACATTGAGTATTTCATTACGCAATTAAGTGACTGAAGACTTAATACTTTGCTAATCCTTTGATTCGCCCATTCGCCATGTCAAACATGTAGGACCCAGAAGATACTTGAGATTAAAACATAATCATTGATCTTGACACCAATCCACGGTATTCACCAGGTCGCCAGTTGATATAACCCTTAACCACTTGATTCAGAGAATGAGTGATAACCGTTGTCGCTAGGTCACTGAGTGCTAGCACAAAACCACCAAGGAATAAGCAAATAAGAGATAATGCATTCGCCAAGTCATGAAAATTTTTCTAATAACTGTCAGATACTTGGAGACTCCACGACTAAGGATAACACTTAACAAGGTTCCAACCTATTCGCTGATTCGTTGAAAACTATATGAACCATGCAATGACACTTTCCAATTCAGAGAACACTTGAGAAAAATAAGCACATGCACGCCTAACCACTTAAGTGGCCAAAAAGGTAACAATGAATTAAAAGAATTCAGGGCTGACTTGAGGATTTTGACATGAATTCAAAATTCCTTAAGGACAAAACCTAGGGTAAGGGTTTTTCGAGCTTGGTCATGACAATTTTTTATGAATTTTAATAACCCTAGACTAGGCAAAGCACTTACAAGGAGACTAAAACAAAATTTGGACAAAAACCTCAGAAAATTAAGAATATACCCAACACAACCTTGAAATGTAATTGAAATTGCAATATGTATAAATAAAGTAAATGGAACTATTCACCTTGCTTATGTTGAAATCCTTGTGGAGGATTTGAATCCTTGAATTTTCAAGTATGGATGCTCCAAATGAATGTAGAAATGTATGTAGGATGTCTCAAATCAATGGCATTAGATCTTCAACACCAATCTTGAATGGATCTTAGCATAGGAAGAGGCTTGAATGGATTAATGGAGAAATCTTCAACAAGAGGGCTCCATAAAGATTGAATCCTTCAATGGCTAAAAATGGATCTTCTTGATCAATACTTTGATGCTTGAATGCTTGAAGATGAATTCTTTCTTTCTTTCTTTCCTTCTCCTTCTTTCTTTCTTGCACTTGAGAGCTATATGTCTTGATCATGAAAAGTGGATGTCAAAAATTTGCTTGATAATGGATGTGAAAATGAGAGAGGAAGGCTTCCTTTTATAGTGATCTAGGGCACAAACTCCTAGAGAAGGCTGACATTGGAGAATTAAATCCCAATTAGCCTTAACCCCTATAAATGGACCTAGATTAAATGAAATTTAAGAGTTTACCATTCTGAAACCTGAAACAGCCGACCTGGAAGTGGGAAAATAAAACTTTCTGAAGCCCGACATCTCGAAACTCCTGAAACTTGAAAATTGGACCTGGGGTCAGGGTCAAGGT
This sequence comes from Chamaecyparis obtusa, assembly GCA_027943335.1. Lineage (NCBI taxonomy): Eukaryota > Viridiplantae > Streptophyta > Pinopsida > Cupressales > Cupressaceae > Chamaecyparis > Chamaecyparis obtusa. The sequence goes on along the minus strand of BSBK01001043.1, from coordinate 1,946,596 downwards.
CAACTCTACCCTTGGTCAGAGTTGAGGTCAAATTTGACCTAGGTCAGGGTCAAGGTCAACCTTGACCCATCAGGTCATCATTGACCCATAAAGTCAAAGTCTTCAGTTTCTCAGAGAAAGTTGTTAGAAAGAGGCTGGAAATAGGGGGAATAGCCAGATCCATGCAAAGATCCAATCAAGGTGGTTGGCATGACCCTAGAACACTTACTCGGAGGGCTAAACGCTCTTATCATGGAATTGCTTCCATTTTAAGAAGATACATCTTGAATTTGAGCATCATTTTGGTCTGGTATCTTAGTTGGTAAGGCTGGATTTGCCAAAGTAGCTTCTGCTTATTGTGTTGATGCTATAGGAGTGTCTGGTACTTCCATTATAACAGGAGGTTCTAATGCTAGCAAAGTAGTACCAAATCTCAAGTGGATGTCAGTTATGTCCATTACATAAGTAGTGTACTGTTGAGATTCAGTAGTATAGACTGGTTATTGTTGCTTATTATTAGGATTTGAATGTGGCTAAGTAGGTAATTGTGTTATTCATGGAGGAGAACTTGTGGCTATAGGAGGTGGCATAAGTGATGGTTGAGGAACTAGAGGTGGTAATTATTGATAGCCAAGATTCTGATTAGGCCATTGTTGAGGTCCCCTCCATTGATTATATGGTTGCAAATTTCCCTTTGGTGGTTGCCATTGATTTTGAGATTGTGGTTGTGGCCATTAGGGTTTCTGGGAGTTATACCACTAGTTCAATTGAGTATTTGGCCAACCATTATTCCACACAGGTTGGAAAGACTGTGAAGGATATTGGGAATTTTGGTTTTTCCATTGTCTATTATAACTATTGAAGGATTGCAAAGGGTCCTGAGGCATACCTTATCTTGGAGCCCATGGGTGATGTTGAGCAACGAAGAACACTTTCTCATCCTCTCCCTCTATCTACCTAAAATCAGTAGGAATATGTTGTATTTCCAAATTTTCTACTTGCTTGCACTGGCAATCCTTCTTTTTTTGTCTATAGTGGGGGCAGTACTCAACTAATTTTAACTCAGCTTCTTCATGCTTCTTTTTAGCTTGCATTGTATCCAGGTGGTTGGAAACATCGTTGATAATGTCTTGTTTGAAATCTGACAACAAATTAGAGATTTCCATCTTTGATATATCAAAGCTATTTCCTTTTGCAAGTGTTGGATGGAATCCTCTACCCCTCTTTACTACTGATCTTGAATAGTTCAAGCAGATTTTCTTGAGATCATCCCAAGAAGATTGAAATATATCTCCTCTAGCCATAAGGTCTAGTGCTTCGAGACAATTTTCATTTACTCCTCTCAAAAAGATGAGTTTTTATGAATCCTCCTGCAAATCATGTTGAGGATTCTTCTATAGATTGTATAAGAAGCATGAAATGTAGTCTTCTAGATTCTCAACTTCTTTTTGTGACATTCAAAAGATGTCATCCCCTCTCAAATCTCCCCCCTTACAATATTCTTTATATTTTTGTAGAAATAGGTTCTGCATCTCATTCCAGTCGGTTGTTACATTAGCCCCTAGTCCCATAAACCATCTTAGGGATGACTGCTTTAATGTGGCTGGAAAAAATTTGAGTTTATGACTATTGGTGTTATATTCAAAACTTTGGCAGACAATGTCGAACTTAAATAAGAAGGTGCCAGGGTCCTCAGTTATTAGGCCATAAAACTTTGGTAACGCAGCAGTGGGTATTTTTTTGAGATTAGCATTATTGATAAGGCTAGGAAGTGGAAATAGAAATGTAGGTTGGGTCATTACTACAGGTGATTGGAAATGAAGTTTTTGTTGGGAATTATTTATGCTTAGAGGTTTATTATTAGCAATTGGTGCATTGGAGGTGAAGTGTGCAAGAAAACTGGCCAAAATCTCAACAAAAGGCCAAAGGTCATATGGATTAAATAGGTCCTCTATTGATGAAGTTGATGGAGGAAATTTAGAACTTGCATCAACAAAAGGTAATTCAATTTATGCAAACTCTTCATTTAAATTGAGTGATTCTCTTGGGAGAAATCTGTCATGGACATCTCTTCTTCTTCCCCTTTGATGCATGCAAGTGGTTAAATGAGCTTGTAAAGCAAGTCCAGACCTACAAACTATTTCTAGAAAATAGGGAACTATCTAAAATGACTCAATAGGATTCTCATCTTGACACCATCCCCGACAATAGCACCAAAAATGAACAGCCCCATAATAGGTAATAATAATCATGCCAAAGCTTTCCTAGGAATAGTGTATTAGGACTAGGTATTATTTCCCTATCATGGAGTGCATTTAAATTTTCAACCCAGGGACATATAATTGAAATGGGACAGCATAGTTTGTGCACTAAGCCTCTGATAAATTAATCTTACTTAAGCTACAGGAAAGGAAAATGCATAGAAAGAACTAGATTATTGCTGCAGGAAAGTAAAACACATAGGTGAATAAATAAAATTGATGTAAACAACCATAAATTTAACTCCAACCTATCCTATCATTCCAATGCATGTACTATGGCTATCTCTACATATGTTGTAGGAACAAACATAGATATAATGTTGTAGGAGTAAGTAGTGAATACTACTTCAAATAATGAAAATGATTAAACTACTTTCTCTACTCTAATCTACTCCACCTCCCAAGTGGGCCCCCTTGGTTCATTTTGATTAACTACAAACACAAAAAATAATTCAAATTACTCCTTCATTTTATATATTTAGAAAATGGATTACATCAAAATGGAACACAAGATCAAAGAGTAACTTGCTTCTTAATACAACATTAATACAATCATTTGTCTAACTAGATTTCCATCAATCATATCCCCGTATATAGAGGATTTACATTTGAACATTTAGATAAATTTGACTGATTCATCCATGAAGGAGAACACGTCAATCTATAATAGAAGATCATAAAGACCAAACAACCATCTCAACATAATATTGATTATAGAGGAGATTTAGCATGGTCGTGCCCCTATATTCCCTGAGACATTTGTTCCTTCAATTTTGTAGGCATGTCTCATGGTTGTCTTAATGATTATTCTTATCATGGCCGAAACATCATCTCTTCCTCGTCAATGCAACCAATTTTCTCTTCATTCATTCCTTCAATCATGGAAGATTAGTAGTGTATGCATACATATTCAAGTATTCAACTTAATCAATTTCATCCAAATATTATGACACACATTAAAATAGTTATATGAAATATTGCAGTATATATATATATATATATATATATATATATATATATATATATATATATATATATATATATATATATATATATATATATATATATATATATATATATATATATATATATATATATATATATATATATATATATATATATATATATATATATATATATATATATATATATATATATATATATATATATATATATATATATATATATATATATATATATATATATATATATAGTATTATCAAGGTGTGTCTACTATTTTCTACCCATAAGTTTGAGGATCTATATGTACTCATAGCACATATACAAATTCAAGAACTTTAAAAAGTCACACAAATGTTTTGGGAATGTCTAGGAATAGAGAATAAAACAACATAAAACAAAGACAAACTTTAGTCTCATCAGGAGTAACATGTAACCTCTTGGCAGAGCCAATGGAATTGATGGGCCCTCCATGCATATCCCTTGGCATAGGTTACCCCAAAATGCAACTATAGGTATCCTTAGCACCTACACAAGAGGGATCATCCTCCCACCTAATAATAAGACATATTTATTTGGACAAAGATAGTGAAAGTATGCTAATAGACAATGATGTCCCTCTCATTTTCTTCCAAATGCAAATATCCATAGCATGGTAGAACTTTGTATTAACACAAACATGCCTACCTAACCTCTCAGAGAAAGTCTCCTTCTCAAATACCTATGCTCCTCCAATAAAGAAATAATTCGCACTTGATGAGGATCCCATTCTAGAATAAGTTCATGAATATGAGGGCCTCGCCTCCATGGAGGGTGGGGATATAAATATGGTGTTCACTTTGGTGGATCATAATTCCCTCCTACAAGTAGCCATAAAACTATAAAAACAAAATAAAGAGGATAGGAAAAATGAGGAGGCACACCTTCATAATGAACAGGTAGCATGGGAGCATGAAGTATATATCCAAGTAGAAATGGATGCAGTTCAGGAGGCTAAGGAAAAGGAAAAGGCCAAAGTAGAAAAGGAGTTCCTCCATCAAAGAGCAGAGGAAATGAAAAGAAGAAGAGTCTCTCAATAAGGCTCGAGAAGAGGTCACATAGTGTAGAGGCAGTAGAAAGTAGAGATGAGATGATCTCTGGAAACAATAGTAGGAGGAAGAATAGAAAAGAAGTGAGGAAAATGTTAAGGCATTGGAAGAAATTGGACATTGTAACCCTGCCAAATAACAATCTAGAGCCACTCCACAACATTACCCTCCATGGAAAAAAATATCAGAGGCCCTTGAGTATCACCCTTCCAATAATATAGAGGGACAATGATGTAGAGGAAAGGCTAGTGGACCTAATACACAAGGTAAGATACACAAATTTGGTTTACAAAGAGACTATTTCCTACAATGCCAAATAGCTTCTTCAAAAGACTCAACTACCCAAGACTTCTCCCAAGGAAATATAATGATTGATTTGATGTTTTTGAGGTATATTAGGATAGATTGAAGTGGTTTCAAGGTTTCTTGACTTATCTCTTACTCACAATGGCAAAAAGTCTCAAACTAGCCTAGAGGCCTAATTGCCTTGTCCAGCAATAAAATGGACCATAACTCTATACTTTCCCAAAGGATAGACAAAAAAAATTATATATTTGGATACCCTTTTTGACATATGAAAACATATCACAAACTTAGGTATGATTGTTTTGGACCGAGTATGACTATCCTCACTATGTGACCAGAAAATGCATAAACAATGGGTGATTTAACAAAGCATCACCTAGCTCCTTATATCCCCAAGAATAAAAACTTTCAGAAATGTTTCAATATATTTCAAAACCTCTAAATCCAAGATGAATTCAACCTAGCACATTGGGACATCAAAAGCCCCAAATTAGCCCTCTTAAACCCTTGATTTGAGGGTTTCTCCAATCTCCCTTCTCCAAACACTCCTTGGCTTAATTTTTGATTGATTCACCATTAATACCACCATATAAGACTGTTCAAAAAATAAAAACACCTTTCCCTTAAGGCCAAACTCTTTCTACTATACTTGTGCCATCATTTTCAATGCACCAACACCCTATTTCAACCTGTGATCACTTACTTCATCAAATCTCTGTAAGTATCAGTATTAGAACTTATAATACATTTTTAATAATCATCCTTCCATGTTTTCTAGGCCTTTGGGTCCATGGAAAGGATTTAGTTTACAAGTTAGTCTTCAAAACAAGAAGGAAACTAACAAAAAAACCAGTCTAAACCACTGTAGATGAAGGTGCAGTCATGCCCAAACTCTTCAAAGCCTTTCAAAACATGTAAAAATGCATCCAAATATCCTATTTAATCCTTCTAGTTATTATCCATGCAAGGTTATGTGAAAAATATTACAAAACTTCGAAGAAAGATCACAGTTTAACAGTCAATCACTGTGATCCAGGAATTAACGCATGGGACAGTCAAGTTACAAAGGTCTCCAAGCATTCAATTGTTGAGTATGAATGTTAGAAACCATTCCTTAGTGCATAGTGAAAGAAAGAAAGAAACCAAAACAAGACTTTAAACAATCATAAGATCATTGTTTTTTAATTGAAACTTGTCTTTTATTGAATTCTTGTTCTCTATCGTACACACCAGCCTTCATTGTCGTACAATAGATTATCTAATTACATATAATAATCCTCACATAACTTCCTCAACCTATTTGGTTGGTTAGATGGTTTAGTTAGTTTTTTTAAACATCAAAATGTGATTTCCCACCTAAATGGCTATTAGCCATTTGTTTTTTGAATATTTAAATTTTAAACTATGAAATACTTAAAAAACCTTATTAAATTGGATTGTTAAGAACTCAAAAGGTTTTCCATCACCTAGGAGACTTAATAGCATCACTCTTATACTTCTAACTACCCTAAAACATCTATTGGACACTAATTGTCCAAATTACATTTATTTAATCCTTTTAAGGATATAAATTCATTCCTAAATTCAAATGCCACTTCATGGCATCAAACCATTATAGAAGCCAACACATTATAATTTATTGGATTTACATAATTTTTAACCCAATAGTCCTTCTTGGAACATTGATCTTTATTAGGTGACTCCCAAGTCTTCATATTCTTTGTGTGTACATTGAATGGCTTCATGAATTGTTTGTTGATCCTTGGTGCCCCTGCACCATGCTCCCCACATTCAAGAAAACTCTTGTCCCAAGAGTTGTGGAGCTTGAAGGATGTCTGCAATGTAGGGGTGAAGTAATCCTCTTTCTCATACCTTTCCAACCTCCATTCACACATCAATTGTTAAAAGAAATACATGAGCTTGCTGACTATCCTTGGAAAGGACAGTGAGAATGTTGTAAGGCCTCCATCTTTGATCTCTTGCTTGGATAAAATCCATGATTCAACACCCCTAGTGCTCTAGTGCTAAGTGTTGATTTCATTAGAGGACACTTTATGGTCCCAACTTGCACACAATCTAGGTCCCAAAGTTTGCCACATTTAGGATTGTCATAGCTGCCTTTGGACTATACTTTCTCATCCCTCTTCCATCCAGTATCATATTGAACCTTCTTTTCTATCTCCTTCCCAAAACACATAAGTATTGGTGCTTCTTGACTCCTTACTAATGGCTGCAACTCAAAATTATTGCCTTCATGGTGAACCAAATACTTATTATTGAATCCATCATGGATTACCTTCCTTGACCATTGCCAAGAATTGCCTAAGATCAAATGTCCACAACTCATATCCATAACATCACATAACACCTTGTCTCTATACTTGCCAACTAAAAACTCAATCAAGACTTGAGTACTAACCAACAAATTCGGATTCACATTGACCCATGTAGCATAATATGGATTAGGATGCATAGATGTTTGCAAATTCAACTTTCTAACAACCTCATTAGATACCACATTGTGACTTGCACCTAAATCTATGATAAGTCTACAAACTTTACCTTGGATCAAACAATTAGATCTGAAAATGATTGGATGATATGGTGTTTTACTCTTGCCCATGAATAGGTACTCTCCCTCCTCTAGTAATTGCATGATAGGTTCTTGTTTGTCTTCCTTGCTTGTTTCTTCTTCCACCAAATGCACCCTTCTCTCCTTGCCTTTGTCTTCAATCCACTTGGGACACCTAAAAGATTGATTACCCACTTCATTAAAATGGAAGCACCTACCTTTGAATACTCCATTGCTTCTTCCTCCACTCCTACCACCTCTATAACCCCCTCTTGGATCAGATGAGTAGGGCTTGTCCTTATCCTTTTTATTCTGATTCTGAAAATCAGCATTACCTCTTCCTCCTCTTCCTCTCATAGAAGATCCACCTCTAGTGTTGCTTTGTCTTTCTTGCCTCCTTTTAATATTTTCTTCAGCCTTGATGGCCAACTTGTATCATTCCTCAATAGATTGAGGGGTAGCAAGACTAATTTCATCTTGTATTTTGAACCTCAATCCCCCTATATACCTTGCTATCTTCTCATCCATGTCTTCATCATGGCTTACTCTTATATCAAGTTTATGAAACTCCTCGGTATATCTTTGCACCTCCATGTCTTTTTGTTTTGGATTTTGCATCTTCTTATACAAATAAACTCTATAATAATTTGGAAAAAAAATTTCCTTCATTTTTTCCATCATGGTGTACCAAGAAGTGATCTTGGGTTTACCATTCTTCCACCTTTCCGCTTGCACACAATCCCACCAAAGCAATGCATGTCCTTTCAACTTGGACTTTGCTATCTTCAACTTTTAATTTTCTTCCACATCCTCTAGTGCAAGAGCACCTACTATAAACTCATCAAATAATTCTCCTAAGATTCCTAAACTCTCTACTTAGTTTAGAAGTTCTAGTTAGGCACATAGACCTAGTTGTAAGGCCTAGTTCCAGGATTGGCATAATTATAAGCCCCTGGCTAACTATGGTCAAAATGGTCTATGGGCCTAAAAATCATAGGATCTTAGGATTTTTCATGTTTTTAAGGTTTATATCCATGTTGGATCATTATCATAGTGCTAGGACCAAGTTTGGTCATTGGATTTGCAATTTTGCAAATTTTGCAAAAGTTGCTCTAGAAGTTGTCATGCAACTTTCTAGCAACTTTCTTAAAAGTTGTCAAAACTTGTAACCACACCTTCCAAACAGATAATTAGTTAAAAAAGGTTGTGTAGCCATTGGGAGTTCCCTACATAAGCCCTCATAGGTGGGTGGTAGGTGACACAATGTAATTTTGGCAATTATCAATAAAATAACCATCATTTCTCTACAGATTTTGTGATTCAGACCATTGTACAGATAGGTACGGATGTGAGGGCATGAACTAGTGATTACAAAAGTTTAAGCCTTGAGTATTCTTCCATTTTTATTTTGTCTCATGTATTGATCTGACCTAGATTGGAAGATATCAAATTTTTAATAACAGTGCTTAGAATTGAGGCTTAAAATAGGGTTTCTAATAGGTCCTGATTGTTTAGGCACATTCCACCATGGGAAATTGAAGCCCCTTGGTGGAATAAAATATTTTCCAATTTAATTTCATCTTTTTTAGGTTAGGAGTGTGGGTTTTTAGAGGAGTGGATTTTCCACAAGACCCTAGGTGTACATCTCTATGTGTGCACCAGTCAGGTAACTAAGACAATCATCCTAGATTTTGGTTGGGGATTCATCAAAGCCTAAAAACTTGGATTCTAAATTTTTTTACATGTCCACACATTCCTCCATGCTTATTTTGTGTTTTGGCATAGGAGAAAGAGCACTTGTAGTGCGTTTGGAGCCCTAATTAGGCCTATTAGCCCAGTCTAATCTTGCGACAGCAATTACTTCCATGCACTTCCATTCCTTGGTGTTTAGACATGTTTTGTAAACCCCAAAATGGTATTATGATCCCTGACCAAATCATCATCTCATTTTGGAACATTCAAACTTATGTTCAAATTTCACTCTAGGAAGGGCTACAAGTCAAATCCTCAAGTTGTGAAGCATCTTGGTGTTATGGGTTTCTTTTGAATGAAAGAACCATTGGAACTATAAGAATAAGACCTAAATAGGCTAGATCAATGTTTATAGGCCACCCCTAGTCTTAGTACCCATTTCATGGGGTTTTGATCACTTTTTTTTATACAGACCTCTTAATGAATCCTTGGTATTTGGTGCTTAGGACTTTGGTAAACCTAATGATTAGGTTAAAATGGATAGTTGGGGTTGTGATAACCTATTTCCTAGTCCTTTTGGATACTTGTGATAAGTATTGAGCACTTGACCCTATCACCTTGAGTGTTGAGACCTTGGAACTCACCATTGTTCACTAGTTTGAAGGATTCTGCTTGCCACTATTGCATCATCCTCACACTCAAAGAAATTATCCATATTAGTGAATCAATATATCAACTCCTCATCATCCATCTTTCCCCCATAAGTAGGCAAATCAGCTCTTTCCCTTGTATCACCACTCTGGATGACTTTAGCAAACCTAGCCATCTTCAACTCATCAGGATCTAATAGTTCTTCCTCTTGGAGTTCCTCTTCTTCTTCTTCATTTTCATCAGCAACTTCTTCATCCTGTCTGATGATTTTTTCTCTCTTCTCTAATGCCAATATTATTTCCATCATAATCCTCATCTCTTTGTCTTTCTCAGCTTTATCCTTCTTCTCTTGCTCAAGGGCTGCCTTAAGCTTTTTGTTATCTACCAATTGTTCATTAACAATCTTTGCCAACTCCATGTTGGTCATTCTTTGGGGTAGATCTCCATCCTCTCCATCAGCCATGATTACTTGATCAACTTGGCACAAGAATCAACTTAGGCTACTCCTACAAGGATAGTTCAACTTCAAGGGCTTATCTAAGGATTCAAGAAACCAAACCTATCAAGACCAATAAAAAATTTCCACAAGACCTTTCCCTAGGCTCTAATACCACTTGATGTAGAGGAAAGGGTAGTGGACCTAATACACAAGTTAAGATACACAAATTTGGTTTACAAAGAGACTATTTCCCACAATGCCAAATAGCTTCTTCAAAAGACTCAACTATCCAAGACTTCTCCCAAGGAAATATAATGATTTATTTGATGTGTTTGATGTATATTAGGATATATTGAATTGGTTTCAAGGTTTCTTGACTTATCTCTTACTCACAATGGAAAAAAGTCTCAAACTAGCCTAGAGGCCTAATTGCCTTGTCTAGTAGCCTGTCTAGAGATAAAATGGACCATAACTCTATACTTTCCCAAAGTATGGACAAAAAAATGATATATTTGGATATCTTTTTGGACATATGAACACATATCACAAACTTAGGTATGATTATTTTGGACCGAGTATGACTGTCCTCACTATGTGACCCAAAAATGCATAAACAATGGGTGATTTAACAAAGCATCACATGTTTCCTTATATCCCAAAGACTCCAAACTTTCATAAGTGTTTTAATATGTTTCAAAACCTCTAAATCCAAGAGTAATTCAACCCAACACATCTGGACATCAAAAGCCCCAAATTAGCCCTCTTAAACCCTTGATTTGAGGGTTTCTCCAATCTCCCTTCTCCAAACACTCCTTGGCTTAATTGGTGATTGATTCACCATTAATACCACCATATAATACTGTTCAAAAAATAAAAACACCTTTCCCTTAAGGCCAAACTCTCGCTGCTATACTTCTGCCATCATTTTCAATGCACCAACACCCTGTTTCAACTTGTGATCACTTACTTCATCAAATATCTGCAAGTATCAGTATTAGAACTTATAATACATTTTTAATAATCATCCTTCCATGGTTCCTAGGCCTTTGGGTCCATGGAAAGGATTTAGTTTACAAGTTAATCTTTAAAACAAGAAGGAAACTAACAAAAAAACCAGTCTAAACTGATGTAGATGAAGGCATAGTCATGCCCAAACTCTTCAAAGACTTTAAAAACATGTAACAGTGCCTCAAAATATCCTATTTAATCCTTCTAGTTATTATCCATGCAAGGTTACATGAAAAATATTACAAAATTTGAAGAAAGATCATAGTTTAATAGTCACAGTCACTGTGATCCAGGAATTAACGCATGGGACAGTCAAGTTACAAAGGTCTCCAAGCATGCAATGGTTGAGTATTAATTTTAGAAACCATTCCTTAGTGCATAGTGAAAGAAAGAAACCAAAACAAGACTTTAAACAATCATAGTATCACTATTTTTTAATTGAAACTTGTCTTTTATTGAATTCATGTTCTCTGTCGTACACACTAGCCTTCATTGTCATACAATAGATTCTCCAATTACATATAATAATCCTCACCTAACTTCCTCAAACTCTTTGATTGGTTAGAGGGTTTATTTAATTGTTTTAAACATCAAAATGTGATTTCCCACCTAAATGGCTGTTAGCTGTTTGTTTTTTGAATATTTAAATTTTAAACTATGAAATGCTTAAAAAACCTTATTAAATTGGATTGTTAAGAACTCAAAAGGTTTTCCATCACCTAGGAGACTTAATAGCATCACTCTTATACTTCTAACTACCCTAAAAAAAATATTGGACACTAATGGTCCAAATTACATTTATTTAATCCTTTTAAGGATATAAATTCATTCCTAAATTCAAATGCCACTTCATGGCATCAAACCATTATAGAAGCCAACACATTATAATTTATTGGATTTACATCATTTATAACCCAATTGTCCTTGGAACATTGATCTTTATTAGGTGACTCTTAAGTCTTCATAGTCTTCTTATATACCTTGAATAGCTTCATGAATTGTTTGTTGATCCTTGGTAACCACTAACAAGAATTCACAAGGTGAGATGGTGGCATAGGTTTCCATTGCACCTTTAGACAAGGACCAGACAAAGGTAACCCCAAAAAATTACAAGCCAACACAAATAAATATGGGCAAGTGAATGAAGTGGAGTGAACTAGATAACCTCAATTATGCCACCAACATGGTGTGCAAGAGGGCCAAGAAAGAATATAAAGAAAAATAGAAGTTGCATGTCAAGTTAGCCTAGTATGAGGATTTTTTTTGGGAATTATTTTCTCTTGTCTCCTCACATAGATTGAGTGCATCTTTCCTGGAATTCATACAAAAGGAAGAGATACTTTTTTGAAAATAATGATGAGAAATACAATCATCGTGAACTAATGGATCTCTAAGAAAGTGGATAAGGTATGGGGATTCCTCTCGGAGTCTCCTTTACATTATTTTGAGGCCACAAATATTCAGGGCAACATCCATATAGAAGTAAGTTTGTGTGACACCAAGATAGAAAAGTATAGAATATAGATAGTGGGCCTAAAGCTAGTATGTATCCTCGATAAGGATGATTTGATTGTGGTCAACATTCTCAGAAATAAGGATGAAGATTTTTTATATACCAATCTCTGTAAGCTCATGTTTAAGGTAGATTTTATGGAGCTTGTCTAGTTGACTATCATAAAACACCCTTTGTTGGTGCAAGAACATATTACGAGGTTTAAAATATTTATAGAGCACATAACGACTACTAACTCAAATATTGTAGAGGGAAGTGCAATCATAGATTCTTTATTGGTAGGTTTTGAGGAACAAATAGAGGAAAAGTTCAGTCCTTTCCACAATTTTGACAAGTAGGTAATGGGTGACTATCTAGACCTAATTCTTACATGTACCAATGATCACTCAGATCAAGTGAAAGAGTAATGGTGGAAGGGAAGACTCTGGATAGAGTAGGTTGAAGGCCTAAATGAGGAGTCTGTAGAGGCATGTATTTAGAATTGAAAGATATATAATTTATCTTCCTTAGGGTGTTGACCCCTAAATTATTTATTCTTTGAGTCCAAGGAGACTCTAGCACTCCAGAACCCCAAGTTTTTATGGATTTAGTCATTATTTCAAGGAGTTCTAGGTGTCACCTATGGGTGAACTTACCACAATAGACATATGTTGCCCACATTTGAAACATTCTAGGGTATAGGTGCAACTCTATTGCATGGGATATAGTACTATTAACAGATGAAATGATAGGTGATAGGAGCATTCCACATTATTTATCCACCCTATCAATTGGATAATAGTTAAACATTAATGATGAAGTACAAGTACCAGACAATACTGATAGATCATTGATCCAACATTCATAGCATAGATATGAAATCCAACAAAGGTATATGGTGTAGAAGAAGAATTGAATGCCAACATTTTCCTCGATATTTGTACTTTTGGGCACTCTTCTTCTTTATTATTTTCTATCTTTTCTCCTCAGGATCTATATTATAAGGGCTTAGTTCCCTATAAATGTAACATTTTGGGTCTTTCTTATAGTTTTTTATGTTGATGATTTTGAGGCATCTTATACTTAATAGAATAGTTTCTTAATATTTTAATCTCTTTAGTGTTAGCATGTGTTTCTCACTCCCTCTAAGACACATGTGATAAACTAGTGATTATTGGAACAATTATTGATAATCAATGAAAGAACAATGAAATACTTTTCTACTATGGCCATGAATTATTTATCGGTAAATAGTATCTTGTTCATTTTATATTGTTCTTTATCCAAGAATGTTTTGAGTTCTTTTTGTTAAGTGTAATTAATGGATATAATGTGGAATGAATCTATCTTCCTTAATGTATATTGATTGATACTCATGTATGTTAATGGTAAATGTATTGCATTATCCTTGGGTTTAGTTGACAATTTGTTGTGATTCAGTGATCTTAGATTTGTTTAAGTTATTTTCTAACCCTAGACAATCTTTAATTATTTCTTTTTAATCTTCTCTAAGTATCACTTTCAAGGTTTACAGTATCAAACCTTCCAACTAGTAGACCCCTTGAACAAATAGTCATGTGCCCAACTTAGTTATTTGAAATTGTTGTGACCCAACATTCTGGTGCTTTGGAGGTTAGGAACCCTAGTTCCTCGCCACTTTTAGGTGGATTTGGTTGGCGACACCTAACTCACCCCCCTGTAGGATCATGCAAAAAATCCTCATCAACAAGATGGACATGAGACAATTCAAGATTTGATGATGTTTGATGAATTTGAAGAGAGTATAGAGGAGAAGTCAAAAATTTTGATTTGCGATAACAATAGTTTACCTTTCCTTTTTCATGAGTTTGCAGCCTTTGCACATGAAATGACTAATGAAGAGGACTCTATAAGTGTTGGCACTGAAAATAAAAGTGTTTTCCATAAAGTTTTCAATGAAGAGGTGCTTTCAAAGATTGAAGATATTACATGAATGTATGACAAAAAAAATTGTTTTTATAACAACAATCATATTTCTTTATATCATCATGTGGTAAAAAATATTTCAAATGAGGATGTTGGTACTATTGAGTCTTTTTATGTTGGTACTCACATTAATAGTATATATTATGGATGATAAAAATAAGGTATATATTATGGATCCAAGTACCAAAGATTCTAATTTTGTTCATCTACCATGGAAGATTTTAAAGGCAAGGACAAAAAGGATAAAATCAATTTCAATTTTTAGATCATGTACAACAATGATATATCTCTTCTTTATCAAGACATTGTTGTTAGAATTATTTTAGAATAACTGAGAGGGGAGTGAATCATTCATCCTTAGGTCAAATGTACCAATTGAACTTTTAAACATTTCAACCAACTTAGATCTAATCAGCAGTCCACTCGGTCTCTATGGAATATAATCAATAACATAAACTTTCAGTCCAGTATCCAAAATTAATCAACTTGCAAAATATAAAACTCTTAAAAACATAACACATCAAATAACATCCACACAAGTATGATACCAGGATTTAACGTGGAAACCCAATTCAGAAAAAACCACCAGTAATATGCTACCAAATTTTCACTCTTTTGAAGTGAGCTCTGTGAGGAGCCAACCCTGTTAAAGGTTACAATACACACTTCTAGGTGTGACCCTATAAAAAGATTTAATCACCCTATTAGGAGTGGCCTTGTTAGAGGGCTTAAGAACATCTCATTAGAATGTCACCTTGATTAAAGGATTTACAAATGACTTTTAGGTCAACCTTGATTAAAGGATTTTAACTAATACAATGGTTAGAAATTAACAATAGGTTCTGATCTGAAATATACAAATCACTTTGCAAATACATATCCAATAAGCTCATATGTTGATTTACTAATTGGCCTTCATTTTCATCTCCATCTCTAATTTTCTTGGAAATCCCTTCAAGAAATCACCACAACTTTGTTCATCTCTTCACAGCTCTTTCTCAACCTTCTTCTTAAGTTCGCCAATCAATAACATCAACATCTTCCTCTCTTTGCATAACCTACAACTAGGTCATCCTTATATCTCCTTGATTAGGTAACTTAATCATTTGCCACTTAGTCATCTTTGTAGACCTTAGGTTTAGGTCAAATCCATCGAATCCTTCCAATATTTTGTTCTCCTCCTTATAGATACTTCTCAAAAATTCTCCTTGAATCCATAAGAAAATGGTTTACCATGCATTAAATGCTCTAGGTCATTCATCCTTATCTTCAAAATGTTTTACACATCCCAAGAATTCAACTATATCAGCTGGGAATCTCAATTCCTTCACAAACTATAAATTACTGACACTCGGCCAATATTGTGTTCTTATGTTCAATCATCATTGGACAGCTTGGTCATCACTAAAAATTTTCTTCTCAACAATTACTAACTTCACTCGGTTAATTATTTGATACTTGATAATTAGTGATGCTCGGTTGACACTAAAATTTGCTCAACTTATACTAGCACTCGGTCAACACTAGCATCACTCGTCTTATACTGAAATTTCTTTATCTTCTTCTCTTTTTCTTGGTTAAGCCTATGCTTTCATACTTTCTTTCCTCATTTCTTCTAAGATTCAAATCAACTATCTTCTTCACTTAGTGTTATAGATAAACAACACATTACCTTGCCAATGTGCCAACTACTCAAGTACCCATTATAGTTTCTCATTACTCAACCTTTCCACTAGGTCTTCTCAAGTCCTCTTCATCAATCAAAAGATATGGTACTTTACTAGATAGAAATTGTCTTACCAGTTAAGGTTTGGCATCAATGACAATATAACAATTGTTTCAATTGTAGTTTCCAAAAATATCCCTCTTTGGCATTGATGGCAACACCACATGCACTACCATAAACTCCATATGCATAGTCAATATACAATCAAAAAAGTATGTAATGAAGAAACTTCTGTCAAGTCTCTCTGTGTATTAGATCTTCATTAATATCCTTAGCTTCATTTTGATTCTCATCCAAGTATCAGCTCCCTCTTGGATATATTTCTCCCTTTTTCTATTCAATAGTTTACTGGATCTCTCCCTCTTTGCTTATGGTAACTCCTTCTGAATCTCTTACTGTATATCTCCCTCTTTAACAACAATGCCAAAGACATTCATCTTTACCATGAAAATATCTTCATGTAAGTTCTCTAAACTATATACTCCCTCTATCATCTTGTTGATGACTGATCAACATCTTGTTCTTTACTCTTCACAACTTTAGGCAACTCCTAAAGTGTAACCTTTTTTGCATCAATTTGTTAGATATTTTTATTAGTACATTTGATGCAATGCTCCTACTTGATTCTAGGTAGCCTCAGTTAGTGGAATCACCCCTAATTTACCCCTTAGATACTCATGAGAATCCTTAGGTAATGCTTTAGTGAATATATCTACTAACTATTCCTTTGTATTCACATTTTCCAGTCTCACTTCTTTGTCTTGAACTATCTCTCTCAAGTAATGATACTTGATAGAAATATGCTTAGTATTAATGTGCATCACAAGATTCTTTGATATATTTATAGCACTTATGTTATCACAGAAAATAACAATTGGCTCAGTGATTTCTTCCTTCATACCTTTCAACAATTGCTTGATCCACACTAGATTTGAATAATTAATTGTTGCTCCTACATATTCATCCTCTGTTTTAGATTGAGAAATGCAATTTTGTTTCTTTCTTATCAAAGAGACTAATCTATTTCCTAGAAAGAATGCACCACCACTTGTACTCTTTCTATCATCCACATCTCCTGCCCAATCTGCATCAGTATAAACTTTCAGTTCAAACTTTTCATTCTTCTTATAATACAGTCCATAGTCCTTTGTTCCTTTCAGATATCTCAGTATCCTTTTAACTATCATCATGTGATTATCTTTAGGATTGGTAGAAAATATTACAACAATCCCAACTTCTAATGCAATATCTAGTCTTTTGTGAACAATGTATTGTAGATTTCCAATCATAGACATGTACAGGGTTTGATTCACTTTAGTTGTATCATCATTCTTTGATATTTTTTGTCCAATAGCCATGGGTTTACTTAGTGGTCTAGAGTCCTCCATGCCAAAGGTTTTTAGTATATCCTTGATATACTTATATTGTGTAATGTAGATACCTTTCTCCATCTAATAAACTTGCAAACCAACAAAGAATTTGATCTCTCCCAACATAGACATCTCAAATTCAATTTGCATCTCATTTGCAAATGTTTGGCATAGGGCATCTTGTCCTCCAAATATGATATCATCCACAAATATTTATGCTAACAATATCCCTTTACCTTTTTTAGTCTTCAAGTATAGATTGTTGTTGTCATTTGTTCTTGTAAATCCAATATTTACCAAGTAATTATGTAATCTCTCATACCGTGCTCTGGGGGCTTGTTTCAATCCATACAGTGCATTTTGTAGTTTACAAACCATGTTCTTCTTGCTTGGATCAAAAAATCCTTCTGGTTGTTCAATGTATACTTCTTCTTCCAGTATTCCATTCAAAAATATAGATTTTACATCCATTCAGTATACTTTGAATCATTTGTAAGTTGCATATGCAAGTAGACTTCTCACTCCTTCCAATCATGCAACTAGGGAAAATGTCTCCCCATAGTAAATTCCTTCTCCATATGAATAACCCTTGCATACCAACCTATCTTTGTTCCTTGTGACTTCTCCATGTTCATTCAGCTTATTTCTAAACACCCACTTTGTTCCAATAACATTCTTGTCCTCTGGTCTAGACACTAGTGTCCAAGTTTTGTTCTTTTCTATCTTCTTAATCTCTTCATTCATGGCTTGAATCTAATCTTCATTCTCCAAGGCATCTTTCATTATTTTAAGCTCAAACTCGCATAACAATAATGTTTGATCTTTCAACTTACTTCTTGTCATAACTCCAAATTCTTTAGCTCCAATGATTTGATTTGGCTTATGATGTCTTCTCACATACTATGCTAACATAGGCTCTGGTCTACTTTCTTCTTGTTCTTGATCTTCAGGTTCATTTTGTATCTCTTCTTCCTCTCCTAATTGCTCGACAACATCCTCCTGATGATTGACATTATCTTGTTGTAACTTGGCAGGCTCTTGTTGCTGCTTGGTAGCATTTTTTTCTAGTTTAGATGAATTGTTGCCTCTCCTTATTCCATGTATACAAAAGATCTCTAATCTTCAAGTTCCTACTTGCATTAAACTTCATTCTTTTCTACAGAGTCATCAACTCTAACATTTGCACTTTCCACAACTTTGTTAGTGTTAGAATTCAAACACTTGTAAGCTTTTCTCCTAGTGGAATAACCTAAGAATATGCCTTCATCACTTTTAGCATCAATCTTTCCATTCCTATTGTCCTTGAGTATATAACTTTTTCTTCTAAAGACTTTAAAGTATTTTACATTAGGTTCATAACCATTCTATAGTTCAAAAGGTGTAGTATTTGTACCTTTCTTGATTTTTACTTAGTTTAAGGTATAAACACCTGTGCTTACAGCTTCTCTCTAGTACTTTTTTGCACCATTCTTCTCTATCATCAGTGGTCTAGTACAATCTATGATTGATCTATTTCTTCTCTCTATGATACCATTTTGTGGAGGTTTCTTAGGTGTATACATTTGTCTCTTAATTTCTCTATCATTGTAGAATATGTTGAACTCATTAGATATGAACTCTCCTCCTCTATCAAATCTCATAAATTTCAAGATTTTACCTATTTCTTTCTCAACTTTTTCCAAATACCACTTAAACAACTGAGAGACATCATATTTTTCCTTAAGAAACATTACAGTTATCATTCTAGAGTAATCATCAACAAACAGAAAGAAATATTTATCACCATAATAAATTTGCACACCAATAGGTCCACAAAGTTTAGTATGAACCAATTCTAAAATATCATCAGATGTATGTGTTTTTCTCTTGAAACTAGACTTTGTCATCTTTCCTAATTGACATTGTTTACACATCACATTATCAGGTTTCTTCAATCTTGGTAAACCTCTAACTCTTTTCATCTTACTAATGCTTACTAAATTATCAAAGTTCACATGACAAAACCTTTTATGCCATAACCATACATCATCAAATAGTGCAAACAAACATGTTTCTTCAGATAGGTCTAGATAGAACAAATTACCTCTTATATGTTCTCCAATTCCAATTAGTTCACTAGTGGCATCAAATATCTTATCCTTTTTGTGATGAAACTCAACTCGGTAACCAGAACAGTTCAATTGTCCAACACTCAACAAATTATAGTTAAGACCTTCAACCCAATCAACATTGTCACATCTGATCTTATCAATCAATCTTATTGATTATTTTCCCTTCACAAGACATGGTGCATCATTACCAAACTTAACACTACTACCTTTATAATGATTTAAGGTTTCAAAGTTAATTTTATCATGAGTCATGTGATGTGAGCAACCACTATCAATTATCCATCTATCACTTTTACTCACATAAGAAATAAGTGTAGTTTTCTCATCTTCATTAGAATCATCTTTCATAGCAACATAAACAACTTCTATATCATAATCATTAGACTCACTAGATTCACCGTCAGTTTCTTCTTCAACAATATAACAAGACTTCTTACCTTTATCCTTGTAGTCCTTATACCTTATGTGATCTATGTCATCCCTTTTGTCTATGTACATAATTTCCCTTCTCTCATCCTTATCATTCCTATCAGGACATCTTGTTGCAATATAACCAACTTTGTTGCATGAAAAATAGATTATATGAAGTCTACCTTTAAATTTTCCTTTTCCTCTCGATAGCCTTCTAGCCATCATTGCCTCAAGATCATCATTAGAAATGTCACTATCATTGTCACTATTCACACATCTTTCTTTTCCTTTCTTAGACTTTTGAAGAACTATTTGAGACTTGAATACAAATTCAATATTATGCATAGTGAAATTATCAAATTTTGACAATTTAAATGTAGTGATTCTACCAACAAGACCTTCCAAGGTTAATTTTTTGTTAGGAGCACATCTTAGTTCTTGTATTGCAAAAAATCTAATAGCATAAATAGGAAGTAGGGTTCTCAAAACCTTGCTAATAATAGTTTCATCATCAATATTTCCATTAGCTCCTCTAATAGCATTCACTACCTCTTTAAGTCTAGCACAATATTGAACAATAGTTTCACCTTCTAACATTATCATTTCATCAAATTTACTTCTCAAGATTTCAAATTTAGCACTCAGCACATTTGTGTCTCCACCATATATAGCTGCTAGTGTGTTCCACATTTTCTTTGCATTAGTACAGTTCTTGATGTCTTCAAATTCAGGATAACTTAGGACTGATACAATCTCCAACATTGCTTGATTGTGTTCATGTTTTTCCTTCATCTCCTTGGTTGTCATGGGTGTAGCTATTGGTACTTAATCATGTTCCACATAATATTTTGTCGAATCACCAATACCAACTATGTGTAACTTCATCAAAATTTTCCATATAGGGAAGTTCTCCTTGTTCATCTTTGGTACCTCCTTTTTGTACATCATGATCTTTATCTTTGAGTACCTTCAAAAAATTTCCTTGTGAGCACCAACAACTATGATACCAATTGTTAGAATGATTTTAGAATAACTGAGAGGGGGGGGGTGAATCAATTATCCTCAAGTCAAATGTACCAATTGAACTTTTAAACACTTCAACCAACTTAGATCTAATCAGTAATCCACTTGGTCTTTATAGAATATAATCAATAACATAAACTTGCAGTCCACTATCCAAAAGTAATCAACTTACAGAATATAAAACTCTTAACAACATAATGCATCAAATAACATTCACACAAGTATGACACCAAGGTTTAACGTGGAAACCCAATTTGGGAAAAACCACCAGTAACATGCTACCAAATTTTCACTCTTCTGAAGTGAGCTTTGTGAGGAGCCAACCTTGTTAAAGGTTATAATACACACTACTAGGTGTGACCTTATTAAAGGATTTAATCATCCTGTTAGGAGTGGCCTTATTAGAGGGATTAAGAACATCCCACTAGAATGTCACCTTGATTAAAGGATTTACAAGTGATTGTTAGGTCAACCTTGATTAAAGGATTTTAACTAATACAATGGTTAGAAAGTAACAATAGGTTCTGATCTAAAATATACAACTCACTTTAAAAATCCAGATCCAATAATCTCATATGATAATTAACTAACTATCCTTCATTGTCATCTCCATCTCTAATCTGCTCGAAAATCTCTTCAAGAAATCACCACAACTCTTTTCAGCTATTTCTCAGCCTTCTGCTTAGGTTCACCAATCAATAACATCAACCTCTTTCTCTCTTTGCATAACCTACAACTATGTCATCCTTATAACTCTTTGATTAGGTAGCTTAATCTTTTGTCACTTAATCATCTTTGTAGATCTTAGTTTTAGGTCGAATTCATCAAATCCTTCCAACATTTTGTTCTCCTACTCCTTCTAGATACTTCTCAAAACTTCTCCTTGAATCCATAAGGAAATGGTTTACCATGAATTAAATGCTCCAGGTCATTCATCCTTATCTTGAATAAATTTTACATATCCCAAGAATTCAACTATGTCAGCTAGGAATCCCAATTCCTTCACAAACTATAAATTACTAACACTCGACCAATATTGTGTTCTTCTGCTCGATCATCACTGGATAGCTTAGTCATTGCTAAAACTGTTCTTCTCAAAAATTACTAACTTCACTTGGTTAATTCTCTGATACTCGGCAATTATTGATGCTCGGTCGACACTAAAATTTTCTCATCATATACTAGCTCTCGGTCAACACTAGCATCACTCAACTTACACTAAAAAATTTTTATCTTCTGCTCTTTTTCTCAGTTAAGCCTATGCTTTCAGACTTTCTTTCCTCATTTCTTCTAAGGTTCAAATCAATTTTCTTCTTTACTTAGTGTTATAGATAAACAACACATTACCTTGCCAATGTGCCAACTACTCAAGTACCCATTACAATTTCTCATAACTCAACCTTTCCACTACGTCTTCTTGTTATCTCATCATCTCAAATCCTCTTCATCAATCAAAAGATATGGTACTTTACTAGATAGAAATTTTCTTACCAGTTAAGGTTTGACATCAATGACAATATAAAAATTGTTTCAATTATAGTTTCCAACAATTGCAACTTATAGTTTATATGAATAGATTTATTTTACCATTGGTGATAAACAAGGTGAAAGCATGGGATATGATAATTTTGATGATGCATCTAATTATAGGACTAGGTTTTTGTACTCTAGAATAGCTGATATATATCAGCCCCAAAATTTTAATGAATTATAGTTAGGAAAAATAGGGAAAGCTAAGTTTATGACTCAACAAGCCAAGCTTCATAGTCAAAAAATACATGACACCACTTCATGGATGATGATAACCAAAGTTTTTCTAATTCTAAAATATCACTAGATGGTGATCAATTTATTAGTAGAGATGTTGATTTTGTGGATGACACTTGTAGTGAACTAGTCACTCAAGAGTTATCTTTGATGGGTGACAAAGGCATCTAAAATTTATTTTTAGATTTGTCACCAATTTTAAATAATATGGAAGTTGTTTATTTATTGGTTGGTGATTTAATATTCATAGATTTTTCAATTGTTAGTGGTTTTCCCACTTGGTGTTCCATTGCACTTTAAAATTTGGCATAGTCTACAATATCTATTGAGTTGCATGGAGGTGTGTGGAGACATGTATACTATGGGATATTGCATATGAGATGAATATCTTTCCAATATTTAATATTATTGTTATTTTTGGCCTTAGTTACACAAACAATATGTGGTGGCCTAATGAGTTGATCTATGTGCATATGGAAGTTTTCTTTGATAATTTTTTGATGATCTACTTATACAGATGGATGATATATAATAATTGTATAGTGAAATATATCTATTTCCATAGCTGAATGGATATATTGGTATGGAATTAAAGCATTGACATGATTGATTCCTTGTTTCTTATGGATCATGATAAGTTGCTTCGCGAATTGGGGAAAATGATGTTTTTATTAGATTAGCACATTGGTTTGGTGGGACAATGATTTCGAGGTTCGTATGGGATCCTAGTATTGGCATGCAGGTTCAAGGTTTCTTGAGGACAAGTAATCTCTGTGAAGGGCAGATTATAATGTCCTTTTTTATATTAGAAATTAATTAGATAATTAAAATTTAAGTTGTCAAAAAATAGTAAATTTAATGCCAACTTAATTTAATTATTTAAAAAAGTATTAAAATATCTTTAATGGTGAGTATAATAAATATTTAATAAATTCATTTAATTATTACTTCCTCATTCAAATTAAATTAAAATAAGAGAAATAGAAAGACAAAAGAAAGGAATACAAAGAGGTAGACAGAAGGAAAGTGAAGTCACTGCAATGGGCTTAAAAATGATAGTGAGAGCTTTATTTAGATTATGCTTGGTTTATTAATTTCTACTAGCGGAGCTCTAAGAGCTTCTTGATTTAGTTTTAGAAATTTGAGGATGAAAACCCTTAGGATTTCTCAAGAATTGGATAGAAACATAGTTTCAATTGGAGGTTCCAACCAAGTATCTCACATTGCATTTACATATTGTTCAAAATTTAAGTCTTTCATAAAGTTAAATTTGCAAATAAGTTATTTAAATTATTTATGTGATTTGGAAATTAGAGATATATATGTTTTTTGAGAAATATTACTATCTGTTGAAGATATATATATAGAGAGAGAAAATTATATCATATTTATTTGAATGCAACTAGTACCTCAATTTCCAAGGCTATTGTGAAGTTTGATACCTTTATAAGGAGTGAATTTTTCTTATGTGGCTAGAACTATTGTGCTTCCATAAAATAATTGTGGGTCTCCTTATTTAAATACATTATTGATATATGTAATATATCATGGGATTTTATTAATTCACATGTCAAAATTGAAGGGTATCTTTTACGATAATAGTTATAAACAAAATATTGATATCTAATGGTAACATCTCTCTTAATCTTGTAACAAAGTTTGTTGATACATTAGATGGAGCATTACTTTGAGAAATGCAATATTGTTGCAAATTCAAGGGGCTTCATAGGAGACTCATATTTGGGGGTTTTATCAACAAAATAATGAGGGGTTTTAGTTTTTTAATGCATTTTTTCTTGCTGGTGCCTGGGACATCTATAAGGTTGTTAGGAGGTAGAGATGGGGAAGGGGCCTCTTGAATAGAAATGGCATGAGGAGGACACGAGGAAAGATGAAAATCATAGAGCCTCAACATAAGCCTTGGTGTAAAATTGTATAATTCTTTCCCTTCTTACATTCACAAACATCTTTCATAGTGTATTCCAAAGACTAAAATAGAAAGAAGGGGGAAGAAATCAAATCATGGTTATGTAAATGATTAAGGAAGGGCATGTGGTGATAATACTAGACCCCAAATATTCCCTCCAAAGTGAAATATTTCATGATCACAATACACACTGGGTCCCTTGAGTCAGAAACTCCTCTCTGTCAAATCCACCATGCAGTTTCATCAGTTGTTTAGTGGCATGAAAGAACCGGTTAAGGCTATCCTCGTTAGCAACACAACTTATCTTCTTCCATTTACAACCTTCAGTAGGAAGTCTCGTGGCTTGTGAAATCATATCTTCATTAATTTCAAATGAAATATCACCCATAGTAACCTCCATTCCACCTCGACAAAACAAACTAGTGAGAAAGGGTTTCATCAAAACCATTCATAGACTCCATAAATGAATAAATTCCCCCCTCCTAGATATGCCATGTAGTAGGATTCTTCTTAAAAACATAATCAATTTTATCAAGCTCCACTCAAACCTAATCCCCTCTCGTACTAGAATCCACCAAATTATTAGTTGTAGAGGCACCCAAGATAGAATGAGATTGTGAATTGTAGAGATGGGGTTGCTTTGTGTATTTAGTAAAATTGATGGATGAGATACACAAAATAAAATACCTATAAGGAATGTAATAATTATAATAATTGCATCTATCTAAAGCTAGCTCAATAATGGCAATAGTTTTATGTGGGTGGTCCTTTCTTCCATATATAATATGACAAAAATTAATTAAGGGATAAAAATAAAATCTAGATATATATCAAGGCTTCTTTTAAATAAATATCACAAACTTCAAAAATCCCATCTTTCTGAATACTCATACCTTGTAATCACCACCAAAAATCCTCATAATTAGGCATGTGATGATGTGGAATATTCAAGTACAGTCTATTTGGCATCTTGTAGGGGCATCAAATATAGAGATCAGTCTGATAGGGATTCAAATTTGAATTATAACTCACCTTACCTATTATTTCCCAAGTACCCCATGAAAAAAGGGTCCAAAAGATAATTTTAATAGCTTGGATTAGGATCCATTTGAGTTAGTTCCTTCCTTATAATGGATTTGATAATTTTTGGTAAGGTAGAGCACCATCTCCAATAGTGAAGGTCATTCTTATCTAATCCCATCGTAGCAATAGAATCTATAGTAACATTTCCCTCTTTGTAGATGTGTTGTAGTGTAAATTCGACCAAACATCATAGAAGAGATCTTATGTCTTTGAGATTTGTTCCACTCTCCAACCTACCCTCATGGTTCCTCTAGTGGATTCAATAATTAATTTAGAGTCCCCTTTAATTTCTAATATTTTTAAACCAATGGAATGAGAAAATTTAAGTCTACATAAGAGGGCCATCTCTTCATCCTGGTTGCTATTAAAGTTACCCAGATTTCTAGCATAAGCAGCCACAAGACTACCCATATAATCCTTGATTATCCCTCCTCCCACATCTATTCCCATCTGGCCACACCATTGAAATTTAATTTAAACCAAGGGGGCCAAGGGGCCTTCCAAAAAATAATTTTCTTAGCCTCCCGCTTGGAGTTGTCATACCAATAAAAGATTCTTGGGACTTTCCATTGTTTATCCAGCTTACAATCCTAAAGAAGAGGAGGTTTCGTGGGGATTTTCCATTTACTAACTATGATTTTTTCAAGAAGAATCTTATTGAGGACTGACAATGCATTATTAGTTGAGTTTTTAGAGTCCCTAAAGACTCAATTATTTATCTCCTTCCACAAACACCACATACACGTGTGGAGGGATTTACTTCCAAATTTGAATGACAAGGGGGTATTTTGAAGGACATTTCCAATTGAAAATGAATTGTCAGAGATTTTCATTAAAGACCCATTGAATGTTGAATCTATGCATAATATTATGCCAAGTAAGAGAAGAAAAAAGGCAATGAATAAATAGATGTTATATAGTCTCTTCTTCCCTTTTACACTAAACAAAATGATTAGAAAATTGGAAACCATGTTTGATAAGATTGTCTTGGGTGAGGATTTTGCCATGTATTGTTACCCATCAGAAAAAATTGATCTTTGGCAGTAACCATGAATTACATATCTTCTTCTAGTAAACCATGTTAGCATTACCTCAACCAGGAGAATGTAAGCATATTTAACAAAGAAAGTAGCAAATAAATTCTTGGTTCAAATAAAAATGTTATCTCTGGAGAACAATGAAATTATAGCTTCACATAACAACACTTGTAATTCCTCAGCTCAAGGGAAAAGTGTGGGGATATCCAGAATACATTCCTTAAGAGATTTCCACTTACCATCTGGGGAGATGTAGTCAGTAATAAGAGAGCCAAAGTGGCCTTTCATTCTCCTCATTAGATGATAGAAGGGGTTTGTAGCCAGAGGTTTATCCTAAAGCCAAAAATATTCTCAGAACCTAATTGTTTGTCCATTACCAATATGCCACTTCAAACCTTATTTAATGATGGTTCAAATATTAAGAATGTTAGTCCATATCCTTGATCCTAAAGGAAGATCATGAGAATACATATTCCTATGAAAAATGCCATTATTTTTTTTTTTTCCAAAGTGGAAATCCACTAAATATATATATTTTAATAAACTGGTCCAAAATAGCTCCCGAGGGAAAGAACTAGAAATAAAACCATGATTAATTACTCATATATTACAAAATGATCCATCAACCCTATCCTATATCTAAAAGATAGGAGCAACCAAAATTTGACCTTATAAATGGTCTTACAATAACTCTCATTATAATATGTTCAATTCCTAGCTATTCTAACAAAAAAGACCTATCAAAAAATGCCCTTATAAGGAGGCCTTTACAATGTAGCATCCACCCTTTATGAGGGATTGATCTAATCAATCTAGAAAAACATAAATCTTCCTTAACTTTATGATATCCCTTATGTTCCTAAGGGTTGATCCCACACAAGACATATTATCTGAGATCAAATCATAGAATTATCATATGATACATGTTACAATTCATCACATCTTTGTAAGATATCACAACCTTCACTAGATTTTGCAAGCCTTTCCAATTTCTTTGTCAAACCCAAAACTGTCTGACCTAGAGATACCAATTCGTGTATACTTGAATGTTGAACAAAAAATACTAACACTACCACCATTGCCAAAACTTCTCCTTCTCTAATTCTGAGGCACTTCCCTTAAGTGACATATGTTTCATATTCCAAACTACCATATTCGCATGTGTGGGGATGACAAAAAAAAATATATTGAAAAACCAAATTTTTACTCTTCCATGAATTGCATTTCACAAACAACC
This sequence comes from Chamaecyparis obtusa, assembly GCA_027943335.1. Classification (NCBI taxonomy): domain Eukaryota; kingdom Viridiplantae; phylum Streptophyta; class Pinopsida; order Cupressales; family Cupressaceae; genus Chamaecyparis; species Chamaecyparis obtusa. The sequence continues at coordinate 1,918,491 of BSBK01001043.1, read as the reverse complement.
GCATCTTCCAAAGAAGTTGGTTTTTCTAAGATGCGGAGATTTTGAAACACCATGAAAGATTGCATATCTCATGCTCTATATCCATTTGTAGAAGGGCCACCTGCAAAGGACCACCTACCTCCACAACTAAGGCCTGGAATAATAGAGAAGGCATGGGACTAATAAAAGAACTTGGAAGCCCCACCACATTTGCATATGAGAATGAAGATTGAAGGTGGGGAAGAGTCTACGTATGGTCATGTCCACATATGGTCAAAATAGCATGGAGCTTGGAATATAGTCTATTTATCTACTCCGGGGTGAAAGCCCTACCCACTACCCTAGTAGCCCCTTGGAATGGTTGAACATGGTGCATTCTAATGGATGTTTTCATGTTGTCATTTATTAACTTGAATTCCCATTTTTCCTGTAAGGGCTCCCTTGGGAAAACTCCCACTACATATGCATCTCCATGCCATAGGTCATATTTCCTCACAATATCCAAAATATTATTGGCCCCAAGAACCTCATCCTTAATAGTTGTTTGCAAGATCTCATTCAATGGCACCCAAGACTGAACAATGTCTAGAATATTTCATATAAAAATAGAGACCATCTAGGAAGGAAAAATGAATATTTTATCACCTAGATAAAGGATTGTAACACCAATTATAATTTTGATTCTACGAATGCAGTGATTGCACTCCATTTTAAATAAAAAAACCCAACCAATCATCTGTAATGTGATCTTCTAGTGGCCATTGCCATTTATATATCATAATTTGTACCCTATAATTTCTTGGAAAGTAGCCCATGACGATTGTTGAAAAGACTTACCTATGACAAATTTCTTTACAATGACTTCTTTAATTTACATTGTTTGTGATGTGCTTAAAGTACTCCAAATCGAGCCATTTATGATTATACTTTTCACATCACTCATGCAAAATATTATATCACTGCAATCTACTATCTTATAAATAATGACCAAAGGCAGGTAACTTTATTTCCCATATTTTTGTATGATTTTAATGTAATAGTGCATCATAAAGATTATATTTATACACTTTCAATTTGTGTCTAGCTAAATATCACTTGTATGTATGATGATGCTCCAGAAAACAACATTTCACATAATAATTAATACAACTTGTCACCTATGTTTTCTCTTTCTATGTGCCTTAAAAAGATTAGGGAAATCATTCAAATTGAGAGTGTCTTCGGTAGAATCTAGATTAGTACCATTACAACCCAAATTAGCTAAAATATCTATCACCATGTTACCTTCTCTAAGGATATGGGAAATCTTGCATTCTAAAAATGTGTCCATTAAATTCCATACTTTCTCTAAAGCCTCCAATTTTATGACCTTCTATTTAAACATGCCTTTATGATGGTCATTGAGTCACCTTTAATATGGATGTTTTGAAACCTGAGTTTTTTAGCTAATACCAACCCAGATAGAAAAGCTTGAGCTTCAACCATATTTTTTGTGCCTGGGGGGATTGGCTTCACTTGGATTACCAATGAGGAACCCATATGATCTCTAATGCATAAACCTATTCCAGATTCCCCTGGGTTACCTCAGGTAGATCCATTAAAATTTATCTTCACGATATTCTCTGCTAGTGGAATCTACTTGACCTTGGACCTATCCACACATTTCTTAGCATATTTTTTCATAAAAATGAGGAAGGAGATGGAAACCTCTTCCAATTGTGCACAACCATAATGTCCCATGATGATATATGTGGTGATGATAATCTATTCTTCACATTAGCTATTATTATTTCTACTAACGAAGCCTCTAATCCTTCAATTACTTTCTACAAGGGAGTATTAACTTTCCTAAAAATACATTTGTTTCATTCCCACCAAATCGACCATATCATTGTGGCTAGGGTGCATTTCCAAATACAAGAATACAAGGAGGAGGTGTAAAGAATAGGATAAGTTTGGAATAATTCCCATAAAGTATTAGCAGGAGGCATTAAGAAATTTAGCTTATTCAAAATGAATAACCAACATTGTTGAGCAAAGTCACATCTCAATAGAAGATTATCTACTATTCAAAATTTTGACTAACATAATACACACAGAAATGGCTGCACAATATTTAACCTCTCCAACTTATCACTATTTAGTATTCACTACTTTAATGTTAGCCATGCAAAGCATCCTACCTTAGGTAATACTGAATTATTCCAACAAAATAGAAAGGCTCTATTTTTTTCTCTTTGGTCCTCCATATTACGAGCATCTATATAACTAGATTTAATTGAATACTTACCATTTTGAGAAGGCACCCATATCACCTTATCCTGACACCCCGAAATGATTACTCTTAGAGCATAAAATGTCACACAACATCACTTTATGATCTTCCCTAATAGGTAGAACTGGGGGATAAAGCCATATTGCCTTTCTAGAGAAAATCTCAACTACATTCATGTAATCAACTACTTTACAACCCCAATGATCTTTAATGGTTTGAATGACATCTGGAACTGAGATGACCTGATTAAGAGGTTTTTGTACATTCCATGAATCATCCCAAAATAAAACACTTTCCCCATTCTGAATTTCCCAAGTGACATATTTTTTGATAATATTATGAGAAGACATCATAAAGTTCCAAATGGATGACCCCTTTGAAGGATATAAGATGGTTAATATACAGGTTGGGTCAAGAGAGTCAAGGTATTTCTCTTGCATGATGCAACACCATTTATTTTGGGGACAGTTATACACCTTCCAGACCAACTAACCTCCAAATGCTTTATTTCTTTTTGATAAATCAAGAATACCAATACCTCCAACCTCCTTATTGAATTACATGTCTTTCAGTAAGATAAGATGGATCCTAGATTCCCCTATCATGTTGCTACTCCACAAATTTTTTTGAATAATTTTCTTGATTTGTTTAATAATCCAACTTGGAGCTTAGAGAACTAAAAATTAATAATTTGTCATTGTTGAGAGAACCAACTTAACCAAAAGGATCCTTCCAAATAATGATAGCCACTTAACCTTCCATGCAGCTACACGAGCTTTAATTCTATCAATGATGCCTTTCTAGTATGAGGTTTTATTAGATCCTATAGAAAAGGGGATACCTAAGTATGTTGAAGGCAAACACTTGAATGTACAAAATCCAAAATATTGACTATCTTCTTCAAAATTATTGGATTTGTGTTAAATATATATATATCTTTGACTTTTTTGCATTAACCTTTTGGCTGAAAGATTCCATATATAAATCCAATGTGTTCTTGATATGTCTAGCTTCAGAAAGATTTGGAAAAAATTCATTGTTAATGTACTTATCTTGAATGATTTTACACCAATCATTATTGCCAACAGCCAAGTTCCAGTCCACTTTGGCAATTAAGGCTCTATTTAGGTCAATCAAATTTCTTACCACCAAACATTTTGGGTTTTTAAACAGTATCCCAATTGACCAAAGCCATTATATTTTTTTTCTTCCATGCTAGTCTAGATGAAAAATCATTGTATTATGTCCATCCTCTTAGCCATTGCCTTTGAAATTTTAAATAGAGACAAGACGTAAACAAGGATACCTTGTAAAGAAGAAGATAGGAGTTGAAGCTTCCCAGCATTTCTTAACATCTTTCCCTTCCATCCCAAAATATTTATTTGAATTCTTTCAAGGATGGTGTTCCATAAATTGGGAGTGACTCCCTTAACCGTTAGGGGTAACCCTAGGTAGGTACCCGGTAAATCAGCAGACTGGAACCCCAGGATGTCCCTAATTTTGACTTGGAGATCCTGCGTGGTATTGAAGAAATATATGCTACTTTTTCTATAGTTGATACATTACCCTGAGGAATTAGCATAATCCCTAAGGAGTCCCTTCCATTCCTTTTCCTCAATGATAAAGAATTTACCAAAAAGAAAAGTATTATCCATGAACTGTTGTAAGATTGATGGAGGGAACAAGGTAACAACCTTAACACCCTGAATCTTACCCACCCATTCCAAGTGAAGAATATTTTTTCATAAGACCTTATCCACCATGATGAATAGGTAAGGGGAGATAAGATCTCCTTGTCTAAGTCCTTTACCTTCCTTGAAAAAAACCCAAGGGGTTCCCATTCACTAAAATCGAATAGTGCAAAATCTCAATGGATTCATGGACAAGTCCTATGAATCTCTAATTGAACCCTAATTTAAGTAAGCTAGAGTACATAAAATTTCATTTTACTTTATCATAAGCTTTTGAGATGTCCAATTTGAAATCCATACCTAGGCTCATACTTCTATCCATGGAATGTATAATATCATGATTGGTGATGACAACATCCAAGATTTGGCATCCTAGCACAAAATATTTTTGGCTAGGGATGATGAATTTATCTAGAAGATGTTTCATTCTATCTACCAACACCTTTAAAAAAAAATTTATAAATATTGTTGCAAAGGCTTATAGGCCTTAAATCAGCCATAGTCTTCAAATCTTGAATCTTTGGGACAAGAACAATGTGGGTGTTGTTAAGCTTCTTAAGAAGCTTTCTTGTTCTAAATAAATCTTTGGTAGATCTTGTGATATCATATTGAACCACATCACAAAAGTCCTAAAAGAAGGTTGGAGGGAAGCCATCCACCCTAGGAGCGTTGTAAGCGTCCATTGCAAAAATTGCTTCCCTGACTTCTTCCTCAGTGACCAGAGCCAAAATTAGTGCATTGTATGAATCTTCAATGATATTAGGGAGTTGGTCAAGGAGCCTATCTTGAACCATCATAAACTAGTTTTCATCATTTTCAACGTATAGCTGGATGAAGAAGTGAGAAGCCATTTTCCCAATTTTAGTCCCATTAATGATTTATTCATTATTATCAACTACTAAGGATTTAATTGTATTCCTCTTTTTGTGATTGCTAGTTGACCCATAGAAAAAGTAGAGTTCTTGTCCCCCTCTTTCATCCATTAGATCCTTGATCACTATTTCTAGTGGATTTCCTCATTGGAAGGTTATCTTTCCATTTCTTCATATAGCTTTCCTCTTCCTCATGAAGCAACTGGGAAAAGTTTCCCTCAACAATTAACTTTTGGAGTTGGTCAAGCTTAGATCCAATTTTCCTCTTCTACTTAAAAATATCCCCAAAGGATGTCTTTCTCCAATCTCATAATTCCCTTCTAATAATGTCAAGTTTCTATTATATCATAAACATGGTTGACCCCCAAATAGGAGTAGCCCACCATCTTCGATTGCAAGTTCTAAAGTCAAGATGGGAGGTCCAAATAATTTCATAGAGGAAGGGGAGGGGACCTAAATAAGGTTTATCAGTCCATTGGAGGAGGATAGGGGAGTGATCTGAGACTATTCTTGGGAGGGCCTTAAGGGTATTTCTACAACTCATGTCCCATTTTTAAGACACTAAGAACCTGTCAAGCCTTACTAGTATCAGGTGAGAGCCTTTCCTATTATTAGAACCTATGTAGGGATTACCTTGTAAATACAAGTCAAAAAGATCATTTCTAAAGATAAAGTCTGAGAGATCATTAATGTTGTCAATAAAATTCATTGGAACTACCATCTTTTTAGAAGGATAGAGAAGGGAATTAAAGTTTCTTGCTACCATGTAAAAATCTTACTGATCCTTAGAGATTATGGTGTAAATTTCTCCCCAAACCAAATCCCTACCCACTCTAGTGTTGGGGGCATAAACATTGAAAACATACAAGGAAATGTTATTAATTTGAAAGGACACAACAAGATAGTTATAGGAAAATGTAGTGGCTTCTCCATCTAGCTTACACGGATTTCATACAGTAGAAACACCTCTAGAGGTACCATCAGCTTCACTGTAGTAGAAAGGGACACCCAACCATAATTTATCAACACTTTTAGAAAAATTATGGAACAACATCTTAACCTCCTCAAGTAACAAAACATCAATTTTAAAGTCCACAACATACTATTTTAATACAACTTTCTTTTGGGGGATTTCAAGCCCCTCACGTTCCATGAAAGTAACTTCATTTTTTTACCATGTGGAGGGGCATCAAGAGTCAATTTCCTACAATTTTCAATTTATTTGGCTATCTCCTTGTGTCTGAGCACTCTTTTAGAGGGTTTGCCCAGTTCACTTTCAATCCTCACATTTTCTTTTTTCCCTTTGGTCTTCCTCTTCTAAACCTGCCAATCCTCCTTCTCAAGCCTTGTAGGAGAAACTGGGGATGACTTACAATGAAGGGAAAGAATCAAATCCTTTTTTACTTCAACGGTGAGGTCATCCACATATGAAGTTGCAAAAAAATTCAAGAAATATGGAAATTTTTTTACAGGCATGACAACCCCTGTATCCTTCCAAGGTTGATTTCTTTCAACTAGAGACTATAAAGGATCATTCTTCTTGGGAGGACCATTCAATATTTTCTTACAATCTACTCCCACAATCCTTAGTGAAGGATCCATACTCACACCTGGGCCTTTAGTAGTTGTAGGTTTAACATCAGGGACAAGGGTGGAACATTCTTTATCCTGGAGTATTTTACCATCCTCAAGGGAAGTCCTGGAAGTTGTCATTGTTACCCTATTTTTCATCATGCAAAATAATAGACAAATAGTAAGGGTGCATTTAGGTTCTTTCATTCAATAGTGCTTTTTAGGTTATGTGAATCATCATTTTGTTATTGCATTCAATATCAGATTTTTCATTTTGTACTCTAAATATTGATCAAATGTTAAAACTTTCAAATTCAAAATTAATCATTACATTGTGCATTCATACTGAATGTAATTTACAAAAAGCTCTTTTCATACTTCACATTTCTTATCAATAAATAGAGTACAAGTACATAATAGAAAGAAGAGATAGGGGTATGAATAATTCCTCTGCATTGCCTTGAAGTTGTCTACATATCTGGAGCTGGTTGTCATGTCTGGTCCTAGTCCTTCGGTCTTCATCTTGAGTCTGTATCTGTCTGGGTCTTATGTTTTTAGGGGTTGTCCTACATCATCGTTAGAAGATTTTTTTAGATCCAACTAGATCTAAGAAATGCAAAAAGAATGAGAACATCATACAATATCAGTTCTTTCATAGCTGCATATATTTTTGATATTCAATGCAATAGCAAAATGAGCATGCACACAGAGTGAAAAGAAGAGTTAAAGACAGTTGTGCAGCATTATGTTAGTGAGCACACTAGTGGTCTAATGGATGCCCAAAATTGACCACTGGGTCATGTTCACTAACATAATGTGATAATTTTGATATTTTAAGCTTAATAGAGAAATGCATTGTTCAAAATAGACTGGTATTTGTCACAATCAAGATATTATAAAGGACGCAGTATGCTGTAATAAGTTGTTCATATGTTGAAAAGAAATTGGTACATGGTTACGGTAGCTTTTTTATGGGTGTCATGAGCCCATGCCCGAACCCCATGGACAAGTTTCATTTGCTGGAAATTTCATCAAATTCAAATCTTGTTATATCTAGATTATTGATCCACAACAGAAAATCAAATAGTTTGCTATCATGCATCTTGGTTGATGTTTACTGTCAAAGCATTTAAATGATACATTTGGACCCGGTAGCAATAGTATATGAAGGCAGCTCTCTATTTTTATCAAGTAAACACAATATAGTGAAGCAATGTATATCTACAACCGAGCCTTTAAGATTGTGTTTATCAGGTTGTGAGTGTCATTTTACAAATTTTCAAAAGGCAAAGCAGAGAGCTTAATGATGACTAAAAAAGAATCGGGTTTTTAAAAATAATAAGTTCATGAAATCACTCTTCTTATTTAACAATCACGGCTGTGTATTTTATCAAGCCAAAAAGGGAGTTCACCAGTTGCTAGTTCTGACTAATACATGGGAACAAAAATATTACAATGACAAAGCATCAATCATCGAAAAGTAGACACGGTGATATACTGGTTAGAAGACCAAGAAGCCTTGAAGAACTCCCAAGTCTTTCAAATGTCAAGTTCTTTATTTGGAATAAGCAAGGTGAGGACACAGTTTTGAAATAACAAACAAATACCTATTGACGGGTTTTAATAGTGAACCTGAGTTCTATAAGAATACAACATGCTCAGTTGCGACATTGTCAAAATTGTAGATTTTAAGGGAAAAATGGAAATAAATGTGCTCATTCTTCTAAAACTTGCATGCACTATAGGAGAACATTGGTTATGAGACTATCATCAAAGGGTCAACTTGGAGCTCGCGGCTTAACTCACAGATGGAGAGTAATACATCAAAGTCAAGTTTTAAAAAAAACTAATGCAAGAAATAATGCCACATCAAAGCATGATGAACAACTGACAATGTTAAAGATAAATTCAAATAACGGTGACAACATAGAGCAATTTCAATTACATTATACAAATAGTGAGTTAAAGATATGATACAAGCTCAAGCTTGTGCATGGAGATGAACTCAAGTTTCAAAATAGACATGAAAACTTACCAGTCATGACCTTTCTGCCGAGAAAATAAACAACCAAATAATAGTCGACTTGGAGTAGTAGTGAGCTTGAGTTCAATAGTGGGATTCATTCATAGTCAACATGCTGAGCTTCTTCATCAGAAGTTTTCGAAGACTTTCCTATAAGCTAGGGTTTCTTTTTCCCTTGAATTTCTCTGTGAAGAATGAGTGAAGCACAACTGTCGATACCAAAATGAGCATAAAAAAGTTTGGAGTCCGTGAGATAGGTGGTATTCAATGCCATCAATGCACATGCCTGATCCCTATAGAGTCTTGAAAACCGCACAATGCCACCTCACACTTTCATCTCTTTATTTTTGAATTGTATTGCAAGTGGATTGAACAATCATGTCGAATTTCTCCACTTTGCACATTTTACACTTAGAGTCTTTTTATCTAAGTTAGGAGTTGAAAATTGGATTATTTGATATTAGATTTTATCTAATATTTAAGTAAATATTAAATATTGGTTATGAATTGTAAAAGGATTAAGTCCTTATTATAAGCCAGTATTTAGGGGTACGTAGACTCAAGCTTTCATAAGCTTAGTTATACACTGTATTTGTGGCATAATTTTAGGGCCAAATGGGAATTTAGATTTTTAGATTTGAAGCTTAGGCAGGCTATAAAATTGATTTTTGATGATTGATTAGTGGTTGCAAATTTTGGAGAGAGGGCATATAGTGAACTCATTGTTCATAGGTGTTTGGAAGGCTATTTTTGTAATCATTTTTGTTAGATTTTGGAGGGAATGAACCAGAGATTTTGATTCATATTTGTGAAGTTGTTTTGATATTGGATCCTATTTTCATCTTTTCTAACAAGTGTTAAATTATTTTTTATCCAAAGGAAGTGAGTAGATTTATGTTCCTTCTCAAGATAATCAATTGCTTCAGACCTTGTATGAGAAATGTATGTTTGTTGGCTATTCAAGCTATTCATGGTAAAACCCTGATAGAAAGTTTTGTTAAACTATATGTTGAGTAGAGATTCAAAGTGTTGAGATCTTCATTTATGAGTTAGGATTGAGGTTTCATCTTTTCTACAAGGTTTGAAATATTCTTGGTGTATCACCCTAATCTAGTTTAAGTTATAAGTTTCCTTTTCCCTTTTCCCAACAAGTTGCAGATCAGGAAGTGATATTCCATATTTTATAGGAACCGGCCTAGAATCCAGAGATTCCTCCTTATTCAGAGTCTACCCATAGCTCAAGGAGGTTTCCATTGTCAGGATAGAATTTTTGTGTAGCCCTAATGCCTTATTTAGGGTGACAATTCTAAGCCTGAACAGTTTTTGGCATGCCTAGTGGGACACGTTCTTTAACAAACAGGTCAAATTGCATTGTATTACTTGTTGGTTCTGGTGTGCATTCAGCAAGTTTCAAACCTGAAAGAGGTTATATTTTGCATATCTAATGTTCCATGGAGGAAGAAGAGCTAGTTGCAAAGATCAGGAGTTTTTTTCCTTCATTTCAAGAAAATTATGTTAAAGAGAATTATTTTCAGCCCTATCAAGGTCAGCAATCACAATTTGATTTGCATCATTCTACAAATAATAATAGTTCATAGAATGGAGATACTGTAAGTATGTTGCAAAATATGTTTATGCAGATTGAAGATATTAAAAGGTAGCAAGAGTCTGAATTCCAGCAAGAATTGAACATGTGGCTAGAAGAGCATGCTTATCAAGCCCAGATCCAACAACAGCAAGCATTGGCTCAATAGGATCAAGCTTATTAGAGGTATCTAGCTTAGCAATATAAGAGGAATGAAGCCAAGCTTGCAAGTGGGTTGGAAGCTCAGAAAGATGCTTATGAAAATAAGCTTCAACAAGGAAGAGAGCTCTTAATCACCATGTCTAATAAAGGCGTTGAATTTAAGTTAGAAAAAGAAAAGGAGTTAAAAGCTTATCAAGAGTTTCAAGAGAAATTTTAAGAAGAGGCGCAAAGAGATTTAAGAGCTCATGAGGAATTTCATGAAAAGGAGTTTCGAGATCAGGAAGAGAAGATAAAGATCATGGCTTCTACAACTATGAAGTACAAAGAAGCTTATCAGTTGCAAATTGAAAAGTGTCTTCAGCTAGAACAAGAGAAGGAGACCATTCAACAGGAGGTTGTTGATAGTCTAAAGAAGGTTCTTTCTGAACATGATGAGATAATAAAGAATATTTCATCAAAACAAGATTATTGTGCTGACAAGAATATACTTCTCCTACAAAAGAATAAGGAAGTTGAAGAAGAAGATTTATTTTGGGATGAGATGGAGCAGTTATGCTTGCATCTTGATGACAAGCCTGCACTCCCAGAAAACACTGACAAGCTACAGTAGGAGATTATTCCCAGCCAGCATGATGAGCAGATCTATCAAACTACTAAATTTATCAAAGAGAGTTGTAAGTTTATTATCAAACAAGGATGTCCTATCAGACATTTGGCCAAGATGGGGGCTAGTAAAGAAGTATAAGTTGTACCAGCACCTCTGCATGAAGTTCTGCCAAAAGAAGCTGAGAAGGAATGGAATCAACTTCCTGTTCCATTTGATCAAGTAAGTACAGTCCTATTGTTGGTTGTTGATTCTCTTTAGAATGATGGTGATTGTAATCAGCTTGATCAAGTAAGTAAAATTTATATCAGTCTGATCCTTGTCAAGCAACTAGTCATGCATATCTCCTATGTTCATCTTATGATAGCTTTCTAGAAGCATACTGATTATTGTGAGCGAAGAAGGATGGGAAGTTATTTTTCACAATCAATGAATGGTTTTGTTTAGCCAGGCTTCAAGCTAGTTAAACTAGGTTAGGTTTAGGTTTTCATTTCAATAAGTGTAGTCCAGCACTAGGTTATAAGTTGCATGAGTATGAGTCTAGGTAGATGCATTTTCATTTCAATAAGGTTGCATTCATGCATGTTCCAGTTATCTGACTCTATTTCCCAGTGGTAAGGTCTGAGTTCATGTCTAGTAGGTAGACATCCAGTAGAAGTCACCAAAAATGTTACCCTATTTTTCATCATGCAAAATAATAGACAAATAGTAAGGGTGCATTTAGGTTCTTTCATTCAACAGTGCCTTTTAGGTTATGTGAATCATCATTTTATTATTGCATTCAATATTAAATTTTTCATTTTGTACTCTAAGTATTGATCAAATGTTAAAACTTTCAAATTCATAATTGATCATTACATTGTGCATTCATATTGAATGTAATTTACAAAAAGCTCTTTTCATACTTCACATTTCTTATCAATAAATAGAGTACAAGTACATAATAGAAAGAAGAGATAGGGGTATGAATAATTCCTATGCATTGCCTTGAAGTTGTCTGCATATCTAGAGTTGGTTGTTGTGTTTGGTCCTAGTTCTTCAGTCTTCATCTTGAGTCTGTATCTGTCTGGGTCTTATGTTTTTAGGGGTTGTCCTACATCATCGTTAGAAGAGTTTTTTAGATCCAACTGGATCTAAGCAATGCAAAAATAATGAGAACATCATACAATATCAATTCTTTCATAGCTACATATATTTCTGATATTCAATGCAATAGCAAAATGAGCATGCACACAGAGTGAAAAGAAGTGTTAAAGACAGTTGTGCAGCATTATGTTAGTGAGCACACCAGTTGTCTGATGGATGCTCAAAATTGACCACTGGGTCATGTTCACTAACATAATGTGATAATTTTGATATTTTAAGCTTAACAGAGAAATGCATTGTTCAAAATAGACTGGTATTTGTCACAGTCAAGATATTATAAAGGATGCAGTATGCTGTAATAAGTTGTTCATATGTTGAAAAGAAATTGGTCCATGGTTATGGTAGCTTGTTTATGGGTGTCACAAGCCCATGCTCAAACCCCGTGGACAAGTTTCATTTGCTAGAAATTTCATCAAATTCAAGTCTTGTTATATCTGGATTATTGATCCACAATAGAAAATCAAATAGTTTGCTATCATGCATCTTGGTTGATGTTTACTGTCAAAGCATTTAAATGATACATTTGGACCTGGTAGCAATAGTATATGAAGGCAGCTCTTTGTTTTTATCAAGTAAACGCAATACAGTGAAGCAATGTATATCTACATTCGAGCCTTTAAGATTGTGTTTATCAAGTTGTGAGTGTCATTTTACAAATTTTCAAAAGGCAAAGCAAGGAGCTTAATGATGACTAATGAAGAATCGGGTTTTTAAAAATAATAAGTTCATGAAATCACTCTTCTTATTTAACAGTCACAGCTGTGTATTTTATGAAGCCGAAAAGGGAGTTCACCAGTCGCTAGTTCTGACTAATACATGGGAACAAAAATATTACAATGACAAAGCATCAGTCATCGAAAAGTAGACACGGTGATATACTGGTTAGAAGACCAAGAAGCCTTGAAGAACTCCCAAGTCTTTCAAATGTCAAGTTCTTTATTTGGAATAAGCAAGGTGAGGACACAGTTTTGAAATAACAAACAAATACCTATTGACGGGTTTTAATAGTGAACCTGAGTTCTATAAGAATACAACATGCTCAGTTGTGACATTGTCAAAATTGGAGATTTTAAGGGAAAAATGGAAATAAATGTGCTCATTCTTCTAAAACTTGCATGCACTATAGGAGAACATTGGTTATGAGACTATCATCAAAGGGTCAACTTGGAGCTTGCAGCTTAACTCACAGATGGAGAGTAATACATCAAAGTCAAGTTTTAAAAAAAACTAATGCAAGAAATAATGCCATATCAGTGCATGATGAACAGCTAACTATGTTAAAGATAAATTCAAATAACAGTGACAACATAGAGCAATTTCAGTTACATTATACAAATAGTGAGTTAAAGATATGATACAAGCTCGAGTTTGTGCATGGAGATGAACTCAAGTTTCAAAATAGACATGAAAACTTACCAGTCATGACCTTTCTACTGAGAAAATAAACAACCAAATAACAGTCGACTTGGAGTAGTAGTGAGCTTGAGTTCAACAGTGGGATTCGTTCACAGTCAACATGTTGAGCTTCTTCATCAGAAGTTTTCGAAGACTTTCCTATAAGTTGGGGTTTCTTTTTCCCTAGAATTTCTTTGTGAAGAATGAGTGAAGCACAACTATCGATACCAAAATGAGCATAACAAAGTTTGGAGTCTGCGAGATAGATGGTATTCAATGCCATCAATGCACATGCCTGATCCCTACAGAGTCTTGAAAATCACACAATGCCACCTCACACTTTCATCTCTTTGTTTTTGAATTGTATTGCAAGTGGATTGAACAGTCATGTCGACTTTCTCCACTTTGCACATTTTACACTTAGAGTCTTTTTATCTAAGTTAGGAGTTGAAAATTGGATTATTTGATATTATATTTTATCTAATATTTAAGTAAATATTTAATATTGGTTATGAATTGTAAAAGGATTAAGTCCTTATTATAAGCCAGTATTTAGGGGTACTTAGACTCGAGATTTCATAGGCTTAGTTATAGGCTATATTTGTGGCATAATTTTAGGGCCAAATGGGAATTTAGATTTTCGAATTTGAAGCTTAGGCAGGCTATAAAATTGATTTTTGATTATCGATTAGTGGTTGTAGATTTTGGAGAGAGGGCATATAGTTAACTCATTGTTCCTAGGTGCTTGGAAGGCCATTTTTATAATCATTTTTGTTAGATTTTGGAGGGAATGAACTATAAATTTATATTCATATTTGTGAAGTTGTTTTGATATTGGATCCCATTTTCATCTTTTCTAACAAGTGTTAAATTATTTTTTATCCAAAGGAAGTGAGTAGATTTATGTTCCTTCTCAAGATAATCAATTGCTTCAGAGCTTGTATGAGAAATGTATGTTTGTTGGCTATTCAAGCTATTCATGGTAAAACCCTAATAGCAAGTTTTGTTAACATATATGTTGAGTAGAGATTCAGAGTGTTGAGATCTTCATTTATGAGTTAGGATTGAGGTTTCATCTTTTCTACAAGGTTTAAAATATTCTTGGTTTATCACCCTAATCTAGTTTAAGTTATAAGTTTCCTTTTCCCTTTTCCCAACAAGTTGCAGTTCAAGAAGTGATATTCCATATTTTATAGGAACCAGCCTAGAATTTGGAGATTCCTCCTTATTCAGAGTCTACCCATAGCTCAAGGAGGTTTCCATTGTCAGGATTTTTTGTGTAGCCCTAATGCTTGATTTAGGGTGACAATTCTAAACTTGAACAGTCATATCTTTCACCTAAGGGGCCTTGTGGGCTTTGGGATATGGGGATTTCATGAGGTTTAGGATGTCATCCAAGCAAGGGTAATTCTCATGACCCAATTCCTTTTGGATAGTCTGATTCTCAACCCACACTTGAATAGGAGAAGAGGCCTTCTCCTTCAACCTAGGTTCCTTTGGCATTGGAACTTACAGTCCACTACAACATGGCTATTCTTTGCACAAAACTGATAATATAGAGTAGCATTCTCATAAAAAATAGCTTGGTTCCATTTGCCCCACTTCTATTTAAGAGTAATGAAATTTTGGAGAGATTTATTAATGATTGTGTTCACATAGAAATGTGCATAAAATAACCTAGATTTATCTAAGGTGATAGCATCTACTATAACGTAATTCCTAAAGGAATTTTCAATCCACTAGAAAATCTGCTTCTCCTAGAACTTAAGCAGAAGACCAAGTAGAAAAAACCTAGATTATCACCATTTGATTAAGTTATGTTGAGGGGTCAAAACTAGGCTTCCACTTGGAGAGTGACAAAAAGTGCCTCATTATTTCCTTTTCCCTTTTCAAGAGTAGGGGTCCCATTAGTAGTCTCGGTCACAACCAACACATTGCGTTGAACATTGTGTAGAGTCTCAAAAACATGGCATGCATGCACCTCCCTATTGGGAGGGGGGTTCAATTTTTTTTTGGTTAGGGTTGGGGGGGGGAAGATCCCTCCCTAGATTCCACAGCCATGTGCAATAGAAACTGAGTAGACAATTCAAAAAAAGTTTAGGCGAGAAAAGGAGTAGGAATTAATACTTCATTTTGTAGTTGAGTTGGGTAATTATGAAGGGTGTGACTAAATTATGTTCTTGGTCAGAGGTATGCATACATGTCTATAATTCCATGGGAAATATTAAGTATCCATAGTGTCTAGGTAATTACATATTGGTGATTATTCATGAAATATTTGGTGTTGATCATTAAGGTAGCACCTGAGAATTAGTCTAGACAGAATGAAATGAGTTAGAGAGAGAGGGTGTGTGGGAGTTATAGACTTGTAGGTATATCATATTTGTGATGTCTATGTGCACTCTCTATCACAATACATAGTAGAAAACCACCATTAGGAGTGTTGTGTCTTAAAATTAGGTTTTGTAACTATTATGCTTGGTATTTTAATATTTAAGGTTTCCTTTATCTGTGATGTCCATGTGCACTCTCTATCACAATACATAGTAGTGAACCACCATTAGCAATGTTGTAGCTTAGATTTATGTTGTGTTACTGTTATGCTTGGTATTTTAATATTTAACCCTTCACATATATGTGATGTTTATGTGCACTCTCTATCACAATACATAGTAGTGAACTACCATTAGGAGTATTGTATCTTAAGGTTATGTTGTTTAATTGTTATGCTTGGTATTTTAATATTTAAGGCTTCCTCTATTTGGATTTCAGTGTGTCTATGATATCAAATGTTCAAATCTCTCCTTGTGTAGAAAAATTATGGGAATAAGAAGCATGTGATTAGAAAAAACATTTTTGTAATGAGAGAATCAGTGAATGCTTTAAAGGAGGAGACTCTATTTTAATTAGCAGTGCAAACACAAATTGCCTTTGGAAGTAATGTTTCAAGGTGTGCACCCTTGATATCCTTGTGATGTGAAGCATAGTATGTGGCTCATGATATGGATTAACCACTTTCTATGGATTCTATAAGTCTAGTGTTGTATTGGGAATTATAAAGTCAATCTTTTGGTGCATTGCAACCAATAATTGGTATCAGAGCCTAGGCCATAGGTTTGAACCTCATGCTTATGCTTGGGGGTATTGTTGCAAGGTGTGTTCCCTTGGTCTCCTTGTGATGTGTAGTGCAAATCTTGGTCTGTGACATGGATTAATTGCCCCCTATGGATTCTATAAGTCTAGTTGTTTTATCATGCATCAATAGGTTGATATTTTGGTGCAATAACCACCAACAAGTCAAAGTTGAATAAAAAGGTCTAGTTTGAATCTATGTAATGAGTTTATTTATTATTTATATGTTCTTCTCAATGGGTTTAGGAAACCAAATAGCACAAGGCTATATCTTGTTGTTGCAAGATTCCTCGAGTATTGGTTGGGAGTTAGTTCTAGTAATAGGAGATCATTGCAGGTAGTTGAAGCTAAAATGGTTCAACTATAAAGGACTATTGGTGCCAATTTAGTGACTATGCTAGCAAAAATTTCTTCAAAATTGATATATTTCCATAATATGGTTGTCTCCATCATATTTTTTACTAAACTTGATGTTTGAATATTATCAATAAAATAGATTAAGGTCAATGACTCATTTCACTACTTAGTATTTGTGTTTATTAATATATCAGAAACATGAAATATGAGAACACTAAGAATTGTATTCATGGTCATTATAATCAATTCACATAGTGATTTTTCATGAGAAACAGTTGCTTGGTTGTACATCTTGTTTTTTGGTCTTTTCTTAGTTGTGAACATGTTTGTAAAATCATAATATTAAAATGCTATTAGAAATAATTAAAATTTAGTGAGGAATGAAACTATTTATTAAAATGTTTAATGGTGAAAGGTATAAATATGGTGAGATTTTAGAGAGCATGAAAATTATTTTCAAATATTTACTATGCAGTAAATCTAGTGGAAGGTGAAAGTGAATTGTGAAAATGTGGCTTCTTACAATAGTATCAGAGCTTGAAAGCCTACCAACCTATGTGTTGTGTTCAGTTTGGTGATGAAAAATACATGAAAGAATCATTTAAGAGAAAAATTTAGGAAGTCATTCAAAATTATTATGTTTGAGCCTTCATTGGAAGTTGTAAAGGTGAGTGGAATGCTCTATTCTTTAGGAAAGCAAGTTGAATTCCAACATCAATCCAAGAATGTTCTTCTTAACAGGTAGGGTGGAAATGGAAAAGTGTTTGAAAAAATTATACTAGTCATATTTTGAAGGCTTTAAATATGCAACAAAGGGTCCCTTGGTTACTATAGTCCAATTCAAAATGATAAGGCATTTATATGCATATGTGAGACTTGCAGTCAACACTTGTCTTGGCAACATTATGATGATTTCAACTCCTAAAGCTCCTTACAAAGATAACATAATGAGGGATATTCTACAATGAATTATTGATGATTTTCATGGGCTAGATGATGCCACGAACTCTTCTTATGATAGTAGGGTGAAGATTTTAGAATTGATGACTAGTGTCAGAACATGTGTCCTCCTGATTGACTTGGATTGTGATGATCTCATTCTTAAAATGTTTCAAATGTTCATTCTTCAAATATTTCAAATGATCATAACCACAATCAATAAAGATCACGAGGAAAACATATATTCTTATATGCAAATCATTATGACCCTGGGCATTGATGAATGCGATGTTATTTTCAAGCCTCTTATGCCTATATTATTGGCTATTATAAGGCAAGAAAAGAAAGTTTCTAGAGATTCACATGCAATGGTCAATAGTATTTTCAAATAATGTGTGAGCCTAAAACCTTAATTAATGAGGAGGTTAATGTGACAAATATGGATGGAAGAATTACCATGGAGCATGAAGAACATCAGTATGACTCTTTGGTTGACTGTACAACTATTAAGTATGAAGATGTGAATAATGAAATTGACATAATAATAATATTTAGCACACATTCAAAAATATCAAATGAAGTTGACAATAATAGTACAAATGTTGGAATAGTTGAGCATCTTCATAACAGAGAGGTGCAAGTGACTAGGGACAACTATGAGTTAATGTTGATAGGTATGACATGGGGTCTGATTTTGGTATTTGTTATAGTAACAATTCTTTTGATTTTCATGAATATATGTAGAAGACTCAATTCAAGGTGATCATTGATAACTTGTAGTTTGAGATGGGTGATGATAATATATATGATAATCCTATTTTGAGTTATGTGATGGGATTACCCTTGTTTGTATAATTTCACTTGGTGGAAATAGTAAGGTATGGGATCTTGGAATTTATTTGGAATCTAATTTCAAGCTTGGTATAAATATTACTTCAAATTATGAAGTAGATGGATATCCTACTAGGAGACTGTTGGACGTGAAATTTGAAAATGAGGAGATAGATGGAGACTACAATTAAAGTGATGTGACACTAGGAGGCATCATTATACCTTACTACATGAGGATTGGAAAGTTTGGTCTTAAGTTTTGTAGTTGGCTAATAGATGGGATATTCTATACATTATTCAAGTTGGTGAAGAATACAGATAGGAGATTGTATATTTTTGTCTGTGTTTGGTTATGTCTTAGCATTCATTGTTTAAATTAGGAAATTAATCCTATATAGAAGCCACTTCCATTATGCCAAATGACAACAAAAAAGGTATCTAAAATGAACAAGTTGATCAAAAGAGTGATAAGCTTCACAAGGGAATGCCTTGTATCCTTGTGACATTATTTGAGGTAGATTTATTTGAGATACCACCTCTAACCACTTAGGAAGGACATGAGACAAGTCAAGATTTGGTGACATTTAATGAGTCTGATGAGAGTATAAAGAAGTCCAAGATTCTGATTTGGGACAACAATAGTTTACATTAAAAAATATCAAATGGAGTTGACGACATTCAAAAATATCAAATGAAGTTGACGATAATAGTACAAATGTTGGAATAGTTGAGCATCTTCATAACAAAGAGGTGCAAGTGACTAGGGACAACTATGAGTTAATGTTGATAGGTATGACATGGGGTATGATTTTGGTATTTGTTATAGTAACAATTCTTTTGATTTTCATGAATAAGGGTAGAAGACTCAATTCAAGGTGATCATTGATAACTTGTAGTTTGAGATGGGTGATGATAATATATATGATAATCCTATTTTTGAGTTATGTGATGAGATTACTCTTGTTTTTAGTATTGCACTTTGTGGAAATAGTAAGGTATGGAATCTTGGAATTGATTTGGAGTCTAATTTCAAGCTTGGTGTAAATATTAGTTCAAATTATGAGGTAGATGGATATCCTACTAGGATACTACTGGACATAAAATTTGAAAATGAGGAGATAGATGGAGACTGTAATTGAAGTGATGTGACACTAGGAGGCATTAGTATACCTAACTACATGAGGATTGGAAAGTTTGGTCTTAAATTTTGTATTTTTCCAATAGATGGGATATTCTATACATTATGCAAGTTGGTGAAGAATACAGATAGGGAGATTGTATATTTTTGTTTGTGTTTGGTTATGTCTTAGCATTCATTATTTAAATCGTGAAATTAGTCCTATATAGAAGCCACTTCCATTATGCCAAATGACAACACAAAAGGTATCTAAAATGAACAATTTGATCAAAGGAGTGATAAGCTTCACAAGGGAATGTCTTGTATCCTTGTGACATTATTTGAGGTAGATTTATTTGAGACACTACCACCTCTAACCACTTAGGAAGGACATGAGACAAGTCAAGATTTGGTGACATTTAATGAGTCCAATGAGAGTATAAAGAAGTCCAAGATTCTGATTTGGGACAACAATAGTTTACATTCTCATTCTCATGTTTTTGTAGCCTTTACACAATATGTTGAAGTTATTGAAAGAACATTCAAGGAACTTAAAATTGATGAAATCAACATTATCCTAGAGATTGAAAGAACATCAAGGAACTTAAAATTGATGAAATCAACATTATCCTAAAGGAGGCTATATAGGTGGTAAAACAAACAACATGTTTCGTATTCCTGGGATGGACTTGTAAATTTTGTTTTTATTGGATCAGGTGAGGAACTAGATTAGGTGAGGAACCAAGAATACCCTATGTTGATTTTAGAATTTGACTTAGATCAAGCTGTCACTAGCTTGGGGTATAACCCTAAAATTGAAACATAGGCACTTTGGATTAGACACAAGAACACTGAAAACCAAGGCTAATAGATATGGTTTAGGAGATGAAGAGGTAAATATTGGTTATAAATTTTTAAGATATATATATGCCTTAGAATCAACCACTATGACTATGCACTCAACTATGTTTACACAAGCAACAGTGAAGAAATTAGAACAAGTAGTGGTAGAATATTAGAAGAATCAAGTGACACTAAATGAGGAAATCAATAGATTATATCTTGAAAATATGATATTAAAGAAAATTTTGTCATTGGGAGAGTCTCCAACACCCCCAAATACTAAATTGGTGTGGTATGGAGCTTATTTGCTAAGAAACCCCCAAGACAAATGATTTAAAGAGTTAATTAGTATCCATGAAGAATATTTGGGTTGGAAGGATTGAAGAGCTAGAATAGCTTATTAAACTTGCTAAAAAGAAGGTAGGAAACGGAGTTATTTCAACATTGGAGGGAATTTTGAATCGAAGTGTGAAACTTACCATTGATAAGGTTTAAGACATTCAAAAATAATATGGCGCTTTAACAGAGGCAACTAATCATTTGAATATTAGTATTCCTATTTTGAAATAATTGTATAAGAAATGGAAACCAACTTACCACATTTTGGCATCATTGGGTAAAATTTTTAGAATGTCTTCAAGTGGTCCAGCAACATTAGGACCCACAAAGAAAATGGTGAAGATTGTAATAGATGAGTTCAATTATGTAGCCAACATGGATCAAAAGAGAAAATTGAAGGTTGATTTTTTCTATACTTTTAACGCTGGTCCATTCTAGAAATAATGGAAAATGACAATAAGACAAAGGGTTTGGATGAATGGAGAAAAAAATTGATAAGATAGTACCTAAAGTATTGTCACTTGTTCAAGAAGAAGAAGAAGAGATTGATTTGAAAAATTTCAACCATGTTCTAGATAAGGTGATAGCCCTAGAGACAATTTACAACAAATTTGTATTGGAGACTATATATATTATCTATAGTGGCCAGGTCCCTAACCACATCTTTGATTATCTAAGGATATCCTCCTTGATGCAATACATGGAACCTCACTTTCGTTATTGAGCATATCTACTCAAGCCCTCTTCCACACTCTACACCCTAAACACATGTCAACCCGATAGAGCCTAAATGAGATGACTCAAAACCTCTCACAAGAATTTTTTTCCATGTGCCATGTGGAAACATAGATCATATCCTTTGAAGAAATGGCCCCACTTGGTACAAATGGAGAATATTCCTAAAGTTTCAAAGATGAAATGTTTGCCACAAAAATGAGAGTATGGGAAACTATCCAAGAGTGATGTTCATTCGATTATAAAATACATAGTTTTCACTCATGTTATTTGTGCAACAAATAGAAAAAGCATTGTTAGTGTATACACCTAAAAATGGTCATCTAGACTATTAGCCCCTTTTGTTAAATCATAAATTGCTTATTCTTGATCAAATCCTAGTTCTATCATTTATTGGATTATTTTCTATGGGCTAACCATTTTATCCTAAGTTTTTATTTATTTAAAAGGAATATTTCCTCCCCTTTTAATAAATAAAAAGCCCCCACTTTTCCTCTTATCCTAAGTTGCACAAATAAAGCATTATTCTTATTTTATAAAAAGGGAAAAAGCACTTTTTGTCTCATATGGACACAAAAGTCAACTCCTATTTTCTCATTGGAGGATACTTGTGCACATGGATTGCTCCTCTTTCAAGCTCCACCATTGATTAAATCTTTTGCCTCTTAATCTCCATGGTCCATTCCTCCTCATTTCCTATAAAAGAAGAGCTCTCTTCTTCATTCTAGATCCCCAACTTTTTATACTATTGTTATGCTACAGGTTTTCTAGGTCATCTTGGAGCTTTTGGAGATATTCTTGCATCTAGGGTTTGAAGATTTGGAGCATTGTTGGCATTCATCTTGGATCTTCATCAACACTCTATCTTCTTGTCTTCATTCTTGCATCATCATGGCTTTCTTGCTTCATAGTTAGATTTCATTTCTTGCATAGTAGTTTCATTTTCATGGCATTCTTAGCTTAGATTTCCTTTTATGCAATAGATTAACTTGCATTGTCATATATATTTGCTTTGCATTGCATACATTTGGCTTCATTGGAGATATTGGCATTCTTGCCCTTGTCTTCATTGAATCTCCCATTGCATGGTTTACTAGCAAGGTTATTGGCTTAATATCTCTAGTTGAGAGCATTCTTAAAAACCCTTGCACTCCATGCCTAGGGAGCTATGGATCGATTTAGTGAGGGCTCATTCTTGAGTTTCCTTGCATGTAATGATCCATAGAAGTGTGACACATTTATAGCACACAGTTAGCACCTGTGCCGAACACAAAACAAACTAATCGTGTCTAAATATTCAACATGAAGATTGTTGTAACAAATGTAATGATGAAAGATCAATGGAAACTATGTAAAATTAAAAGGATTTGGATTTATAAAACCCCAATATTGAATGTAGGAAATGAGGACTTTAGATTTCAAAGTTTTTGGAACTCTAAGTATTCAAAGGATAGTTTCATAGTAGTTGATTTTTTCAATTTCTAGCTAAAACCCATTGTTTATCAAGTTGAGATGTATTTTATAGAATTTGAAACTTTCAACTTGACTTCCAGTCTTGTCATGTTTGATCTTAATAAAGTATGGATATTGTGCCATGATTCTCTCTCTCTCTCTCTCTCTCTCTCTCTCTATATATATATATATATATATATATATACATATATATACATATATATATATATACATATATATATATATATATATATATATATATATATACATACATATATATATATATATATATACACATATAGATATATATATACATATATATATATGTATATATATATACATATATATATATATATATATATATATATATATATACATATATATATATATATATATATATATATATATATATATATATATATATATATAGACATATACACACACACACACACACACACACACACACACACACACACACACACATATATATATATATATTCAATGCTGATTTATATCATATCTAGTCTAGTTTACTTATTTTGATCTTTTTGTCTTGTACTTATCCTCAGGAATAATGGATCATGTAACCCTTTTACTCTTCCATTTTTATTTGAAAGTAGAAGATAAATTGTTATAGCCTACTTAGGAGGATAAACCCAAAGGGTAGTTATGCTCTCTTTAGGCCCTTATAAGAACTATTTTTGTCTAAGAAATAAGAACACTTCTAAGTGTCTCTTTCTTGGATTCTACTTAGAAATGGTTTTCATGTATCATGTCTTTCCTTTTGGAGATTCCTACATCTCATAAGAGGTTTTTGACTTTATTCAAACCCCTATATATGTTTCTCATGACTAGGGTTAGAATAATACATTTTATGTCATAGAAAATTCATATGTATTATTCTCTTGGTCAACAATGCAGGGTATTTGGTACATCGTGTCCATCATGTAAAGATGGTAAATCTTTGAACTTGAAGATTTCATGATGGTATTGGTACTATTTGATGAATTCTAAAGTGTTGTAAAATATTTTCATTTGTGAATCACCTCCTTTATCTTAGCTCTTTGTAAAAGGTTATTTTCCCCTTTCCAATGCCTCTAATTATGAAGAGCTAGTTTCTAAAATCCCAAAGGTTGTTTCATAGGATACACTAGGTCTCACTCCTACATGAAACTTCCCAACTGTTCTTATTTAGGTGTGAGCCCCTTTTTTTGGCATTCTTGATGGGACCAATTTCAATATAATCTCAAAATTTAGTGCACCATTTAGCTCATAAGCCTTTAAAGAAGCAATCAATGCTTAGTGAAGTTGCATGTGTACATGAATCAACACTAAGTTAAGCATTAATTAGGATTGTCAAGTTTTCCCTATTTGGGTTACTTATCAGCTTGATCTTATTGAAGGATGTAATGTCCCTAATATCTAAAATGTTATGATAATTTAAGCATGAGATAAAGACAATTGAAGAAGAGAAGAAAGGAATTTTGGCCTTTTCTTCCAACAAATTTTTGTATAGATTCCAAAATGAGTTTTCACTAGTCCGACAACACCTAGAAAGCTTGATGTCATCCACTCATCAAAGGATTATGTGAGTAGAATACCCCTGATCCAGGATAACATTTTTCCTTTTCTTTTTAGGATTTTATGCTAGATATCATCTCACTATTTGAAGGCAAACCAATTGTATGGATGTCAAAGGATCTCAAAGGACAAAATCAGGCCTCATTTTGGTCAAAAGGCCTAGAAATACTAAGAGAAGATTAGTATCAATCTCCATTAAAAATAAAATACTTTATCTACATATAGATGAAGATGAAGAACACCTTCAAGAGTATCTTGAAACAAGGGATCTAAATTGTTTCTTCTTGGAACTCCCCTGCTTTCCCAAAATTAAAGAGGAAAGCCTACAAGTATAATCAAAGGAAGATCTAGAGTCTTAGCCAGAGACAAAGTTATCTCTAGTGCCTGAAGTTGAAGATAAGAGAAGCCAAGGGCATGAAGAAGACCCATGCCCTTGAGATTTGAGCAATAAGAATGAACAAGGCAGATTTCCAACTTTGGGGAAAAATGATGCAAAAGATAGCAACATGCAATTCTAAACTGACCTAGAACTTTTTTTTACACCACTTGAAGATGATTTTACAATATTTCAACTAGAAAACAATAATTAAGAAAGATTCATGAACCCAAAAACATATAGAAACAAATAACAAGTAAAGGAGATTCACTTTGTAGGGAATAATCTCATACCTATGTGTGGATCTCCTATTAGGTATTTATCCAAACTTCTAGCTCTCAAACCATTCCCTCTCATACTCTCCTCAAAGCATGAGGTAGTTCATTTAAAGTAGATTGATCGACATGTGTTCCATTAGGTAATGATCTCAACATGTATATTTTAATTATTTTCCTTAATGTGCCATGTGTTGTAAAATGCAACCCAATTTTTCTCTAGGTTTCCTAAACATGTGTAAAAAAACATGTAAAGAGTAAAAAGTTGGGTCATAAGGGAAGTTACTTCAAAATTTTGATTAATGGGTCACTTTAATTTCATCACGCATTTGGTTAGAGTAGGTAGGTAAGATATTTTTTAATTCTAAGAAGTGCTACTGCATATGTAAGTGGGTCCCATGTATAGTCCTATTTTCCCTAAGTTCATTTTACACATGTATTTTGAGCTTTCCCAAAGCTGACAAACACAAATTGTCATTAATCAGTTAACATCCTCACATGAGAAAATAATTTTTTCTATTGTGACAGAATTTGGAACAAGCCTGTGTTAGCTAGATCCTCACCTTGTTAAGAGACAAACATGGTAAGGTCAAAAGTAAGGTTTGTTTTATAATGTTAGGATTAGGTAATACTGAGAGGGGGTGTGAATCAGTATTACAACACTTTAATTTAAACTTCAACCAATTGCAAATCAACCATATTAATGCTAAAATGAAAAGAACATAAGTGCACAACACATAACTCATAACACCATGATTTTTTTTTGAGGAAACCCTGGCGAAGGGAAAACCCCAATGGGGATGGTACCCACAACTATGCACTAAAATATAGTATCCATGTTAGGAGATCTAGCCCTGTTAGGAGCTGAGTTTTGCATAGTACATTTTCTTGTTAGAGGAATACAAAACCTTGTTAGGGGTATACAAAAACCATGTTAAAGGTGGTGAGATTACATCTCTTACAATCAAAATACTATCACAAAAGTGTTCTTCAAAAGTGAACTGCACAAGCATCTACTATGCTTCTATAGTTCCAGTTATAGCTCTATCAAACACTGATCTCACATATGCTATCCACTCTCTCTAATATCCAAAATTCGCATCCAT
Source organism: Chamaecyparis obtusa (assembly GCA_027943335.1). NCBI lineage: Eukaryota > Viridiplantae > Streptophyta > Pinopsida > Cupressales > Cupressaceae > Chamaecyparis > Chamaecyparis obtusa. The sequence continues at coordinate 1,892,104 of BSBK01001043.1, read as the reverse complement.
CACATTATCATTTCAATCATACTTATCACTTCTACAAAATACTCTATACTTATATTAATTCTACCATCTAGTCGACTCTCAAAATACATTACAAAACATAATAATTAATTATGCAAATGATAAAGATAGAGTCAATGATCTTATATTACCAAAGAATTGACAATATACAACATTCATCTGACTTAGCATGTTATCATACCAAATAACCTTCCCTCAATCATCGTGACTATTCATATGCCCTATTTCACTGATTCTCTATCTCCGCATACCTTCATATCACTATATCTTATTGATCTTGTTACCAAAACACATGCAACCTTAACTGAAGCTTATAAATATCCCAAAGTGTCTTCCTTTAACTTCGCAAGCCATAATACATCACATATCATCTTCGCTAACCAAAACAATACCATAGTATACTATTATTTTGATTCTGTACTTAGTCATTTTCATGACTGAGTCTCCAATACCAAAACTCTCTGCATGTGATCACTCCAGCATAAGTGTTGCCATAAATGAAAACCCTTAATTGATCCCTAGTGATCCAAAAACATCACTTGCCAACAATCTCTCCCTTTGGCATTGATGGAAACACTTAGTGAAAAATGACTAAGTGTCAAAGCACTATCTTCCTTCTACTTCTCTATATACATATTCTCTTCTCTTCTTTTCTTTTCTTTTCTCTTTTTCTCTTTTCTTCTCTTTTTTTTTTTTAATTATTTTTCTTCTTCTCACTTTTTCTCTTCTCTTCCTCTTTTCATTATTATTTTCTCTTCCTCTCCCTTTGACATCAATGGAAAAGGTATTTACAAAATTTCAAAATTCTAAGCACAAAAGACTTAGTGCTTACTCACCAAATTTAGAATCTCTTGGAAGGAGTCTTCTAAGGTCTTCACTTCATCAACCCATGACTTAATCAGAAGTTCACTGACATGGATTAGTCCATTCAGTGCATAAGATGTTGTTTTTGTGACCTTCAGCTTGGTGGGTATAGCATTTGTCATTGATCCTTCTATTTTCTCCATCTCTATGAGATGAGCTTCAATAATTGAAAGCTTAGGAGTGATTAGACTCTTTAGCAATCTAAATCTTTCCACTACTCTCCCTTTCTCTGTATTCAAAACACTTATCCAAAAGCTTGGATGTATATTTGTCCATTTCTACCATAGTTTGTGAAGAGGTTGCACAACTGTCCATCAAGCTATCTAGTGTAGCCTTGTCCTTGGCTATGATATCTTCAATATTCTTAACATGTGTGTGAGGCCTCACCCCGAGCCTATCATAGCCTTTCAGTTTCTGCATTTGAGATAGACATATTTGATGTTATATTTTGATGCATTATAGTTTCAAACTCTTTATATTATGGATTTTATCACCATAGAGGTTAGATGCACATTAGGTTATGTTTATTTTGATGGCTACTATGATATCATTATGGATTCTACTTGTGAGATTAATCTGATTTTATGAATGTTATGATGTCATGATGATAGTTAATTATGTGATGAATTAATTATGCAATGATTATTGTTACGAGCTTAGTTAGGTGATGAAATTGTAAGTTACATGATGAGTTGTATGTATGTTATAGATGAATTATTATACCATGTGAATTATGATTTAATTGAGGATATTGCAGATGAAATTATTTTGATCATGATTGTTATGAATTTACATGTATATTCCTTGGACTACTAATGTTGGATTTTAGTGTGCAGGGAACTAGACCATGGTAAATTCGGGGAACCAAAGCATAGACACATGTTAATTCTGTTAGCCAAGGTTACGTCTAATAAGAGACAAAACCTCATTGTAAAGTATTTTATTTGTGAACTTTAAGTGCATGTGTGTATCTAATTAATATGTTTAAAGTGTAATGTTATTTGTTTTTGAGAATGCCCAAGTGGATATGCCACATGACTTGTGATGTGTCATTCTTGTTGTGTCACTTGACACTTGTATGTGTACTTGTGGCCATGATATGTCCACTTGAGGATTGGATGCCCATCAACCTAGGATAGTACCATGAGGATCTCCATGTGAAATTTCTTGGTTAGGGAGCTTGAGGTAGTGTCAACTCAAGGATTTCGAATTTGAACTTAACATGGACTTTTGAGGGGTTAAAAAGGTGCCTAGGGGAATGTTTAGGCCATTTTTAGTTAACCCACTTGGTATACCTATGGGTAAGGGTCATTTTTCACCATAGGAAAACCCTTAGTTGACCAAATGACCTATCCAAAAGTTGGTTTTCCAAGATGGCCGAAAATTAACTTTTGAGACCATGTTTTGGTAAGAACACCACCCATTAGAAAAGTAGTTCTTATCCCACCTTTTAAGCTTACCTTTGTAAGAGACCAATTTTAGAAACCTTGTAAGGGACTTAGGGAAGACCACCCAATGGGAATGTAACTTTATCATTAGGAGTTTGTGGGGAGATGTGTGGAGGCCTTTTTAGAGGGGACTCTTCTTTTAGAAGAGTTTGAACACCCACTCTCTAACTTAGAGACATTGCTAATTTTGAAGAAGGAGGCTTAGGAAAAGAGGAGGCTCTTCATCATATATCTTCCATAAGCTTGGATCTAGGCTAGTGGCTCTACTTGAAATTCTCATGTAGTTTCTTTTCTTGTGTGTATGAGAAACTTGGAAGTTTGTTTCTTCATGTTGCTAGATGTTGAAACATCTTGTTGTTCATATGTTATTAGACAAGTATGTAAATCTTGTGCTTGTTGTGCAAGCCTTTTGTGTTGTCAATGTGAAGATTTGTGTTGTAGATTTCTTATTTTGTGAAATGTTATGGGAGTCTTAAGGCCACACTCACCCATGGGGGTGGAAGAGTAGCCTTGGGGGTGAAGGGTTTATCTTCTTTGGACAGCCATGGGTGTAGAGACTCTCCTTGGTAAGGAGAAGGAAGAAAACATGGAAGTATGGGCTCCATGTAGCCATTTCTCTTTTGTTATAATGGGGGTCATAAGGGATTTGTATGACTTGATGCCTTGGGGGACATAAGGGATTTTGTTGGGCTTGTGAGAATGTGTTTAAGATGTGATTTTGAAAAGCCATGTGTAGGCTTGTCTCATGTTTTAGAAATGAGTTTTCTCCCCTTGGTATTTAGCCCCCCTTCACCCCAAGAATAGGGTCAATGTGAGGCCCATTGTTCCATCCTTGGTTGGGATTTTTATGTGTTTATTGTGTTGATGTTGTTGTTGTTTATGCATGAATGCAATCTCATCTTTGTGTTGGTTCCCCTAGCTCGGGGGTGGCTTCTTAGAAGCCTAGGTTAGGAGGTGAGCTTCCCCATGGTCTATTCTACTTTTATTTGCAGGTATTGAAGAGATTACTCTTGAAGTGAAGCTTGGAAAGAGCTCTATTTTGTTTACTTTTTTAACTTTGTTGTAAGGGTAGTAGTATCCTAATGTAGAAGGGATTCCAAATGGGAGCCCTTTTGTATTTGAATGAAGAGTTCACAAAAAAAAAGAGTTGTTGTATTTAGAAATGCACTCTGATTTATTCAAAAGTATAATGTTACTTCATAGTTTCCTGAATAGTTGACAGTAATATGTAAATAGTGCAATAAAAGAGTTGTTGTTTTAAATATTGTTAGTTGATATAGTTTTCTGAATAGTTGACCATAGACACATTTTATAGACCCTTAATCTTATGACAGAGTGACAGTTTGTAATAAGATTATTTTTTGCATTTATGCTTTATTAATGCATAAAATTATTTATACATAGTTGCAAAAAAAAAGAGAACTATCCTAGATTTATAAAATAAAATGTGCAACTTCATTATTGTTCATGCATTATAGTTCTTTATAGATTTATAGCATATATATATATATATATATATATATATATATATATATATATATATATATATATATAAAATTTTAATTCTATTTTAATACTGTTGAATTTCAAAAAAATCATATTGTTCTTGTACAATGTTGTTTATTTTATTTTTATTTTTTTTTGTATTTTATGAGAAGTTGAAAGTTGTAGATTTAATTGCACTTTTAGGATATTCTTGTTTATATTGAAAGAAAAATAAAAAATAAATTTACATATATGTTTCCTTTGATAGCATTTAGACAGAGTTTAAATTATTTAGTTTTTCCCTTATAAACTATTTTAAAATGCTATTTTAAACCTGTTTATAAAAGAAAATTTCATGTTATGAACACATGTTTAAAATAAATTCTGCATTGTAAATATTCTTAAAAAAAAAGTAGTTGATGTTTACCTTCAAGAAAATATATATAATTTTGTCATTAATATGTTTAATAAGATTTTCTTTTAAAAAAAAATACTTTGAAAATAAATATACTATAGTATTTATACTAACTGTTATTTTTCCTTATAATAAAGGAAGACTATTTTTTTTTATAAAAATGCTAAGTGAAATATTCTATTTTAGTTCTTTTAAAAAAAGGTTTATAAAAAAATTAAATTTATTTACAAAAAAAAATTAATAACAAAAAAAAGTATAAAAAAAAAAAAATACAAATTTGGGGGTCGGTTGTTGCCGCACCCCCCTACCTTCTTCCATGGCCAGCAGGTTACATGGACTCCCACAGCCTATGACCAACAGCCTAAGCTGTGGGAGCCGCAAGGACATGGGCAGGCCATGGCTTGCAAACTCATGACCTCGGCTGTGAGGGGCCGCAAGTGACGTCGGTTGAACCCATGGCTTGCGACCGCCACAAGGCACGGATCGAGACCCACATAGTGGGAAACAATCGGGAGGTAGAGCCTTCGGCTTCCCCCAATTAAAAATGATATTTTATTTTTGTTTTTATTTTTTTTGTAAAAAAAAAAGTATATCAGACAGCATAATAATATAAAATAAGTACGAAATCTTTTGTATCAATAAGGGTTTCAAATACCCAAATGGGTATTAGTATTAAGCCTTCAAAAATTTTTTTACATATTCAAACCCCAGCTAATAAGAAAAATCAGAGCTTTCCTTACCTTTCCGTGGATGGTCGTTTGAATGAAGCTGGGCACAAATTTGTATTCATGAGAGTATTTTTATATGCATATATACATTATATGCTATACTGGCAATTAGTGGATAATCAATTAAATAGATTAAAATTAAGATTAAATTAGTTAACCCTAGAAGTGTGTTGGGATTTTCATCATGCTTAGGGGTGAGAGTAATCGATAACCCCTCGCCATGTTTCCCCGCTATCGAAAGTAAACCTTCTCTCTCTCAGATTTAATCGATTAACATAAGTCAACTTTTAACCTTAAACTTTAACTTATAACTTTAAAAAAAAAAATGGTGTGTTTTTGCTCGTAGAAATATGGGCATGACAATGTGTAACAAGATTTATACAATAACTGTATACCTTTATTCCTTGTGCTACGCAACTTCTAGCTTTAAGTGTAGTTGATTTTAGAATGGCCAAGTCCCATGAGATAGACTGACAAACTTCCTTCAACTTCTTTTCTAAGAACCTCTTTTATGCCTTATCCTTTGTGGTCTTCAACAGTGACTCAAAATTATTGTCAAATTTATCCAATGCCATGCTCAAATTCTCTGCATCATCCGTTCCTTGAGAGACAATAGGTGTAGGGAGTATTTTGTTCACTGTCTCCACTGCCCTAGTAATCACCTTTACCCTTTTATCCCCTTTTTGTAATGACCTTTCTTTTTCTTTAGAAAATGTCATGAAGGATAACCTCATAAGTTCATCCTCGTCCATGCTTTCCACATTTGTGCTCACTGGTTTGGCCATACTTGCCAACAATAGAGTAGAGGAGGTGTCTGGTTCTTGTTTATGCTCAGCTCTTACCTCTACTAATTTTTATGCTCCTGTCTCTTCTACCCATTTTTCTTCTTGTTGTATCTCCTCATATTCTTTCTCTTCATGTTTTTCCTCTGCATGCTCTTCCTCTATTTGTCCTTCCTCTTCAACTATCATCGCATTATTTAGATTGTCTTGAAATGGGTCATTCACATCAAGTGAGGTGTCAAGGGTCACAAGCACACCAGAGAAAAAGAAGTCTGGTTGCATGTCATCTTCGCTTTCTTTCTCACACACTTCAATTGTATTAGAACTTTCTCCTATTCCCAAAGGTGTAGGCTTGGTAACCTTGGGAGGTGAGGTCTTCTCAGGCATGTCTCTCATAAGAATTTGGTCCAGTGCCTTTTGTGTGTCCTCTATGACTTCATCATATTTTCTTTCCATAATCTTCACCAGTTTGGCCTTAGTCCTTAATAAAGGTTTTAGCTCTTTGATGATTCTCTCCCTCTCTTGTATAGAGACTGCCAACAACATGTCTTCAATAGCCTTATTTATTATATTCTCATCCTCAGACTGTGCTAACTGTTTTCTTATTTCTAACTTTCTATACAAATCCTTGGGGATACTTCTTTCTATCTCTACAAATTCTTCTTGAAAACTAACAAGTACTCAATTATTGTGTCCTCAATTATTGTTTGATTGTCAGAATCATACCTTTCATAATATCTGTATACTGTCTTCAGATTTCTATCCTTTATCACTCTCTTTTGCAACATCGGAATATCCGGCTTCCATAGATCTTGTGACCTCTTTTGTACTTCTTTTTCTTCTTCCTTCTTTTCCTCTACTTTTACCTTTTGATTCTTGGGGCTGCTTTGTTTGGTAGATCTTGTAGATCTTCTAGGTGTGCTCATAGGTACAACTTCTTGTGCAGTCTTCTCATGTGTAGATGATAAATCAATTATATCAAGAGTAGGAATTATTGTCTTTTCCACTTTAGAAAGAGGAGGTGCATCAATTTCCATGCTGGAAGATGCTTATGTCATCTTTGTCCTTAGTTTCTTTAGATTCTCCCTAGTGATTCCTACCTTTGCAGTAATGTCCTCAACTATTATGTCAATCTTTCTCTTCCTAGTCCCTTTATCATGTTCTTCTCTAACTTTTTCTGACTTTTCTCAGTATGTTCCCCATCTCTCTTTAGATGTGTCTACCTCAACTGCAAGTACATGTTCAACTTGCATTGTGAGAACCTCAAAACTAACTTCATACCCCATAGGGTAGCACCATTTCATCTTAGGCTTGACTGCCTCAAAGCACACACAGTTAGTTTCAACCATGAAACAGATTGTGTCATTATATTTTTCAACTATTTCCTCAGGTATCGTGTATCTCTCCTTCATTTTCCTTTAAAGTATTTTGGTCATTGCAAATAGCTCTTCATCTACCTATAAGTATCTAAAATGCAATGTCAAGGAATATGAAGTAAGCTAAACATTCAACAAACAATCTAAATAAACACTTATGATTAGACCTACAAAATGAAGACAAAACAACAAAGGAATGCAAACCTCACAAACCCAAGAAATCTCCAAGTTATAGAAGATTTGTCCAAGGATGGAATGTGTGCTCAAATGCTAATGCTCAAGCTTCAATGGAGATTTTGACATTATCATGGTAGCTTGGTAGTTTTTAGGCTCTCAAACTAGCATGATAACTTTGCATAAAAGATGGATGAAAATGAAGGAGAAAGAGGCTCGATATAAAGGAAAATGGAGGATGAATGGATGGTCAAGATGCAAACTTGAAGAAGGATGGAGATGCATCCAAGGGAGAGCACATGGATGCATTGGAGGATGTGGTGATGGTGACATGAGGGTTGACTTGAGATAGTTTAGCATTTCTTAATCTTGGATTATGATTGTACAAATGTTTAAGGGGTGATTAGGCTTGGATTAGAGGGTAAGTGGGAGATTAGGAGGATGTGGTGAGAGGAGAGCGAATGAGTGGAGGGTTAGATTAGCTAAGCATGGGTTATTAGCTAAATGGAGGAGGATTAGGATTTTTAGAATTAAATATTTTATTTAATTCCAAGTGGGAGGGAAAAGGGGTTTATGAATTAATTTAATTAGATAAGTGTATCCATTTAAATTAATAGAAGAATATGGATTTAATTAATTATCAGACTATAGGTTTGTCATTTAGATAATTAATTGGACTATAGTTAATTAATTGAATTAATTAACTAGGGGATGACATTAATTAATTAAATAATAATATTTAATTAACAAGATGTCCTAGGAGAAGACTAAATAAAATTACTAAATAGTGTAATCAAATTTAGGTGTCTACATTTTTCCCCTCTTCGACGTAGTGTTAAAATAACAATATTTCGAAGATATTTTTAGCAATACATAGACAACACAAAGAATGGACTTGGTAGCAGAGTTGCCCCAGTTATGGGTCAGGATGGTTAGACTGGGTGATGCCCCCTCAAGAGGATGACGGGGAAAGAAAAAGGGGCCCAGGCGGTGACTCGAAAGGAAAAAGGGTGAAAAAGGAGAAGGTTGTGCTGCATGCTAAGAAGGGTGATCAATGAGGAAAATAGAGGTTGAAAAAGGAAATGGAGGAAGGGGGTTGGTGTTGGAGGGGATGATGAACAAGGGGGTATTTGCACAATCACAATCCATGGGTTAAGGACATGAGGTGAAGGAGGTGGATGGGTTTGCATCGTGACGAGGTGCTTATGGGGGAAAGATGGGTGAAAGGAGATGTGAGGAAGATGCTTTTGGGGATTTTGGCTTAGTATTATTGTTGGATAGGGAGGATGTGAGTTTTTGTTTGGATGATTGATAGGATGGAGGATGTTTAGTGAAGCTTGAGCATAGGGTATTCTGAAGGGGAACACCACCATGTAGTTTGAGCACTTATTTTGATATAGCAACAGAAGGGACTAACCAAAGTTACTAGGAACTTGAGTTCATGTCACTAGTGTTGCATAAGACTGATGCGAAAAAGACATGCAAGGATTGCCCAAGCATCACACACGCACCTAGAAGGAAACATGGTGGAAATGATGCGAGGGAGCCCACAAACAAACAACATTTCCCAAGTGCACTAGATAACCCAGAAGATCACCTGTGAACCGTGCAAGGGTCATGTTTGACTGACTCCCAAACATAAAAGCTCAAGACCTTACACCAAGTTCCACCATTCAGGGCACACCATGATATAAAGGATCGTGGCAACCATGAGGAGGTGGACCAAGGAAGCTCAAGATAAAAGATAAACAAAGATCCAAAAGTACCAGATAAATAAAAAGTATCTCACAAAACCTTTTGCCATAGGGAGGATGATGGATGATGACTGATTTGATTAGTCTGATATGAGGAAGGATACATCCTATGAAAACTGATGATGGATTGATAGATTAGGATTCTTATGACAAGAGACAAGTGGGACACTCAAACCTCAAAATGGAATAAGGGATGGTTGCTAAAGCACTTAGCTAGACAGGGACAAAGGTCATGATGATGTAAGGACTAACTGACACAAAGGATGGGACCTAAAGAAACATATGTACAGATGGGCCTAGGTGGGGACACGACTGATGCTAAGACACTAGAATAGGATGTACAAGGGATCTGGGGATGAAGCTGATGTTGCAAAGATATGCGAGATGATGCCCCAAATGGGCTGGAAAGCCAAGATGGACTGATGGTGGGTAGGGTGATGATGGATTGGGAAGGATGCATCCCAATGATGATGATTGGATTGAGATCGAGGCTTGCAACAATAAATAAGGATGTGATTGGATGGGTTGATTGATGTTTGGGTTTGGATAGCTTAGAGGATATGGATAGGATTTGCAAATGATGGTAGATTGCTACTAGCATTAGGATATGAATGGATGAAATTAGATTGCATGGGGGGTAGCCTAGAGCTAGATACCAATAACAAGGGAAGTACCAGGTGATGGAAAGAGGGATGAAATGTTGAGGGATGGGGATGGGGGAACTATTGAGGGATTTGTATAGAGGAATGCTTGGGGATTGGATGGAGGCATCACATGGGGATGTGGATAGAGGAATTGCTGAGGGATGTATGTTTTGGAAGGATTGGAGGAAAATGCTTAGGGATTGATGCTAGAGGGACAGCTAAGGGATTTGGATGAGAGGATTGGAGGAAGATAAGGATTTGGAGGATAAAGATGGGAAGATATGAAAGGATGGAGAGATGAAAGGAATACATATGTGATAAGGTCTCCAAGGAATATGTCACCAAGGAATAAGATGCCCCTGCTTAGGATAGTTCATGTATTTAGAGGCACCAAGAGGGGGCATGATACAATGGAAGATAAGACGATAAGAGGATGAGGAAGGTAGATGGAAGCTTGGGAATAGTAGGTGGATAAGGGGAATGGATGGAAGGAAATGGATGGGATATAAGATGACAAGAATGATGGATGGATAGAGGATAGGTGTGCCAAAAGCATGTATATTAGGTGGTCTTTGTTTCTATATCAAGATCTAAAGGAGGATGGAGGAGACGAGAGACAAATGGGATGGAGTAGATGTTGGGTAGGATGTACTGGAAGAAAAATTGCCCCCAGTCATGGAGTGAATCTAGATGGAGGGATTACACATGATGCCTATTTGCTAGGTTTTCATCATGGTACTTGTCCAAGGCTCTTGAATTGCCAAGTTTTCACCATTGGACGAATGCTTTTCTCTTTCTTTTCTTATTTTTTTGATATTTTTCTTGATTTTTCCAATTTTTATAGATTTTTTGATTTTGTTGCTGACTTTCTGATTTGTCGCTGACCTTCTAATTCATCAGGATGTTGGTACAACTTTATTGGGATTGGTATATTATGCAAAGGCATGGATGAGATTGGTGAGATGGGGGATATGGATGGGATGAGAGAGATGGTGGTAGAAAGAGTTTGGATGGAATGATGGAAAGTGATTATGATAGGAGGATGTTGTCAGGACCAACATTGGCACATGTTGTGAGATGGGTGGATGAAGTGCATGGGTTGCGGAAGATAGATGTAGATAGGACAGAGGTTTTGTGTTAGGAGATTTTGGGACATAGGGACCCAAAATAGATTTAGGAAATGGAGGAGAAGACTGAGTAGCTGGTGGATTAACAATGTTGGATGCCATTGTGGATATTGTTGTTAGATGCATTGCATCTTTTTGCTTTGGGATCCACATTATCTTTGCTTTAGCTTTGGTGGGCCTTTGTGGCCATTGGGATGTATTAGATTTCACTTTTTCTTTGATGGGCCTTTGTGGCCATTGGGATGTTGTGGATTGCTTGATTGGTTTTTGCTTTGCTTGATCATATCGTTTAGAGTGGACATGGTAATCCTTATATTTTTGTGGATAGTTTCCTTTATGCATTTTTGAGTTGGCATCCAAATTGTGAGGAGCATTGGAAATAATATGCGGAGGTGGATGTGATGTATAAGATATGGATGGAGAGATGGAAGGAGATTGGAAGATAGCAGATGTTGGGTTGTGCCTTTGTTGATCCTGACTAGGAATGTATGGGATGGGACTTTTATGGTGGATGAAGGATTGAGTAGGATAAGATGGGGGATGATATTTTGGGATGTAAGGCCCCAAAATTCATTTGGTATGTGGAGGACATGTAATGGTAGATTTTGGGACATAGGGACCCAAAATGAATTTGGAAGATGAAGGAGGAATGTGATAGGTTGTTTTGGGTTGTAATGATGGGGGAGGAGGAATATCATTGTAGGCTTTGGAGGGATGATGGGAAGATGCAGTGGTACTTTTGGAAGGATTTTTTAATTTGGATTTAGTTGTACCAACATTTCTAGAGGAAGTGCCTTCTTCGGATGTATGACCAATACCACATGATTTTGGATGTTTCTTGTCCTGTATGGGCTCTAGATTTCCTTGTTCATGAGCACCTAGGCCTTTACCTTAGTAATTCCATTTCTTGAGCATTTTATCCAAGTAAGGATACTTCTAACTTGGGGAATAAGATAAACTTCCAGTATTAGGTGTCATGGTAGAAGATATGAAACTTATTTCTTCTGCTTCAAGTGGGTCATCATTGACAAACGTAAGTGGACCAAGGGGATAGACTGATGGTGGTGGGATAGCTATTAGAGAATCATGAAGTGGAAGGGATGAGATGATATGATCTTGATTAGGATTAGGGGTGGGTGATGGATCTTGAGATGGAGGAGTGGATGGGAGCAATGGATCATGTAATGGAGGAAGTGAAAGGATTGGATCTTGACTTAGTTCAATGGATGATTCAACATGCTTTTGGACAAGATCTTCACTAGATTGGATGGGTGTGAGTAGAGTGATGGGGGATGTATGGATGCACTCTTCAGATGGTATGGATGAAAGGGTGGGAGATTATGCAATTGTGATGGCAGGAAGAGGGTGAAGTCATGAGGCTCATTGGACATGGCTTGCATAATGCTGGGAGGAGGAGAAGTAGATGGGGACTGGATGGAATCAAGGCATGGGAATGACTCAATGATGTCAAGAGATGGAAGAGGATCAATAAGTGGGGTATATGGAGGAAGGATAGTTGATGGGAGAGGTGGATGCACTCCATCAATGACGGATTCACATGAAGGATTGAGATGACATGACTCTTCAACTTTAGGAGATGGATTTTTTGTTGGCTTCCTTGTGAAACTCCTTGGAGACTTGCGTGATGGAGGTTGAGGTGAAGGATTGGAGTGTGTAGAAGATGGACAACTAGGATGGTCCACACATGCAGGTGGGGTAGTAGATTGTGAGCTTGGTTGAGGGGATGATTGTGCAGAAAAGGAGGTGCAGGATGGCATGACTAGATAGTTCACATAAGTGGGCATGGAGGAAGCTTATGAATTGGATTGACTAATTGGTGAGGTGGGGGTGATGGATCAAGGCATGGGATATGAAGTGGATGGAGGGATGCATATTTCTTATAGAAGGGGATTTGTGGTAATGTAGGTAGGAATGGAAGATGGTAGATTGAGATAGGATGGAGGAGATGGAGGATAAAGGTAGGATAGATTGGATGGTGGATTAGCAATAGTATGGGGATTATGGTGTTGGATTGGAAGACTAGGAACTTGATTTTGAAAATGGGTTGGAGGATAAGGAGATGGAGGATTTGGATTAGGATGTGGGGGATAAGTGGGTACAATATAGGAAGAAGGTGTGGATAATGGATTTCCCTTGTCAAAGGTATGATAAGGAGTACTAGTGTATATGTATGGAAAATTGGTGGGGTATTTTGGAGGGATGATTAGATTTTGAGGGATTTTTGGAGCAAGCTTGCTAAGGTTTTCAAAGTATTCATCGTGATCAACAAGACTATCATCATCATTGGAATAGGATAAAGTGGAAGAAAAGGTGGGATGACCGAACTCATCATAAAGGAATTGGGACATGATGGTTTGTAGATGAGTTGGATGGGGATGAAGGATGAGGATCGAAGGAAAACTAAATCTCAGATTAGGATGGTCAATAAGCTCAGATTGAGATTTGGATCAAGCTCAGGATAGGAGGAAAGACTGACTCTAAAGAGGAAGGAAAGGGGATGAGGGATGACCAAGATGACTTTGTGAGCCTAGGATATGGGGAGAATGGAAGGGATGTGGGATGACGTGAATACCAAGATTACGAGACTAGGATGATAGGATTGTGGAGGCTTGGGTGACTTATAGACTGGAGGATTAGATTGACATGGCAAATGATTTATTTGTAGAACTTTTCAATTATGTATGTTCAAAAAATATTTTCACTAGGTTTGATTACTTTTGAGAACACATACAAGCAATTCCTACCTATAAGACAGGCTAGTATCACAACCTTTTCCCACAACTTGATATCCCAAAAGAGGAATACATATGGTGAGTAATCTTCAGGTGACCTGGGAAACCACTTGGGTCGGTCCTTGCACAAAGATTATGATACTTTTGGGAGTAGATTGGGTGGGCTTCTGATTAATGGCTTCTAGTAAGATATGTGGCGTCCCCCCAATCAGTTTGTACGCGCGTGACTCACTTAAGAGCCTAGTTGACCATGTTGAAATCATAGGGATATTCACCTACCTCAAGCTACCATCAACATGCCTCGCTTGAGCTTGCAGGGATAAAGAGAGAGTTTTCTCAACACCTTATTTATATACCAGCTGAGGAATTACTGGTTTGAGGTCATTCTCTAAAGAGGAAGCACTTTTCTCTAGACAGGCCTTGCTAGAAGTGTTGTCAATCGAACTTGATCTTTCTCTTCACCCAAGATCCGTGAAGGTAAGGGGAGAGGATACATATACAAGTGGATTGCTTTCACGTCACTTACTTTAACAAGGTTTATGCAAAAATAAAAAATCTCTAAGGAAGTGTTGAAAAACACTCCTTCAAACATGCCAAGAAGTATTCATCTCCAAATTGAACCTAGTTTTAGACTAAGTGTTTTCTATTCTAGAACATCAAACACTTGTGTTTAGCATGCAAGTTTCTTTCTTTGAAATGTAAATGACAATGCTTTGAAAATGGAAATTGCTTTGCAAAAACAAGAAAAGTGTTTGATCCCTTTAGCATTCAAGACTTTGTTTCTTTCCTTTTAAGTACCAAATCGAAATGTTTTCATTGCATAGATTGATTATCCCTTAGGCATTCAAGATTGAGTTTTTGTTGATTTTAAACACCAAGAGTAACGTGTGATGTTTGCCTTGTTTAATTTTAACCTTTGTTTATTTTATGCCCAAATCAAAAAGTGAGGTGTTGTGTTGGCATGCAATGTTATTTTTAGTGCACCAAAGGGAAAAATGTGTTAATTTTTTTTTTACCTGCGTTCCTGAAAAGTCAACCCATGTTCCCAAAAAGTCAACCCGCATTCCCCCATTGTGGGAATGAAGGCAAAAAGTTTTTTTTACTGCGTTCCCAAAAAGTCAACCCGCTTTCCCGCATTGCGGGAATGAAGGCAAATTTTTTTAATAAATTTTTATGACTTACAAAAGTCAATAGACATTCCCACCTGGTCAAACAACGTTCCTGTGTTGCGGGAACATGATCCCGCAAAATGGGTACAGAGGAATGACTGGTAAACCAAGATAGAGAGAAAGAAAAAGATAGGATATCAGAAGTTTCTCTGTGGGAATGCACTCCCACAATCCATACAAGAGTTCTCGAGACCAAACAAGCATTCCCGTGAACAAAACCGTGTTCTTGCAAAATTTTGTGATTTTTAAAATCGTCACTGTGTAAAATTTGAGAGCGGGAATGTCTACACAAATGTGTCTTCTTCGGCCTCCAATCTGCAAAATACCCAAAAATGCCTTGCAAAGCACTCAAATAACAAAAAAGATTAGTATTTGGGTTAGTTTTGCAAAGAAAAAATGATGAAAAGATGAACAAGAATGACCCTGGAAGTGGGTCCCACCAGGCGTGCCAAAATGTAAGTATCTAAAATGCAATGTCAAGGAATATGAAGCAAGCTAAATATTCAACAAAACAATCTAAATAAACACTTATGATTAGACCTACAAAATGAAGACAAAGCAACAAAGAAATGCAAACCTCACAAACCCAAGAAATCTCCAAGTTGTAGAAGATTTATCCAAGAATGGAACGTGTGCTCAAATGCTAATGCTCAAGCTTCAATGGAGATTTTGACATTATAATGGTAGCTTGGTAGTTTTTAGGCTCTCAAACTAGCATGATAACTTTGCATAAAAGATGGATGAAAATGAAGAAGGAAGAGGCTCAATATAAAGGAAAATGGAGGATGAATGGACAGTCAAGATGCAAACTTGAGGAAGGGTGGAGATGCATCCAAGGGAGAGCACATGGATTTATGCTTTCTCAAATGCATAGCATTGTGACAAGTGTCACAGTGGGGGAGGATGAGAGGAGAGGCTAAATCCTTGAGGAATGTGACCTCTTTGGAAGGTGTGAAAAGTGTGTAAGCGTGTGTAAGAGATGTGTAAGAGAATTTATGATTTGGCATTGGAGGATGTGGTGATGGTGACATGAGGGTTGACTTGAGATGGTTTAGCATTTCTTAATCTTGGATTATGATTGTGCAAATGTTTAAGGGGTGTTTAGGCTTGGATTAGAGGGTAAGTGGGAGATTAGGAGGATGTGGTGAGAGGAGAGAGAATGAGTGGAGGGTTAGATTAGCTAAGCATGGGTTATTAGCTAAATGGAGGAGGATTAGGATTTTTAGAATTAAATATTTTATTTAATTCCAAGTGGGAGTAAAAAGGGGTTTATGAATTAATTTAATTAGATAAGTGTATCCATTTAAATTAATAGAAGAATAGGGATTTAATTAATTATCAGACTATAGGTTTGCCATTTAGATAATTAATTGGACTATAGTTAATTAATTAACTAGGGGATGACATAAATTAATTAAATAATAATATTTAATTAACAAGATGTCCTAGGAGAAGACTAAATAAAATTTCTAAATAGTGTAATCAAATTTAGGTGTCTACACTACCCAATTTTTATTTTATCTTCTGTAGCTCTCAGAGATTTGAATACCAGTAGGTACATCATTCTTCCATGCTCTAGGGTGCATTCCAAGGAATTTGTGCTCAATGTAGATGTACATATGAACCAGAAGTGAACCAAACTTGAATGCCTTTGACTTATCTTTCTTTATAAACTTCACATTTTTCAAAAACTATTGTGTTAGAACTTCACAAAGGTTATATTTCTTATTTTCCTTAACCATTATGTATGCCATCATAACTACTCTAGTTGATACAAAGTTATGTATGTTGTTGTGGAACATCTTGTAACCTAATATCATTGCCACCAATCTCACATCTTGCTGAAAGATGTCATTTATTGTCATTTCTCTCTTATCCCACTTAGAATGGGTTAGGGTTTCTACTTGTTTTATGATGTTTTTCTCAGATATTGGGAGGGCTCTAGTATTATCCAATCTGGTAATCTCATGGATCATTTGTCCACATATCTTAACTAGTTGGTCTCCAATCCATATAAACTGGTCATGGATTCTACTTAGAATTATCTTGAACCATTTGATTTCACTGAACTCAGTTAGAAGGGTTAACTTAATAATGGATTGATCTTCCAAATGCTTAAACTCTTTTATCATCTTTCCATCTACTTCTATCATCCTAGCATCTAATTCACTATAGATATCAACATCTCCTATAATCTCATATTTGCAATGTATGTAAGCCCAACATGTAACACACCGTAAGGGGTTTGCGAAAATGCTCCTTCTGGATCATCCTCACAAGACTTAAATGAATGTTTCTTAAACTTATACCTTGGTCTATCAACAACATAAAAAATCATAGGTGCATCCATATCTTCTTGAAGAGTATAAAATCTAAATACCTTTGATACATTGAATTTTGAAACTTCTGCTCGAATCAATCATGCAATATATCTGCTAGATGACTGAAATGCTTCTTCACACTACTCTCCTTGGTTGTTGATTATCAAATGGTGAGGAAATGATATGCTTCAAGATTTTTGTCCATCGCTGGTTGATTAAGTGCATTAATCACAAGTAGCTCAACTTCGCATACTGACCAGTCAACACAAATCCCGAGAACATAGATGATGAATCTCCAAGTGCTATAATCACAAACATAAACTCCATAGTGTCTGTACACACCATATCTAAGCGCGCATGAGCTTATTCTGCATATTCAAGGGTTGGATATATTCTGGTGTCTTCATCCAATGCTCCACCTAAGGCCATGTGGCTTTATAGGTTGATGTAGCAATGAAATCATCATGCGAAGACACAGTAGCATCTAATATCTCTCCCTGAATCAATGCCTTATTAAACTCTTTTATCTTCCATATCTTCTCATCCTCTTCATTTTCTGATTTCTTGAAATGATTCTCAAACTCATCCATGTACTCAGTAAGAATTTTACCATTGTCTCCAATATTATTCTTCATAACCACAGGAGGTGGTCCTCTTGGTCCTCTTATGTTGTCCTCTCCATTATATCTACAAAACTTTGCTATGTGTCCAAGGTTGTTGCATTTGTAACATGTAGGTGGTCTCCTTCTATCATGATTTACCTACAGCTTACAATACCTTGCAGTATGCCCAAAGTTATTGCATTTGTGGCATGTGATCTTCGCTATTGATTCTTCTCTAATGTAATCTTGTTTATATCTAGACCGATCAGGTTTTATACATTTTTCTTTCTTATGTCCATATGCATAATAGTTATGACAATAACTAGAAAAGGGTTTGAAATAACTGTTACCTTTGCAGTCTCTTTTCATGTGTCCAAGTTTGTTACATCCAAAGCATCTACCTCTAAAAGGTCTGATTTGATCTCTAGGTTTGTCAAGAGTAGGTATTTCTTCAATCTTTGCTTCATGTGTTTCTTCATTAGTCTTAGAACATTCTACTTCATTGAATCCAACTCCAGTCATGTCTCCTTTAGGTTTGTGTCTTTCTCTTTGTTCATCAATCTTATCATTGCTCATGTACAACATCTCAATATGCAATTTGCATTGAGTGAGTTCACCTTTTATGAATTTATTGTACTTCTCCAATTCCTAACACTTATCATTGTTATGATCAAGTTCAATCTTCATTTGTCCTATCTATACATTTTCTTCTTTTAGTGACTCTTCAACTTTGTATCTTACATTCTTTTCATGTTGAATCTCTTTAATCATTAGAAGATTGATTTGTTCTTATTCCTTTTCTAGCTTCTTTACTTGATCCGATGTATCATTGTCTGAATCCTCTTTGATCTTATCCATAAGGTCTTGTTTTTGACTTCTTGAAATTTCAACATGTTCCTTTAGTTTCTTGATGAAACCTTCTGCTCTTCTTAATTTGAATTTTAATTCGCCATTCTCAGCCTTTTCTTTATCTAGGTCATCAAGTGCTACTTCAAAGTTCTCTTGCAAAATTTCTAAATCCATTCTGATCTCCCTTAAGGTGTTAGGCTTTCTCTCCAAGGGCAAATAGCTCTGATACCAATTGTTAGGATTAGGTAATATTGAGAGGGGGGGGGGGGGGGGGGGTGAATTAGTATTACAACACTTTAATTTAAACTTCAACCAGTTGCAAATAAACCATATTAATGCTAAAATGAAAAGAACATAAGTGTACAACACATAACTCATAACACCATGATTTGTTTTTGAGGAAACCCTGGCCAAGGGAAAACCCCGGTGGGGATGGTACCCACAACTATGCACTAAAATATAGTATCCCTGTTAGGATTTCTAGCCTTGTTAGGAGCTGAGTATTACATAGTAAATTTCCTTGTTAGAATAATACAAAACCATGTTAAGGGTATACAAAAACCCTATTAAAGGTGGTGAGATTACAACTCTTACAATCAAAATACTGTCACAAAAGTGTTATTCAAAAGTGAACTACACAAGCATCTACTATGCTTTGATAGTTCCAGTTATAGCTCTATCAGACACTAATCTCGCATATGCTATCTTCTCTCTCTAATAGCCCAAATTCTCATCCATCACATCATCATTTCAATCATACTTATCGCTTCCACAAAAAAATCTATACTTATATTAATTCTGCCATCCAGTCAGCTCTCAAAATACATTACAAAATATAATAATTACTTATGCAAATGATAAACATAGAGTCGACGATCTTATATTATCAAAATATCAGAAATATACAACATTCATTTGACTTATCACATTACCATACCAACCAACCTTCCCTCAATCATTGTGACTATTCATATGCCCTGTTTCACTGATTCTTTGTCTTCGCATACCTTCATATCACTGTATCTTACTAATCTCATCATCAAAACATGTGCGACCTTAACTGAAGCTTATACATATCCCAAAGTGTCTTCCTTTAACTTCACAAGCCATAATGCATCACATATCATCTTCGTTGACCAAAATAGTACCGCAATATACTATTATTCTGATTCTATACTTAGTCATTTTCATGACCGAGTCTCCAATACCAAAACTCTCTACATGCAATCACTCCAACATAAGTGTTTCCATAAATGACAACCCTTAAGTGATCCCTAGTGCTCCCAAAACATCACTTTCCAACATATAAACACACACCCTCTAAAGATATGTATTTCTCTAATTCACCATTGATTGTTGCATGTGGTGGAATTTGTTTTTCTCTAAGATACAAAAAGAAATTGCAAATTCCATTGCTCTTATTTTCAATCTTATACCATAAAAAAAGGCCTTTGCAAAAAATAAAGATTGCAAAATGAAAGGACATTTTCCACACACACACACACACACATTCTTTCAAAGAAGATATTTACAAGTTTAAATATGTATGTTTCTTTTTTCATTCTTTCTTCTAGTAAGAGAAAAATTTAAAAAAAATTAAAAGTAGTTATATTTTTCATATCACTGAGCTACAAAGTCATGCATTGCTAGAGCCTGGATGGTCATTTAGAGAGTCACCCATATCATTCTTAGGTTTCTTTGTTCCCTCATCCAAAGTAGACATTTACACCCCCTGAAGTTCCTCACTATCTGAAGAATCCAGACCTTGCTAAAAAATAACGTGTGCATTAAACTTGTCGATCCAACTTTTTTCAAAGGATGCCTCAAGTCTGAAAAGTTTTTTAGAAAATTCAGTCCATAATTTTCATAACACTTGATGCACAACAATAATTTTGGTATGAAAATTAGACATTAATTGAAACCAAGGTACCATTATTTATTTCTCCAAGTATTCCCTTAGGTTAGTAGCTTAAGGCAACCCAATCTCATATTGAGCAACTCCCAAGACATCATCTATACCTTCTATATAGTCATTCCTAAACAAATCACAAGTGAGGTGGTTTATTCCCTCCTTTGGCTCATCCAAATTAAGTAGTGACCCTACAAACCAAGACACTATGTTAGTATTGACACAATATCAATCCTCTCTATTTAGGAAATTCTCACCCAAAATCCATTTGATAGTGGTGAGGACTAAGTCATTGTCTATGTTTATTAGTTGCATGAGCCGTTTATTTGTCACTCTGCCTAGAAATACTTTTGAGCCCTAGTGGTGGTAAGCCTCACTAGTGTATTCATACTATAGTACCCTATGTTGCTAAAATTATAACACCTGAGAAATTACTACAATCAAAATGATTTATTAAGACAATGATGTGATTTATAACCATTGAGGCTGCCTCACACGCTTGAACTTTTATTATTGTTGGCAAGTTATCATATTGAACTGACCCTTGATGTACTAAGACTTCTTATTGAGGACACCATCCATTTGGTGGACATTTAATGTGTGCATTTTGGTTTCTTGATAGTGCAAGTGATAAAGGTTCCACACTTCTTGATTTTAATAAGAAAATAGATGCATTTATTTTTATGTTTATAGTGAAAGATTATATTTGATATTGTTAGAGTACTAATTCTTATATATGAAGGTAGTAGAGTTATTAATGTTATATCATGCATTGGATGGTGTGCTATCCCAACTCTTAAGCCAATTGATGAGATCCAACTAGCTCTCCTCCCACTTCTCCCATTCCCCTCCACCCATGTAACGCCCCGCCAGGGTACCCATAAGGCTAAGGCTAATATCCAGACTTTTTTTTTTAATTTTACTTACTTAAATAGGTATATCACATTTTAAAATTAGGTTAAGATCGGGCATGCCTGCAGGTTCCCTAATGTAATGTTATTTTCATAATTTATCCAATGCTTTTCAACTTGTTTAGATACATACATGAAGCCATCAATTCAGAGTTACATAAGCTACTTATGCCATAAGTATACAAGTTAAATGGTTTACTTTTATCCATTCATCTTATCCTATTATGATTGTTATTTCCTATCATCTTCAACATGAGTATTTATCTATGCATTACATATAGGTGAATAGTTTACAATGAGGTTTAAACTTTTAAATTACATCTTATGACCAAGTATTTGATTATCCACTTATTCTAAAATTATATGTGTGAATGTTTAACTTATTTCTTTATACATTAACATTCGTAATAAGGAACCATTATTGCCTTTATTGAATTCCACACTTACTTAAGATTACGTCATGAACTTTCTACATTATTCAAGCATATAAACCACATCATACAAGGAATCTATAACATACATTATTTCATATTGAACATCAAATAGGACTTGCAAGATATTTCCTTGGAAAATTGCATCTTTAAATATAACATTTTTAACCATTTCCTTCTTCCTAGAGATACCCTTTTTTGTATCTTTACAAATTACATAGAGTCTTGAGTCTCCATCAAGATCTCACAAAATCAGTACATAAGATATCATTATTTTGGAAGCTACATAGAATAATCACTTTTGTAATACAATATTTTGAAATGAAAGATATAATAAAATGATCTTCAACAACTTCAGGCAGGGATTGAATGCATGTCATCCAAGAGACCACAAAAAACACCTCGATATATTTCCACCCAACCATGTGGATCCCCAAAGGTCCACTCCCCCATGCTAGGAGATAGAACCAAAGTCCACACAAAAAATCTAGGGTTTTCTAAGGGTATGGGATATCCCTTCCCAACACAACAACAAAATTTAAGCCCGAACGAGTTATAAATATCAAAACATGAATTTCAAAGTACAAATATCAAAGCACCAATATCACAATACAAATATCAAAGAACAAGAGGAGAGTTCTCTAGAGTACAAGCTAGGTGAGTGTCATCGCATAGTCTTTTATGTTGGGATCCTTCTTAGCAGTCATGTACTCTGGCACCCTCATACGGCTTGCCCCAGTAGCTTCAATAACCCCGATACTCCAACAAAACCCATGCGAACTATTAAACAATCTTTTATCTTATTAATAAATTTTATTAAACCCTTACCCATTCCCAACCATTTTAATTAATGTTAGGTTTTCTTTACACATAACTCACCCAAAGGCTATCCTAGTGACCTCCATGACCCTAGATCCTGCAGTGAGCCACTCATCTAGTGTACCTAGAAACCCTACTCATAGAAAATCCATCTAGGGATTTTGGGACTCTTTAACAAAAGATTCCTCTCTTGGGTTCTTGGGTGTTTTCCCATGATCCACATCATCAGAACAAATCCTAACCCTAAACATGTATACATAAGAAAAAAAGAAAAGAAAAAGGAAAGAATATCTCAAAAAATCCTTTTGGAGATGCTATCCAACATATTTCCATAACAAAGAGAAACATAAACAAATATAAATAAAAAATACTCAAAATACAAGTTTAGATACCCTCTCGAGATTCCACTTCTGTAGGTTGAATTAAACACATCAAAAGGAATCCAAAAGCACCATTCATAATATCAACATAATATAAGCCAAAATAAACCAAAAAAAAGGTTGGAAACATAAGGGACACTTTTTATGTGTGATTTTAGTGATTATCTCTATGATATATGTATGATTGTTTCTAGAAACATGCTTATGATTGTCATAAAAATACAATCTCTATGCGGGGAGCATAACTTTTTTTTTCACCGTTAGATTTCCCTAAGTTTTGGATATGTTGGAGTAAATCTAATTGCACACATCCTCACCAGAGAGATTTGAAAAATGATGTTTGGTTAAAAAGTTACGTACACCATAGTACAGGTCTAGGAAAAAATAAACCAGTAAATTTTGTAGAAGATCAACACAGTAAACATTCACAGAGACAAGATACTTTCCCTTTTTCCTCTTAAAAACATAAAGGTTCCAAAACCTCAAAAAAAAGAATTATGTCTTCTGAAAAGGATTTGCTAGATTATGAATTGGTGACCCTGCATTCCATGAGTTAGCCTGTCAACACCTCCAATGAAGTGTTCCTTCTCTCCCTACCTCTAGTAGTTAGTCATCTAAGTCGATCAAGTGAACCAACCCTATTTGTCAATCGAGTAGAAAGTCTAGTGGAGCCTCCCTTCTTTGGTTGGCCTAGCTACCTCACACACTTCTTATACCCACTCTCTCCTTTCAACTTTGGATGAATATATATATATATATATATATATATATATATATATATATATATATATATATATATATATATATATATATATATATATATATATATATTATATATATATATATATATATATATATATATATATATATATATATATATATATATCCCTCATCCTCTATGAATCTCTTTATCTCTTCCTCTCTATCACTCCCTCTCAATCCCCTTATATTTCTATCTTTATCTCTCCATTTGCCTCTATCTTTCTATCTATTTTTCTCCCTCTTTATTTATTTCTCTATCTTCATCTCTACATCTATCTTCCTCTTCTGCCCTCAATCCATCCATCTCTCACCTTCTCTTTCTCTACCTCATTTTAGACCTTTATATCTATATCTCTTTTTCCCTCCATATCTCTCTCCATATTTCTTCTTTCATCTATTCCTCTATTTAGTTATCTCTCTATTCCTCTATTCAACCCCCCCTCTCTCTCGCTCACACACACACACACACACACACACACACACACACACACACACACACACACACAAGCCTGATGGTAATGGAACTCGATTATCTTCTTGATTCAAAAATTTCATTTCAATTATGATTGGATCCTTGTAAGTGGATGCATAGTTGATTTGAAGCTATCACTTCTCCATTGAAACCTTTGTTACACAAACAACACCATTTTTTTAATAGTTAACCAATTGACATCATGTACTACACAACTTGATGAAAAAAAAGATGAAAGTTTTCCCAATTGACCTTCTACACCTTTTCACATATCCATTGCACACTAAAATATAATTAATAGTTTTAATTACAATAGTTAAAATAAATAATCAGTAATAACATGTAGAATCTAATGCTCCCTCTCCTTCAGGAAAATAAAATAAAATGTGAAATGTTCTCATGGACGAGTAGGGTGTTCTATTTATATTAATTAAAAACAAATAATTAACAAGTGCCATGTAGTGGCCAAGTACTTGCCTTTAATTTTGTAATAAATTATAATTATAATTTATCATTAAAAGAAATAAATAAATAATGTCATAGAAAAAGTTCTTGCCATATGTAGAATGGAAATTATACATTGAAAGAAAACAAAAATTATTAATAATTGAAAAGCTACTACATAGTCTAATACAAAAGATGGCTTAAAATAACTACATAGTATAATAATATTATACAATGGTATCCAAATACTTGATATTATGCACATCTTGAATGTTTAGAATATTTACAATATAGTAGTTCTGTGTTGTAGGAAAAACTTAAATATCACTCGAGCGGTAAATATAATTTGCCAATGTGGTGAATTTGAAATATCACTTCTATTTGAATCTTATTACATATGCTTGGTTAAAAACTTAAAACTAAAACATAAAGATAAAACTAAACAAACAAAAGCTTCACATTATAGAAGAGATTAGTATTCCACATACAGATCTCACATTAAGTAAACAAGCAGAGGGGAAAAGTTAATAGTTGTAATTTATTTTTTTAAAGGAAAAAGTTAAAAACAAATTTTTCCTAAGCAAATTAAATGTGAAAAGTAAAGAAACATAACCATTTTGAGTACACTAAGGTTTAATATCACATGCAAGAACGAGAGCCTAGATTACTGTAAGCTTCTTTTAAACAAGTGCCACGTAGTGGCAAAGTACTTGCCTTAATAATAATAATAATAATAATAGTTATTATTATTATTATTATTAAATTCTTCCAAATTGTACTATGGCTATTTCATACAAATATAATTAGATTGATTAATTCATTAGGAGTTTGATATTAAGTTAATAATGATAAGTTAAACATAAACAAATATCCATTATTGTAGTTACTAAGTACAAATATAATTGGTATTAATCACAATGTAATTAATATTATAGCTATTTGATATAATAGGTGAAGTCTTATATTAATTTAGAATTATAAATATATAATAATTATAAATATTTTACTCTTTGTTTTACAATTTTAAGATATTTAATTATCCTAGTTTAAATCAAATTAATAAAAACAAAAGAAAATTAATCCTTATAAATGTAAGTGAATATATCTATGTTAATGAAGTACATAAATTATCTTTAATTTTTAAAAAGATTTCAAGTAATATCTTTTATATTATATTTTAATTTTAAAATTTTATATATTATCAATATATAAAAAATATATGATTAAAAATATCAATAAAATTATTTTTCTTAAATATAATTATTAATTTTTGAAATAAAATAATTTATACATAAATAATCAATATAATATATTATAAGATATTGAAAAAATATAACTATAAATCAAAATTTAAATACTTCACATAAATTATTAATCTAATCTAATATAATTTCTTATTTAAAAAAAATAATTGTTAAAATCAAAATAAATTATTTCATTTAATTAACAAAGAACAATTTTAATAATATTTTATATAGTTCATATAACTTATGTCAAATCATATTATTTAATATTTTAAAATATAACTTATAATTATTTATTATAAATAATAGATATTATTATCACTAATTCATAAGTTAATTAATATAAAATATATAATGAAAAAGTTAAGTTTATTAATATTTAGATTATAATTATAATTTATGTTATATAATCTAAATATATAACATCTAATTATAATACATATAACAAATTTTATTATTCAATTTAATATACATTATTAATAAATAATCTATATCCAAAACCATGCATTTATATTATAACATATTTTTAAAAATAAATATGAATTATTTTAAGGGCATGGTAAAGTATTTGCCCCTATAATATTGCCTCTAGAGGTAGTGCTTCCACAAAATCCGTGTATAAGAGGCTAAATTTTTAAGCCAATAGAAGAGCTTGAAATAAATTTTGTTGAATTATAAACATAAAAAATGTCCATTATACTATACAAATTATTAATTTTGTAACAAATTTGATAAAATAATAATTTTAATTGGTAGAAATGTGATTTTTTAATCACTAGTTAATGGAAGAAATCCAAAAACAGATGCCTATCAGCAAGTACTAATAATAAAATAAATAATGTCATGGAAAAGGTTAAAGCTATAAATAAATAATCTAGAAAATAGTTTTAGATAAATACACTGATGCACCTAGATATCCTTCTGCTAAATATATATATATATATATATATATATATATATATATATATATATATATATATATATATATATATATATATATATATAGTCTAAATATACACTTTTGAAAAATTTAATCAAAATCTAATAAAATTAATTTTACATTCAATAATTTATAAATAAATATAAGTTTATAATGAGATGATCAATTCGATATTATAAAGTTAAATAATTTACATCTATATTTTATAAATGAAAAAACTTGTAATGAAATATAAAAAATAATTATTTTCATTGGTGTAGAATCATTTGATCACTAGTTAACATCAAAAACTAAAAACAAATATGATAGTACTTAGCCTATCGACAAGTACTAATAATAATGACTTGAAGAATTAAACCCCGCTCACCTTGGGAAAAATAAAATAAAATAGAATGTGGAGGGTTCTCAAGGACTAGTAGAGTGTTCTCTTTACATTTGTTAAAAACAAATAGTAATAATGAGTTGTAGAATCCAACAGCCCCTCGCTTCAGAGAATATAAAATAAAATGTGGAAGGTTCTGAACGACTTGTAGGGTGCGTGCGGCGAGCAGAAGCGATGGATTACAATATTGGCGCCATTAAGGTGTTTGCCCGTCAGTTGAAGAATGCTCGCCCTATTCCTCCAGCAACGTCCATAACAGGACCTGCCATGACGCTCGGCACTCTTCTCTTTCAGCGAGTGTGGCTGCAGGTATCATAAATATTTCTTAGTACTCCATTTCATGCTACTTACATGATAGTTCTACACTTGATGAAAACGAATCATCATATAATTTGCTTAACTCGACTTCACATATATAAAACATGAAGATTCAAGCTTGTACTGTCAAACTGAAACTTAATAAAATTTGAAGACTTAGAAGCTCAACGGAGAGTAGGAACACAAGTTCGCCGTCTATAACTATTTTCATCATCGTTCTGTTTGGCTGGTTTGAAGAAGTTTCAATTCTGCAGTTCCTTCCGCAAGGCACCACTTATGAAAATGATATTTAGACTTTGAATCTCTTATTTGACTCAGCAAAGATCCTGGCAAATTAAAAAATTGTAACGTTAAACGTAAATTTCATATACAAATTTGATTTTCCAAATTTGAGATTTGAAATATATATTTGTATAAGGAAATAAATTATCTTTGAGGGTGGTTTGGGCTAAAGCAATTGAATGCATACAAATAATTATAGATTATCTTAGGTCTAATGGGTGTATAGACCAGACCAGCGGACTAGTCTTTTTAGAATTGAATGCTAAGTTATGAAAGTAAATGGGAAGGAAGATAAAGTAGTTAGCTAATGACCGAAGAATAAATGCTGTTTGGTGAAGATTCAGAACTTTGATTCTTTCTGCCCTAAAAAAATGCAATCTATTTGTCAGTGAGATACTTCCAATCCTGCGTTGGATCTGCGCTTTGTCTGGGATCAAATCTACACGTCTGGATCTAGTTTACAATTGCAGATTCGTTTTTGTGTCGGGATTTGACCCATGCTCTGTTGTTTGCCTAATTAATCTTTGTCTGGTCTGCTCTTTTTTGATATTTGATGATAGACAGTATTTAGAAATATCTTTAAGTGATTGCTGTTGTATTGCAATGGGACATGATCTCTTAGCTCAACACTTAGAAAATCTAGACACAAGATTGAAAACAACAAACAAACCTCCTAGAATAATGTATGCAGATTTGTTACTCATTTTAGTGCACCTTATTCATGAAGAGCACATGGTTGTACTGAGAAGGGGGTGAATCAGTATAACAACAAATTTTACTAATTTAAACTTTATCAAGCACATCAGACTATTCACTAACTTTCAACAATCAAGCACATAAGAGGAAGACAATAACACAATGTTTATGTGGAAACCCTAAAGGGAAAAACCACGACAAATCAACGCTTTTTATCTAATTCTTCTTCTACAATGTTTCCAGGCACCAACCTACTAGAGGCACCAACCCCTAACTTAGTTTGTGAGCACCAGATCAATGGAAGCACCAACTCCCACTTCTGAATTTGTAGGCACCAACCTACTAGAGGCATTAACCCCTTGTTTAGTTCATGAGCACCGACTCGCTAGAGGCACCACCCCTCCATTCTATTTTCCACCTTCTCAATGTTGCTTTTTTAACTGATGATTGATAATCTTTTCTCCATAAACCCTCTTTCTCAAACTGCTACTATGGTGACAATAAATTTTCCACAAATCTGTAATGGGCTGCCCTGTTCTGATCTGTTTTTTTGTTTTTGATGATTTTGTTTGCCAACCTGAGTAATACAATGCAATGTAATGAAAGACAGTTGCTGATAGGAATTGTTTTTCAGACTTCTTTCATTAACTCTTTCATGAACATTTCCATATTACAAACATTGAGATCAACAATTACTATATAGCATAATAACAAATTGTCTTCTCATCATTTCTTCATTGTTCACAACACAAAGGAGTTAAAAATGACATTTTATTCAAAGTCAACAGACCTGTAGCAGAAATCCCTTGAACACAACAGTCAGCAACTAACTAATATTCACCATTTTGATCAATTTTAGCTCTGTCCAGAGGTGCTGATTGGGCTCTGATGCATTCACAAACAATGCTCTGATACCACTATAGGATAACCCCCTTACTAGTCACCATATTTTTGCTTTTCCCACTCACTGTAATTTTGTCAAACTATATGCTGTCAAGCTGATTACTGGGTTTTCTGAGTTTGATTTGTTCTGAGTATATAGTATAAAAATGGATATGGCATTGACAGGAGTTGCTTGAAATGCAAACTTACAACAGCAATATTGAAACTAAACTCAAATATATATTTTCTATTCTAAAACCGTTAACATTGAAATACATCAACAACAAAGAGATACAATGTATTTCACTTTAATGAAGATTTTACAATGTATTGGGCATACCATAAATTACTGTCCAGGTTAAATGTTGGTTACTTAATGCTTGAACAGCAGTAGAATACTTCCAAACTCCTGAACTTCAGCTCTCTAGAAGGTTTCAGACCCAGACGACACTCTTTCGAACAGATACAACTCTCTTAATGTGTTCTCAGTCCTGTACGTTTCTGTCTCACTGAGTTTCAGACCTGAATAATGTTCATAAGGTATCACAGACCTGTACGGCACTCCCAAATAATGTTTATACCTGCACAATAATCTCCAGGCAGCCCTCAGTCCAGTACGACACTTTCCCTGATCTGTACAGCACACACAACTCCCAACTACAACAGATTTATACAGTTCCAGCGGAGAGGTATGGATAATAATGTCTGAAGGTTTGCAACATCAGAATGATATCTCCAAAACCCTCTCAACTTCACGACAAAAATATGCCATAAGTTCGAACTCTTAAACTAATAAATATGGATAAATATGGATTCTTAATGTATGTTTGTTACCTGAAATTAGGTGCCAATGGCTTCCCAAATAGTATTGCTCGATAATCCTCTTGACTGTGTCTTTCAACAGCAAAGAGAATGCCATTCATGAGGGATTTCATCCTCACAAATGCTTGAAGAAGAACTTGTAATGTCCCCAATATAGAGCCAAGGGATTGATAAGGGTATAAAATGATTAATTTAATAAGGGTAATGTTCATAAATTGAGTTGGTAATGAATTACATCAAATTTAAAAAGACAGTTATCTGAGAAATCGTGGTTAGAATATTTTAGTGGTATTAGAGCACAGTGACCCTGCTAGCCTGTGAGGGTTTCAATTACATGTCAGATTTTGCAATTGCATGTGTGTTGGATGTTATTGCTTTGCAATTTGCCGAATACCCAGATGATTGCATGTCAATTTAAGAGCAATTTATGAGGAGGGTTACTATTGCATGTTATCTTTGAATTGTCCTAGTTAGTGGATTTGCGTTGCATGTCAGTTTGGTGGATACCTAGATGGTTACATGTCACTTTTCATGAGTTAGTGAAAATGGGTTATTGCATGTCGGCTTTTTAGTTGCATGACAACTTTTTCAGTTGTATGTCATAATTGAAGTTGCTTTTTTGCAACTAACCTAATGCATGCCGCTATAAAGTGGTTCTATGTATCCTAGAGGGTTTGAACTGCGCAGATATAACACAAGTAGGTTGGGGCAACAAGAAGACGCTGACATTAACCCAACTGAAGTTGGGATGGGAGAAAGAACAGATGACAGCCCACAAAGGGAATTAAATAATCAACTTAATGATTTCTTGACAATTTTTGCCCAACAATAGCAGCAGCAACAGGAGCTACAGAGGCAACAACAAAAGCTACATATGCAACAGCAGCAACAAATGTTGCAACAATTCCAGGATCGTATGATCACAACAATGGAACAAGTGAGAGTTGGACGTTCGAGGTCAGGAAGGTCTAGTAGTCGACACAACATAAGTGAAGTCGGGCATGGGAACCAAGACATAACAGCCTCTAGCGTTGTGAGAATAGTAGATACAAGGTTTGGTCGACCCTTTCATCCCACGTTTTTACCTCGTCCAGTTGAAAGAGAACCAATTCCTAAGGTTGAGGTAGAAGAGACACACATCACATATGATATTATGGTGGCTCGAGATGAATACATGCAGCTTCCAGCTGATGTAAGGCAGCTGATGAATTTAAATCAGTTCATGAACCAGGGTAAGGACAAAGCTAGAAATCATTTGGAATGGCAAGACATGAGTCCTAGGGGGCAAGCTAGACAGGGCTTCCAGCCAACGGAGTACAAAGATGCCTTGAATAAAATTTCTATACCATCCTTTGAGGGAACCGAAAAGATAACAGCAAGGTCATGGGTTCATAAGTTAGACACATTCTTAGCACTCAAGCCCATGGAAGAGGAAAAGGTGATTCAATTTGCTACCATGCACTTGGAGGGAGTAGCATATGATTGGTGGCACCACAGACTTGGCTCCAACCTTTGTCAACGACTCATCACTGACAACTTTGGAATCAGGAGATGGCTCCAAGCCCTGACCCCAAACAACTGATTAGGCAGGGCCTCTGGTGACCCTCTTTGCAAACCTAACCACAAAACCTCTATGAGGAAGCATTGTAGTCATAGTATCTACAATTGCTCCCACCAAATGCTGAATGCTGCGTGAACCTTGGATGAGAGTGGCCTTAGTGACTCCACAAGGTCCCTCCTAAAAATTCGGGCTCTCAAGAAGGTACTCAATAAATGAATTCGTGCAGTAAAAACAAAACGAGGCAGAATCAACCCGTTTTTCTGCAACCCTTGACTGATCATTTTGACTTTGCAACACAAGCTGGTGTCCAAAACCAATTGCATGAGATGAAGTAACAAATTTGCTTCTAGGAGAGGGAAACAAATCAACATGAGAGCCATACTCCCAACCAGATGACACCCTGTGAATCCCCTGTGAAGATGATGGAGTAGCATTGTGTACCAACACACAACTCTCAAGAGAATTCACCATTGCCACACAAGAGCTATCAACAATTTGACCTGCATCATTTAACATAGTACTGACCTTAAAAGAACCTGACGCAACATGTGGTTCTCTACTTCTCTCAATCCAAGTACTCATCCCATTTGAGATTGCTACGCCAAATTCCATGGTGGATGTAGCAACATCCCCACTATAACCCGTGGATATCAAATCATCACCAATTGCCACTGTAAAAGACTGTATTGAATTTGTAGCTGGCAAAGACTGTGCGAAACTCAACTCCATGGTAAGGTCCTCTAATCATGACTGTGACTCTTGAAGGGCCAATTGGGTGCTCTCCAATGAGTCCGTAGTCACCTCAAGCTCATGCGTGAGCTCGTCAACCTCCTCTTCCTTCCCCTTCAGTGCATCGTAGCAAATGCAATCCCACTCGAGAAGAAAGTCCCTATCAGCAAGTAGCTGCAAGTAATTATGTCTTATTATCCCAATGGCTTCTCGTAGTGAATGGAACTCTGCAAGGGAAAGACCACTATCACTATGCTCATTTGACATAGGAGTACCCAACCAAATGTAGCTAACATTGGATGAGCAACATCTAAGTGCTCTATGGTTGTGGCAATCATGCTATCATTGACCTTAAGTTGCCCAACCAAATGATGTCTCTGAACTTCATGACTCCCATGCAAACTCTCCAAATCAAAGTCTGCATTGTGATATGAGGCTATATCCGCATCACTCACCTCAAGATTAGCAACAACTTGTGTGCTATCATCAGTGTACACATTAACATCCAAGGTATTGCTGCTAAGCACCTCATTGGATGGCTCAACTGGCAAGGTAGATGCTTCTGATATGTCAATATCTTCACACACTTCCATTTCCAAGGTAATTGCATGTCCATCCAACTCATGATCTTGGGATTCCTTGTCAACATATGAACCTTCTAGCTTGTTTTCTAAGGTCTGATCTGAAAAATAAGACTCACCATGTGTAATGACCCTTACTATAAAGGCCACTAAAAACCCCCAAATCTGAACTAAAAACCCCCAAATCTGAACTGAGACAATTCGTCAAACACTTGGCAAGCAACTGAATTGTTTGTTTGAGATGTTATGTTTCAGTGTGATGGTTGTTTGAGCATCAAGTACAATTGAGATAACAATACCAATATTGAAAAGTAATACAAGGAACAACAATAGAACTCTAGATAGCAATGCAAAAGACCCAAATGCCAATGTATCATATACTTCTCCAAATCAGATCACCGTACATCATGAATGATATTGACTAAATTATATGGACTGTTACATACTATAGCAAACACAAGTTCATTCAGTGCACTTCTATGCCCCCATACAATGCACTATCATACTATGACAACCAATACTCTTCCTTGCTATGACACGAATGATAATCAGGGACTGATTCCTACCACTTCTGGACTGTTATGACAGTACAGTTTAGTATGCACTGGACTGTAATAAAAAAAGACTGATTGTATGCAATGCTTATACAATTATTTTGACAACCCAAACAGTGTATAAGAACCTGGTATGATGCACCAATTTGATGATGCAGACTGCTGTAGAAGACACCTTTCTCTGCAACCCAAACTGGCCTCCAAGACTGCTGCTGTGTCAGTACTGGTACAGGGCCGTACCAGGCCGTACTGTACGGCTTCTGTATAAAAATCAGAGCCAAGTATTAACTGCCGAAAATGATGGGAAAGGGGTCGCCTAGGGTGTATGAATGCTCCCACCAATGCTTAAAAATTATCTCCAAAGGGTTTAAGAGATATGAGCAAAAATCTGATTCCAGGCCCTGGTATGAACTGACTGAAAATGTGCCAAATTGATATCCAATCTTCACCAAAAGGATTCACCAATGCAAATGATGAATTCAAACCCTTATTCCAACAATTGCAAACCCTTACATCAATTCTCAATGAAGTCCAACATGAATTAGCTGAGTACCAACTCCAATAATGCAACACTTCAGTAGATATTTCACTACCTCAGTTATGCCAATCTAGGGGAGTTATCGTTCCCAAAGATCAAATGATATTTGCAGACCAAAAGACTACAAATTGCTCCACAATGGAAGAAGTAGAAGAAATCCCAAATCCAAGCATGTCCAAATGAGAGGCCAAGCCCTCTATTTATTTACTTTTCTAAGAAGTTACTAAGAACTTCTAGAAACATCCAATTATAATGCACTTTATAATAAAATAACATTATAATATAAAAGTGCTTTTCTCAACTCAAAATTATAACAATGTAGGCTCATAACTGAATGTAGGCTCACACTGAACGTAGGCTCTAACAGCAATATGCAATCAACTGATCTCCAAATGATCACGAGATGACTCTCTCCTCATCGCTATCAGTCTATGAGAGCCCGTGATAAACTGATCCCGCACGCCAAATGATGTTAGCCAAAATGGGGACATGACAGTCCGCCCTTCCTGAAATTGCTTGTCCCCAAGCAATGGCTAAACAAATAACCAATCAATCCACCTGGATCCCAAATGTAGTCATGATCTAAACTGCTGTCAATCAACGCAAGCTCCTGCAATATTCTCTGAAATATAATCAAGAGGAATCCATAATCAAACTGGCAAATACAACTCAACCAAACTCCAACATCACAACTGCTAGAGTCAGGAACCCACGAGAAACAAACTCTCGAAATATCAGAACCCAAGTAGAGAGGACAACTCAAACTGCCAACATAGTAAATATCACCAACACATCCCACCGGCCTATGTAGAGCGCACAATCCAACTCTGCAACAATGGTGAACACTCCCGAATGAAACTGCGCTAAGTACGGAAAATCCACACATTGTACAACTCCTGTAGTGAAAACAACTCTGCAACTCACCGACCACTGTCTCATAACCATAACTACCATGTACTGCTGATGGCGAATAATCATCACATGATAGATAGCAAGAACTAAAACCCAAACCAAATCTGACGGCCATCAACTCCTCAACACATGGATCAAATGCAAACTGATGTACATACCCTGCAGTATAATGCTAATAAAAAGAACCAACCTTACTCAACAGCTCACCATGCACAGGTGATACAACCCACTGCAACTGATCAGCAGCTAAGTTAGGAGATGACATAGCCAAAGGAGTAGAATCAATAACAACACCCGCTGAAGCATTACTCCCACACTCCTGCTCTAAGTCATGTACTAACAAGCTGTCAACCGCAGAACCTATTGCCATGTCATGCCCATCACAACACTCATTCCGAGGCATCAAACCATCCCATAACTGATGACAAGCACTAGGAACCAAAGTACATCTACGTATCATCATCTCATCAACATGGTCATCAAAGGTAAACTGATGAGCATACCTCACAGTGTAATGCCGATAGAATGCGCCAATCTCAGTCAGTGGCTCAGACTGCAATCCAAATGAAACTAACTGCAATTGATCACTAACCAAATCGGAACTGACCACTACCTCCGAAGACATCGCCAAGGGAGTAGTATCACTAGTAGGAACCATGCCAACTGCCGGCTCACCAACATCACACATGATCTCTGATACAACATCCCTAGCCTCCGTGCCATCAGTAAGAGAGACCACCACCATGTCAGGCATACCACAACAATCTGTTGCAGCACCCAACTCAACTGAGCCTGACTCTAGTGGAAACGAACCTGATATGCCAATGCTAGTATCGAGGACAGATATATCCTAATCTCCACTGCCTCTATCAACCTCGACCATGAACATCCTCGGATCACCAGACACCACGGTCTGTGACAATACAGAATCTGGTAAAGACTGAAGTCGCTCTAACTCCACGGTTACCTCAGCCAAATGAAACTGTGACTCCTCGAAAGCCAACTGTGTACTCTCAAGAATCTCAGAAGTCACCTCGAGCTGCTGAGTAAGCTCACTTACCTCATCTTCTTTGGCCAATAATGCATCGTATGCTGAACTGCCCCACTCCATAAGATAATCTCTATCGGCTACCAACTGCATATAATCCTGTCTCAGAATCCGGATAGCCTCCCATAAAGAGTGGATCTCCGTCAAGGAAAGATAACTATCTCCCTGCTCATCACTAGTAGGAGAACCCCATCTGTGAACTGTTAACAACTGACGAGCAGCATCGAAATGCTGGCAAGCGATAGCAATGTCTCGCTCACTAACTCTCAACTGACTAGACACATGATGACGCTGGCTAGATTGTCTCCTACAATCCTCCTCTGATGCACTGTCCAAAAGAGTAGACTCAAAATCACTGATCTCTGGAGTACTACCATCCATACTCTGCAAGTCAACTCCAAAGCTCACATCATCATATGGAGTATCAAAAACTGTAGCATCATTGTACTCCGCTGTAACAAAAGAATCTGCCGAGGAAGCTAAGTCCTCAAAACTGTCCACAGCATACTCCTGGATGTCCTCAATACCAATATGATCCTGGGACTCATCTGTAAATACTAACACCCCAGATGTGCCTGAATCATCACAAACCCACTGCACCCTGAGTGGTCGACTGGAAATGTACACAACTCCCAACACCGGTGTATAAAAACTAATACTAGCATCTGGCAAGCTGCTATGAATGGGAACAACACCGTGTAATTTGCTAATCAAATCCATGATAGCACTCAAGCAATCACTGCTACCAATAAGTGATAAGGATCTCTAGTCAACATAATCCCAAACGCCACTATAACAATCCCGAGTCCATATCCGTAAACTAGGATCAGCTGGTAACTCAAACAAACTCCTCACCTGAGTAATAGGACTAATACCAAATAACTCCTCATACCTGTCTGATACTGTCCCTGAATCCTAGATGTAAAAGCAAAATGAGCTCATAACAACATCAGCCACATGTGATCTGCCTGTCGTAGAAAGCTGAGTATCAAGTGTGCAAGATGAAGCTGAACTCAACTCCACGCCATACCCATCCACATGTCTCTCCGCTGCACTACTCTGATCAACTGTACTATCCTCGGCCACTGTAACATCATCAGGATCAACTGTACCGCAATCACTATCCGTGTCAATCACACGATCCAGGGTACCTGTGATGTCTCCTTGTATCAAATCAGCATGTCTCTCTGAGTCCTGTAATGCCAATGAAGTATTCAACGAAGAGGCTCGAGTGTCCTTGAACTCTCGAGAAAGCCTGCCAACTTCCTCCTCCTTCCTCCTCAAGGCATCAGAATAGTCTCCGGTAAGGCTAAGAAGATGGTCACGGTCCGAAAGAAGATGTAAATAACTCATCTTCATCGCTCCCATTCCTTCCCTGATCGCCTGTAAGTCAACACAAGAAGATTCTGCCTGAACTCCCTTATGTCTATCCTGTAACTGAATCATCCTGATGTGATCCTCTATCATATACTGCATCCTGTCATGATGAGATAATGAAGTCACAATACTGTCTTCATTCATCTTTAGTTGGATGGACAAATCATGTGGAGTGCTACCAGCCTCAACCTCATGTGCAGAAGCATCCAACTGTGCCTGATACTCCCTCTCAGCAAAGTCATGAATACTCAATGTCTGCTCATCTCTACCAGGTATCTCGCCATCATGCACAACAACATCCTCATAATCATCATCTGAACTCACTATGCTGTAGTCACTGCCTGTCGTAGCCAAACCATCCTGAGTACCTGTGACATCACCCTCAGGCAACCTGTATACGACTGTCTCAATTTGAGTATCAAGTCGACAATTACTATCCATTAGCGTAATATCCTTCACCACTTCCTCCTGTGGCTGAGTAGAAACTGAATCTTCTACCTGGCTACTAATCTGTTTTTCAAACTCCTCATGCAAGTTCCTGGTAACTGTATCAACCGATCTCTTGTCATCTATCTTGCGAGAAGATCTGCCAAATAGAAATCTAGTCAACTTATCCACAGTAGCTAGATCAACCAACTTGTCACTCCATTCACGATTTCTTTTTGTCGTAGACTCAGTCATCTCATCAACTGCTTTCTTGATTTCAACCCAACTGTCTTAATGATTACTTTTTTTGCTGCTCTGTGGTTCCTCTTTCAAGAAGGTAGGCTGTGTAGGACAGTTATTTGACCATG
This sequence comes from Chamaecyparis obtusa, assembly GCA_027943335.1. NCBI lineage: Eukaryota > Viridiplantae > Streptophyta > Pinopsida > Cupressales > Cupressaceae > Chamaecyparis > Chamaecyparis obtusa. Next base: position 1,853,807 of record BSBK01001043.1, on the reverse strand, counting down.
AAGTGTACCTCTTCCTTTCCATTCTTCAATCAATCGAGTGCTGATTACTCATGCAAAGATGGTTCTTACCCAACAAGATGGCAAGAAAACCACTCTGATACCACTGTAATGATCCTTACTATAAAGGCCACTAAAAACCCCCAAATCTGAACTGAGACAATTCGTCAAACACTTGGCAAGCAACTGAATTGTTTGTTTGAGATGTTGTGTTTCAGTGTGATAGTTGTTTGAGCATCAAGTACAATTGAGATAACAATACCAATATTGAAAAGTAATACAAGGAACAACAATAGAACTCTAGATAGCAATGCAAAAAACCCAAATGCCAATGTATCATATACTTCTCCAAATCAGATCACCGTACATCATGAATGATATTGACTAAATTATATGGACTGTTACATACTATAGCAAACACAAGTTCATTCAATGCACTTCTATGCCCCCATACAATGCACTATCATACTATGACAACCAATACTCTTCCTTGCTATGACACAAATGATAATCAGGGACTGATTCCTACCACTTCTGGACTGTTATGACAGTACAGTTTAGTATGCACTGGACTGTAATAAAAAAAGACTGATTGTATGCAATGCTTATACAATTATTTTGACAACCCAAACAGTGTATAAGAACCTGGTATGATGCACCAATTTGATGATGCAGACTGCTGTAGAAGACACCTTTCTCTGCAACCCAAACTGGCCTCCAAGACTGCTGCTGTGTCAGTACTGGTACAGGGCCGTACCCGGCCGTACTGTACGGCTTCTGTATAAAAATCAGAGCCAAGTATTAACTGCCGAAAATGATGGGAAAGGGGTCGCCTAGGGTGTATGAATGCTCCCACCAATGCTTAAAAATTATCTCCAAAGGGTTTAAGAGATATGAGCAAAAATCTGATTCCAGGCCTTGGTATGAACTGACTGAAAATGTGCCAAATTGATATCCAATCTTCACCAAAAGGATTCACCAATGCAAATGATGAATTCAAACCCTTATTCCAACAATTGCAAACCCTTACATCAATTCTCAATGAAGTCCAACATGAATTGGCTGAGTACCAACTCTAATAATGCAACCCTTCAGTAGATATTTCACTACCTCAGTTATGCTAATCTAGGGGAGTTATCGTTCCCAAAGATCAAATGATATTTGCAGACCAAAAGACTACAAATTGCTCCACAATGGAAGAAGTAGAAGAAATCCCAAATCCAAGCATGTCCAAATGAGAGGCCAAGCCCTCTATTTATTTACTTTTCTAAGAAGTTACTAAGAACTTCTAGAAACATCCAATTATAATGCACTTTATAATAAAATAACATTATAATATAAAAGTGCTTTTCTCAACTCAAAATTATAACAATGTAGGCTCATAACTGAATGTAGGCTCACACTGAACGTAGGCTCTAACAGCAATATGCAATCAACTGATCTCCAAATGATCACGAGATGACTCTCTCCTCATCGCTATCAGTCTATGAGAGCCCGTGATAAACTGATCCCGCACGCCAAATGATGTCAGCCAAAATGGGGACATGAGACCATGACATGAATCCACATCACACATTGCACCATTAGTACCCAAATCTCAATTACCTTCATGTGACAACTTAATAGAAGCATCTTGCACTTGTGTAGCCACTATTGTCTCATGTTGATGCAAAATTTCATCACTGCTGTCATGTAGATCAAACTTGTTATTATGACTGATGACAACTTGTTGAGCGCTGAAAGTACTGATAAGGTTATTTACATATAAGGTTATAAGGTTGTTTACATATATCACCCTCTCTTCCTTTTCCTTTGTACTGATAAGGTTATTTACATTAGTGTTTTCTTTCATTTTCTTTGCAAACAAAGGATCCAAAATTTCCGGATGTTGTAGAAGCCTTGTTAAATTCTTCATAGTTTTGAAAGGCCTGTATGAGCTCTGGCATGAGTTCTTGTATAGACTTCATTCTACTCATACTAAAACAAAAACAAGAGTGCTGGTTACTCTAATATCAACTATGGGAGCTCAATGATTTCCAACCCCAGCAAGATGGCAGGAAACCGCTCTGATACCATTGTAAGAACCCCTTCTCAATTCTGTCCTAAATTTTTCAATTTAGAGTGTGAGCATCTTATCAAACATTTGTCATGTTAAGTCACAATTCACTGGTTTTCTGGATTCAATGCTTTGTTTGGTATTCAATGAGATAATTTCCTCAATGGTGCTTGCAAAGAAACCTTGTCACAACTTCCAATATGCTGTAACAATAATAATAATGCTGGCAAATACATATTTAAGTCTGAAACTGATCACAAAAAAGACATTATCCCAAACACTTTGCAGACATTGTTATTTAAAGATATAACATAGACATAATGTCAAACACTTGCCAGACTTTCTTTAAGATGCTGAAATATCAAACTGAGATAATTTTAGAGTTCCAGAATATGCCCCAAGACCAAGTACTTACAAACAGCAATTCTTCTGATTTCCTAACATTGAAAACTCACTTATCTGAAGCAAACACAAATATTGTTTGATTTTATTATTATCTTCTTCAAATAAGAAACCAGATTTGACCACCTTCATTACGCTCAACAATATGCTTTGATTATGAATATTATGAGTTATAAAATGGTAATATGGCACCTGGAGATCGTCCCCTTGACTGGATAATGCATCCCAAGCCCTGTCTTTTCAGAAGAAATGAATATTCAGAAATTGTAGGCAGCGTACAGTTATTACCAGATCTTTTCTTCTAATAAAGATACCAATAATAAATCGTCTAAGCAAAAGTTTGCTGCCCATACACTTCCAGCATCAACGACTCTAATTTTCAAGTGACTCCATAATTTATAGATGCCAAAACAACCTCAGGTCATGCTACTTTTGTATACTCTTTCAGATCAACTTCTCAAAACTTTCAAACCTTGAATCCTTTATCAAAAGACTTCAAATCTGTACAATTCTTCCATTGTATCACACCAAAAATTCGCAACTATGCTCAGTAGTAAACTCAGCACAAATTCACCTCTCAAGAAGATTGGGTTTCCATCCAATCTTATGGTTCTTAAGGGTTTTCGTCCTCAGAACAAGCTAGTCACTGAATATCGGCAACAAGAGAAAAATAACTTCAATTCAATATTCTCATAACATAACTCAAATGAAAGGATGGCCTTGCTTATATAGCTTTTTAGTGGGTGAATGCTTGTACTTTTAGCAATGTGGGATAAAACATTCTTTACTTTAATTCCTCCTTATGAAGTAGCTTCTCAAATAAGCTGGAATAACTAAAGTGACTTTATATTATTAACTTTATTATAGTCACTTCATAATTCAACTAATGATATGCACTTAATAATTAATTATTATTAAAATATAACTTTAATAATAATTATAATATTACAACTCCATCATCAATTCTGACTTCACCAGAAGGTAGACCACTGCAGTCACTGCTAACCGAGGTGCCTTACTAAAAATAGTAAGAGTCCATCGCTATCACCCATTGACTTACTATAAATAGTAAGTCCCTCAAAATGGAACCAAAAACCTGTAAATATCAATGCCTTGGAACAAATGAAGGATCTGGTGAAGGAAACACTTACAACAACCACCTGAAGAGCTCCAAAACTCCAAAACTGGACCCTCCAATCCACCATACTAGCCTACGAGGGTCACAATAATAGGCTAATCCCTTGAACTCTAATGCTCATGAAAATGGGGACATTACAAAGTATTTGATGATTTTCAAATTTATGCAATAGAGTACTACATCAACTTATAGATGCATTACAGTCTTAAAAACACTAATCAGCTGATAAACTGTGGTCATGATTTGACACAAACCACTATCTAGTAAGTTATTAGAGGTCTATGATGTTGAGCCCACTCACCACAAATGTTAAACTTAACTGCCTTGACCCTACACATCACCTCGTAAAGGATGAGTCTAGTTGATTTCATGTGCCATTTATTTTCAACACCATCACATAAGCAATAGGCCTAACCAATTGAGCAATGCTTATTAAATATAATAGGTTGCAAAAATTATAGGGATTTTGGGATTGAACCTTTGAAGAATTTGTGGCATATCACCACAAACACAATTTTTTTAGAACTTGAATCTTGTACATTTTTTGAATCTGCAGTTCCTCTCAAGAGTGTATATGTACCTTCAACACTGCTACTTAAACAAAATTCAGCTCATTGCTAGATGACTGTTAGAAAGATGATTATGCCATCTGACAGTATATCCTGATCCAATACCAGAAGAGTCTGCTTTCTTTTCTAAACAAAGGAGGCCTTCCATCTTCTGTGCCTGCATGGGAAATGCTGACTCGTAGTTGATTCGTGTGAATATGTTAGAAGATAGCACATCAATACTCAACTGCAATTGGACTCATCATATTGGATTTGGATCACCAGATCTCTTTCCTGTTATACAGAACAATAATAGCACTTTTCACTGAAGATAACATCACTGCCCATCATTAATCTTGGGTGCGTATGGATACAGAGACAAAACCTAATCCATAATTTTTTCCTGAGAATGTGGCAAATTCATCAACCTCATAAGACTTCAAATCCTGTACAAGTGTTCATATCATGTTGCATATTAAGTACCACTTACTGCATTCATGTGATTTGATCTACAAAGAACATGCTGATGCCAATGGTAATGCTGTGTGCTCTGTGCTGTATCTGTTGATGACCTCATGATTGCCACATCTGAATTCATTTTCTTTTGGTTGATTTGGATAAGGACATAATGACATACTCTGAGCAAAGAAAGCATATCAGCCGTTATATTGTTGTAGTGTCTCTATATCTCTATAGCCTTTGAGAATGGCATATTATTATGTCAGTAAATGTATTTCTTAAATTTTTTTGTTTAATATGGATTATTTTGCTTTAGGATAACGTTTTTTTTATGCATAGCTCTGATTTTATGAATAGCATGCTTTGCCATTTCAAATACCAAATGTCATCCTATTACTTTATCTATTCAAGATCACATACGTGCCACAAATATAGTCGTTCTGACTTAATAAATGTGTCACCCAGAAATTTATTTGTAGATATGCCACACTGCCACAGAGACATAATTATATGCACTATGAGATGTCTACTGTTATGCATTGCAGGGCATGCTAGTTGCATGTAGAGAGCACGGATGTTTAGTTCTAGATGATGGTAGTTCTATAGTAGAGATATTCCTCCCAAAGGATTTTCTGCAGCAACAGTGGAAGACAGGTTGTTCTTATGTTTGGAAGTGTTTGATTACTTATGGCCTACTGAGACACTAATTTTTGTTTCAGCTTTACAGAGAGTATTTATTCTAATTAGCATCCATATGTAATGCATTAGGTATGTATGTGATGGTGATTGGAGCATATACAGTTTCTGGGAGTGGCTCGCCAGTGATCAAGGTTCTTTTTAATATCTTTAACATCCTTCTTTTTCCTTTTGAATTTCCAGTGCTTCTATTATTCAAATGGAAGTGATTACAATCTTGGAGTAGTTAATGATTTCCTTTAATATTAGCAGAATGCCTGTGATTTTGTTGACTTACTTTAGAGTAAGGAAAGATAAGACACTTGAAAAACCATTGTACATTTTCAATGTCAGCCAAGGTTCTATAAATGCATATCACTGGGCCAGATTGACTTAATGTCTACAAGACTTCCTTTTTTGTGTACAATGGAGATGCCTGCACTTTTAATAGTTTAGGAGGCCTCAAGGGTGAATCTCTTATTTGGTCTCATTGGGAGCTGCCTGGGATAATTACTACACATTCGTCATCCATGCCCAATGCAAGTACACTAGGATGCTGCTCTGTAAACAAGTCCAAAAGCAAGAGTTCTATCCAAAATGAAATGTCTAATAGCTGATCACAAACTAGGAATTTGATTATTCAATATGAATGAATGATGAAGAGGTTTTAAAGACGTCCACGAGACCAGTGGTCTAAGGGACCACGAAAGAACCAAATTTAAACCGTTTGCTGAAGTTTCTCCAAGTAGGCCCTTTTGATGTGGATCCTCATTAGGAAGGTAGCCGTTTTGTGTAAGTTTGCCTCAATGAAAAGCCCAGTCAAACTGTTCCCCTGTAAGTTATCCTCATACTGACTGCGAATGTCCTCATAAGCAACACACTCCTTGATAAAATGCCACTCTGTTTCAACCACCCCTTTACTGCAAAACTTGCACGTTCTTTCTTCCCACAATTCTTTGAGAACTTTCCATCTACTTGTCTCGCACCGTAAATGGTGAGAGCTGGTCCTCAGCTAAGCAATCAGAATTTTTGCCTTGCCTTCGATTGTGGAGTTTAAATACTCTTTATCGTCATGGTCCCACTTGGGGTTAAATTCTTTGACATAGTGAGCTTTTTTTCTCCCTTCGTGCTTTGTCCACATGGCAGTTTTGAATTTCTCTAACACACCCACCTTTTTATCTCAATGTTAGTGTGGGCACTCATGGAGGTTTATGTTCCATTTGTTTAACCACTTGCTGTTTTGTTTCTGTAATGTTCCCATTTTTCATGCTTTGGGATTAGCTTGGTTTGGCGACCCTCGCAAGCTAATTAGGTGATCAGAGGGGGTCAGATGTCAGAGCCAGTATTGGGATTCCATTCTGGAGATTCAGTTTACTAGGTCTGGTCTTCGTTCGGGTCAATTTGGTTGACTTACTATTTTTAGTAAGTGGTATTTTTGAGTATGGCCAGGATTAGCAGGGTGTCTGCATGGAGTGTCAGATGTTTCAGGATTGAGCTTCAGGGAATCTCTAGTTTGAGAGACTTACTATTTTTAGTAAGTCTATTTTTAGCAGCTGGTTATTTTTGGCAGTTGGTTATTTCCGGCAGGGCAGTTGGCATTTGGGCTCTGGTGTCGAAAATGAGTTTGTTTCAGTTGCAGAATTCAGTGGCTTTGTTTTTTAAAGTTATCGTTATTAAATTAAAGTATTTTAATTTAATAACTTAAGTACTTTATAACTTTAATGTTATAAAGTGAAATTATCATTTTAAAGCCTTTTATATTAAAAAGTGAAATTGTGCTTTTTTCGAAAAAGCTATAAGTACAACTCAAAAGAGCACTTTCATTTACCCATTGTTGATTTGATAAATTGTTTATGTGAGAATTCTGCTTGGCTTGGAAAAGCTAGGGTTTTTGGAGCTTGGTCTTCATTTTTGGAGAGAGTTCTTCTGAGATTTGTCGAGTTTGGTCTTCTTTTAGGAGAGAGCTCAATCTGATACTGAATTAAATCTAGTGCTGAGGTATATTGGATTTGCATGAAGTTTCATCTGCAGGCAAATCGATTTGGATTTTTTCTTGTGCTGAAGGTGATTGTGATTGAGAGATTGTGTTGCAAAATACATACAATATTAATCTTTCTAGAGGGTTGCCGTACAATATTCATGAAGGGCTGTACGGGTTTAATACTGGAAGCATTTGTATGAGGGTTTGAATTATGCCGTGGAAAGAATTGACAAATTCTCTCATTAAATTCTGCCCTGCGAATTGAATTTGGAATGCTAGCAAATTGTATTGTTGGGAATCGGTGGTGTTTTGCTGTGATATTGAGAAGTACGGATTTCTTTGCCACTGTACGGAAATAACAGTGCCGTACTCTTTTGGGCATTGCATACGAATTGGTAATGCATTGGAAGTGTTTGTGAAGGCAGCGTGGTAGATCAGAATCTCTTCTTGAGGGAGCACGTGATTGGTCTTGGTGTTAGTAAAAGGGAGAGTGGCATGCTGCGTGAATGCTAGAGGCTTGCGGCTCATCTACAACAGCCATTTCAAGACAAGGTGCCATAATTTATTCATAAAATGTTTGATAATTCATCTCATTTGTAATTTGATAGTAAGTTCCTTTTTTTTTAAAACAATTCGGTGATGAATTATTAAATTGGTGTTATTTCAATAAATGGTGAAGTCTAGAAAAAACGATGAATGCCAAAGATAAATCGCTGTTGTTATTTTTCATTTAGAATTTTGGAAATTGTTGAAATTCAATTGCTTTGGAATACAAAATTTGCAATTACATTTGTTAAAAAAAATCTAATTAATATTAGAGAGCTAGCTGGGCTCTTCACAGTGGTATCAGAGCAAAGATCTTGCCATCCTGTAAGGGTATGGAAATAAATAATGGCAGATAGATTTGTACTGGGTGTGCACTATACCCGTAGGGGGAGAAATTCACCATCTCCCGAAGGTAGTGAACAGGGCCCATGGAATGAATAAGCAGAAAATAGGAATAATATCGGAAATGATGTTGGCAGGGAGTCCAGAGATGCCTTTAGGAACATAGCAGATTGTCAGCATCATGTTGCAAATGTATTGCAACAACTTTCAGACACTCTACAGTGCATCACATTACCAGGTGATCGTGCTAGAGACAAAGGTGCGAGTGTTTCAGTTAGATCACACAGGTCACCAGTAGATAACGGGCATGATTATAGAGATGACCGTACAGGTATTTATGATAGGCCTCTTCGTCCTACTTTCTTGAGGCCTAAGCTAGATGCAGTTAGTATAGAGACAGAGCCGACACCATTCGTTGATGACATGGTGACACAGTTTGCAGAGTGGAATGCTCTTCCAAAAGCAATTAAGAGGAATTTGAATTTTGATAGGTACTTGATCCAGAAGAGAGAGCATTCTAGAGGCTCTTCTCAGGAGGATGGGGCTATGACAAACTTGCTTGAGAATAGTTGCATTGAGTCTCATCATATCCATGAGACATGAGCTCGTGATCAGGAGAATGCTGATGTCATGATAGCCACTAGTGATGGCAACCCTACATCAACTGGTAACAATGAAATTACTACCGATATAGGTTTTGATTTTTATGACAGTAGTCCTATGTGTGAGTTTATTGATGACGTTGATGACAGGGCAAGTGTAGGGGATGTTGTGGACACCAGCGATGTTATCTATGAGGATGATTCATGCTGTAGTGAGTCTAGTATATCATATCAGATATTGGATGATGACTCAGAGTGGTTATCAGATGATGATAGGTCCCAAGATCATAATTTACAGGGACTTATTGTAGATAGGGAGGATTTACAGAGGCATGAGTCATTTCAGATAGAGAAGATTACACATCATGTCTCTTAGAGTTCACCGTATTATGGCTCAGATCAACAGATGGGTGTTGTTCATTTTGTGAACAATCCTTTATTTGAGGCGGATGTTGTTATGACTTATGACAACCTACTATTTGAGCTTAGTGATGATCCCTTACAAGTGTTGTATGATGATGATGATAAAGTTTGGGATCCGATTTGTACACCTGATCATTAGGCAGATTACACAGGAGGCTAGCCGGGCCTAGCTGGACAGTTTACCGAGGTTTACACGGTGAGGAGTGCTTATGGCTTTACATTCGATCCTCATGTTCAGGATATCTATCAGTCACACAGTTCTTCAGTGCATTCTTTTGATGACTGGTATGATGATTTGGTTAGTTCGAAGACTGGGACTAAGTCTAGTCTGTTGGTTGAGTTACTCCCATGTGAGTTACTCTTTGTTGAGTTTCTCCCACCAGGTGATCTTGTTGCAGCATCATCAGTTCGGGTGTTGAGTGCAGATTCCCAGTTACTGATGTTGGTACTGTTGATGTTGTTGGCTTCTTTGCAGGAGTATGAGGTTGATCGGGACATTATTCATGACCATCCTTGGGATCCGGGTGGATTGTGATGTTTGTTTTTCCTAATTGCTTGAGGACAAGCAATCTTGGGAAGGGAGGATTGTAATGTTCCCATTTTTCAGGCTTTGGGATTAGCTTGGTTTGGCGACCCTCGCAAGCTAATCAGGTGATCAGAGGGGGTCAGATGTCAGAGCTAGTATTGGGATTCCATTTTGGAGATTCAGTTTACCAGGTCTGCTCTTTGTTTAGGTCAATTTGGTCGACTTACTATTTTTAGTAAGTGGTATTTTTGGGTATGGCCAGGATTAGCAGGGTGTTTGCATGGAGTGTTAGATGTTTCAGGATCGAGCTTCAGGGAATCTCCAGTTTGAGAGACTTACTATTTTTAGCAGCTAGTTATTTTTGGCAGTGGGTTATTTCCGGCAAGGTAGTTGGCGTTTGGGCTCTGGTGTTGAAAATGAGTTTGTTTCAGTTGCAGAATTCAGTGGCGTTTTTTAAAGTTATCGTTATTAAATTAAAGTATTTTAATTTAATAACTTAAGTACTTTATAACTTTAATGTTATAAAGTGAAATTATCATTTTAAAGCTTTTTATATTAAAAAGTGAAATTGTGCTTTTTCCGAAAAAGCTATAAGTACAACTCAAAAAAGCACTTTCATTTACCCATTGTTGATTTGATAAATTGTTTATGTGAGAATTCTGCTTGGCTTGGAAAAGCTAGGGTTTTTGGAGCTTGGTCTTCATTTTTGGAGAGAGTTCTTCTGAGATTTGTCAAGTTTGGTCTTCTTCCAGGAGAGAGCTCGATCTGATATTGAATTAAATCCAGTGCTGAGGTATACTGGATTTGCATGAAGTTTCATCTGTAGGCAAATCAATTTGGATTTTTTCTTGTGCTGAAGGTGATTGTGATTGAGAGATTGTGTGTTGCAAAATACATACAATATTAATCTTTCTAGAGGGCTGCCGTACAATATTCATGAAGGGCTGTACGGGTTTAATACTGGAAGCATTTGTATGAGGGTTTGAATTATGCCGTGAAAAGAATTGACAAATTCTCTCATTAAATTCTGCCTTGCGAATTGAATTTGGAATGCCAACAAATTGTATTGTTGGGAATCGGTGGTGTTATGCTGTGATTCTGAGAAGTACAGATTTCTCTGCCATTGTATGGAAATAACTGTGCCGTACTCTTTTGGGCATTGCATATGAATTGGTAATGCATTGGAAGTGTTTGTGAAGGCAGCATGGTAGATCAGAATCTCTTCTTGAGGGAGCACGTGATTGGTCTTGGTGTTAGTAAAAGGGAGAGTGGCATGCTACGTGAATGCTAGAGGCTTGCGGCTCATCTACAACAGCCATTTCAAGACAAGGTGCCATAATTTATTCATAAATTGTTTGATAATTCATCTCGTTTGTAATTTGATAGTAAGTTACTTTTTTTTAAAAACAATTCGGTGATGAATTATTAAATTGGTGTTATTTCAATAAATGGTGAAGTCTAAAAAAAAAAAGAATGATGAATGCTAAAGATAAATCGCTGTTGTTATTTTTCGTTTAGAATTTTGGAAATTGTTGAAATTCAATTGCTCTGGAATACAAAATTTGCAGTTATATTTGTCAAAAAAAATCCAATTAATATTAGAGAGCCAGCTAGGCTCTTCACAATTTCTTCCAAGTCTTTTTCCTCCATTCTAGGTCTTCCGCTACTACCATCCTAGGCCAGCGGTGCATATCCATATTACCCACTTTTTTTAAGTAGCATAACATGCGAATAATTGCTGAGGCTTCAATCGGGAACAGCCTCCGCTAAGAGAATCTCATAGGGAACCGTAGACTTGACCTTAAGGTTACTAGTAATAAGATGCTTTTGGATTGTTTCGATATGCCGCCATTTGTGATTTGACATGCTACTCCCCCAAACCTCACACCCATATAGAATAACCGGAACCACCAAGAGACCGAAGAGAGTCTTCCTGGTCTTCCAATCCCACAACTCCGCTCTTCTGCATCTATTTTGAAGGAGGTATGAGGCTTTCCAACCCCCCTGTATTCTTTTTGATCTGCATGTCTCCCAACTTAACCTATAGTTGAAATCAATTCCTAGGTACTTGTACTCTTCCACAGTCTCTAAAGGGGTGCCCTAAAAAATAAAAGTATGCTGCTGTTTTTTCTTCTTCAAAGAAAAGATCATGATCTTTGTCTTAGAGGTATTAACTTGCATTCCCACCTCTTGGCAAAAGAGCTCCAAATTTTTCAAATGCTCCCTCAATCCTTGAGCGGACTTAGCGATAAGAATAAGGTCATCAGCATATAAAAGCAGCCTCACCACATAACCCGACAAATGAATGCCATCCCCATTGGCCTTGTTTATCCACTCCTCCAATTTATCGATGTAGAGACCAAACAAAGTAGGGCATAAAGGACATCCCTGTTTGACACCTATGTCACTCCTGAAGCATTCAGACATGCCCTCCTTAGTTCTGATTTTGGCTCTGACCTGTTCATATAGCTTATAAACCGCTGCCCTTAACTCTATTGGAACCTCTAACTCTTCCATTCTGTGCCATTATTTATCTCTAGGAACAGTGTCAAAAGCTTTCTTGAAGTCCACAAAACAGCAAAAAACTTCTCCACCCTGTTTCTCCCACACTTCTTCAATGAAATGCCTTAGAGTGGTGTAGTGGTCAATAGTATAATGTTTTGGTCTGAATCCCGCTTGTCCCTTTGCTCTCTTCTCTTCTTTTTCTGCCCAATCGCTGATTCTGCATTCTAACATACTCCCAAAGAGTTTTCCAAGAAGTGGATTCACCATAATGGTACGATAATTAGAGGGGTTATTGATGTCACCACTCTTATGAAGAGGAATAACAACGCTGGTAGTCCACTCCATAGGGAAGTTGTCCCTAGTGACCGAGTTGAAGATATCCTTGATGTGCGGGGCCAAGAGTTCCACTCCCCACTTCAAAAATTTTGCCTGCAGCCCATCGATATCTTTTGCTTTACCGTTTGCCAATTTCTTTATACCCAGTTTAATGGCCTCGATAGAAAATAGCTCAGCTGAAGTATTAATTATAGGTGGACTATCCGTCCTATTCGGTCTTTCATATAACAACTTAGCATATTCCAGCCATTGAATATCTGTGATATTATTTTCTACTTGATTTCTCTTTTGCTGTAATTCTCTCCAAAAGCCTTTAGGATTATGTTTCCGTAAAGAGATTAGCTCTTTCCTTTGTTCAGTCACATAACCCTCTTTTTTGGCTTTTATTAGCTGCCTGTAAGCGTTGGTGTTTTCCTCGCTAGATTCTCTCTTTGTAAGAGCTCTTTTTGTTGCCTTGCATTCTTCATCATACCAGGGGTTAGCTGGGAAGGTGTTTGATGTGCTCCTCCTTGGTCTAGACCTCTTGCACTCCTTTAGTGCACTATGAATTATCGGGACCAGCATGTTGCTGTTCAAGTACTCACACTTTCCATTGTTTTCTTTGGGATCAGTGCTGTTGTTAGTCCGCTCAAGCTGCCATTTAAGAGCAGCATAGAATAGCCCATGATTTTCCTGATTTATAAGTATCTTGCCTTGTTTATTACCTTTTAGCCTAGTGTCTTGTGTCTGTGCCTTTTGTTCTCCCCTTGAATTCACACCATATTTAACAAAAAGAGACGTATGATCAGAATTTAATTCCGTAGGGTAGCTCTCAATCCTGAAGTCCTTCAACTTGGGAATCGTGAGCAGCAGTAGTAGGGAACTGTGAGCGTGAGCAGCAGTAGCAGGGAACCGTGAGCATGAGCAGTATTAGGGACTGTGTTTGGAGTGGGTCGAGTGCATTGACAAAGCACCAGTGGGGTCTGCGTGAACAGAAAGGGCCTTTTTGTTGGGTAGCGAACAGGGACTCTTTTTTCTATTCAGTGGGACCAGTGGTGTGCGGGAACAAGTCTGCCCCACATTCTCTCTTCTTGTCTTGTTTACTTTGTTTTATATTCTCCATCCGAGATCTCTTTCAAACATCAAACCTGCAAACCAAGATTTAACAAGCATATCTATTCTGCAAACCAACAACTTGGGGCCTTGAATAAAACAAACAAGGGCTTGGAATCTAGGTATCCTAGGATGTTATCGACAACCATACTCAAACTGCGGGATATGGGTATAGACTATAGACAGATTTAAAACAGGGGCCCATGGTGCCACAGGTGGTCGGATGCTAAACTTAAACCCTCATCCGGTTAACCTAGGGTTGACACAGTGGGTTCCAGACAGATTGCAACCAACAGGAACTCAAACATGGTATGGTCCAGAGTGGCAATCCCTCATATCAGATGCTCTCCAAGGAGGAGCTAGTAACACAAATGACAAGTACATCTTTGTGAACGAAAAACAATACTTGGGGATTCTAAAACGGAGGCGGGCTCGGAAGAGGAAACATCTGCAGAAAAAGAGGCTCATCATGATACTACCCAAGGCAGCTAACAAAAACTTCTTGATAGATGATTCAAGGAACCATGCAGTGGATGACCAGGCAACCCAAAGAGGAATCAAAGGTGATAGGACAGAGACTATTATCGAAAATATTGAGGTGGACAAAGAGGGTGGTGAGAGGGGATCACTAAACAATAAGGATACTTATAGCCCCTCTTCCTCCCCTCTTCTGTGGAGCTCAGAGCTATATGTAAATGACCTCATGGATCTGAAAAGGAGACTCGAAATATTGGAGGCAAAGGGGCAGCAAGAAAGTGACAAATTGCACGAGGTTGCAGTAGCCAGTTGGGAGCTTGAGAGAGAAAACAAATGGCTAAAAGAGCAGGTACTAAGTCTTCAACTCAGCATCAAGAGGGGACAACAAAAGATAATTAGTCTAAAGCAAGATATTGATTATGAGAAAACAACGGAAAATTGCAGCCCTGAATCAGTAAAAACAACAACAATACCACTAGAAGAATTTCAAACAGCAATGACAAACATGGAAATCAGAGAAAATGAACTAAAGGAGAAGATAAAAGAGGCCAAATCATGGGCACAAGTGGTAAATGAACTGACATCGGAGCAAAAAGAAATCATCGAAATGCAAATAAAGAAGCAAATAAAATGTAATGAACCCTTTTCGGTCCATTTCTTGATTCTCTCTAAAACTCCCCTTTGTGGGTCTGAATCGTCCTTAGGAGTTGTAATTTGTAATATTTCAAACTAGGATATTGTCGATTCCCAATTATATATATATATAAATATTGTATCATTAAAATATTCCATTATATGCATTAGAATATTCAGATATATATATTTTCCATATATGTCTCACTATCTATATATAAATATATATATTTCAGATATACATTTGATATCTATATAATTCCCATGTAACTCAAATATTATCTTGTATTTTCTAGATATTCTATTATCTAGATAGTTTATATATATGTGATTCAATATTATTAATATATATTTAAAAATAAATATATAATAATCTGTGTATATATATATATATATATATATATCTGATCAATATATGACTATATGAGTTTTACATATAAGTAATAATTAATATATACTATACTCACCATATATTTATTTTCATATATATCATACAAATATATTCCATAGAATGTTATATATATATATTTAATAGAACATTCAAATATATAAATCTAGTATATGTTTCAGCTATATACTTTACATATATTCTCTATATATATCTCATTAGATCTCCAGATATATATAGATCCATATTCTCTAAGTAAATAATTCTGACTTCATATATATATATATATATATATATATATATAGCGAAGCTGTTATATATATTTCTATATTTTTGATTTCATTATTATCGTTAGATAGTATATATATTAGATTACAAAATGGTTCATTATTCGGATATGATATTAGATATACATTTGTATATATCTATTCACAGCATACTGGTTTGTTGCCACTGATAATGGTGTTTTTATATTTTAGCATCTCTAATAATTCCCTGACCATCAATCCATGATCTTAATTCTTTCTTTTAATCCTCCGATCTCCTGGTGATCCGCAAAGTATATGTATATTTTTATTCTCCTATTCCCCATCAGCCAGAAATGATAAACCTTATATTATTCATTGGATTGGTTTGCAATCATAACTCAAGTCACTTCATAACATTAGTTTTTAGTATTGCTGCATACTCAGACTTAATCGATGAGTATTAATGCCAAACACTTATTTGTAATAGATAATCCTCATACCTCTGAACATAATCAACATGTAAATGTGTTCATCGATTTTTTACATGAATAGTTCTTTTCATTGGTCTAAGGCGACAGGATACTAAGTGACCAAATGACAATAAACGGACCGTTTACTATTTCATGATATACAGATCGCTTAGTATCTCATATTTAGCGATCCTTAATACTTGGTATTGTCAATGACTTCTTCGATTATATTAGTGATACTTGGTGGTGGACTACTTGATAATAGTATATTCATTTCCACCTGTTATCTTCATCTTCGTAATCGTTACTCCTAAAAATATATTTCCTTTGTATGTCATCCCCCCTTAGTCACTTGCCTCAGTATTGGTAACACTCCCTTTGTGTTTCCCATTGTCCTCTAATCCGCTAGCTATCATTTCTTATGTTCCTTCGTATACGATGAATTATAATATTTTGGTGCATTCCTTCTATATCCCTCGTATTCGTCCTTGACTTTATTTTATATCCCCGTGTGGATAGGGCGAGAGTATTCCCATTCATGGGTCGCGACCGTAGCGCAAGTTGACGACTTAGTTTATTGATTACCATCATCGACCGTGATTAGGATTGTGTCGATATGAATGGATATTATCATATTTAATTACAAGTTGATTATTGATAACTATATTAACTATATATTGATTGATATTATTATTGATATTGATTAATAATATTATTGGTGTTATTATTGATATTGGGAATAATACTATTGGTATTATTATTGATTAATAATATTGACTAGCTATATTTATTTGTTATATTGATCAATAATTATATTGACTACTAATATTTCATTGATAACTATCAGTTGATTATATATATTGATAGCTATTAAATATTAAATAATTAATATGAATTAATATTAATAAATTCTTCTATATATATATATATATTGATCAATCTTATATTATTGTCAATCCTAAGATGATATGTATTATTACATTAATTATGGTTCATGCCATAAAAGAAGAAAAAGACAAACAAGAGAAGGCAGCAAACATCATTATCAAAGGATTAAAAGATTATGGAGAGTGAAAAAACAAACATCCTAGCACGGGACTTCCTCAAGGACAAATTGAAATGGACAGGCAGTATACGTCAAGCAAACAGGATTGGTAAGAGTATGGGAGTCGGGAAAGATAGACATATGAGAGTTACTTTAGTCAACATAGAGGACAAGACTACGATTTTGAAGAATAGGGGGTTACTTAGAGGTTCCCATATCTATTTGGATGAAGATTTAACATTCATGCAACAAGAGGAGAGGAGGAAAGAATAGGAGAAAGTAAAATCAGCAAGAGAAGCGGGAAAGTGCTGGAATTGTAGAGGATACCTGTGGAGAAGAGGACCAGGGTTGGGGCCCATAGCCGAAGGGCAAGACATTATTGTTCTCATAGAAACACATGAACATGAAGGGTGTAGAATCCCAGATTTTGAAGGATACAATAAAATCTCTATATGGAATGAAGAGACGGAAATAGGCAAAGGGCATGGAGGGATAACAATCTTAATAAAGGAAACGTGGGACAAGATAGTAAAAGTAGAGAAAGAAGACCCAAACAAGCAGTTTATATGGTTGAGAATTGACGATTGTGGGTTGGTTACGTGGCTGACTGCTTGCTACTTTGCACCTAAAAGCTCAAGATTTTACAAGAAAAGAAACCTTGACAATGAAGACCCTTACGCAGCTTTAAAGAAAGATATTTCGGCTTTCAGCTCTATGGGACACACAATTTTAATTGGGGATTTTAATGCTAGGACAGCAAGTAATCAATCTATTCAGCTGGGCAGCGAGATGACAGAGGATAGTAACCTCCTGTGGCTGGAGGAGAGTGAAGATAACTACACCAAAAGGGCTTCCCAAGATGAGAATGGCAGCGTTTCGCATTTTGGGGCAGAACTGTTGGGTCTTTGTAGTCTCCATGGTTTGGTTATATGCAATGGCATGAGGCATTGGCCAAGATCAAAAGGCATCACATGTAAAACATACAATGGGCAAAGTGTCGTGGATTATGTAATATGCTCTCGAAATTGTTTGAACTAATTTTCCAAATCTAAGAGGACGGAAAAAAATTGGATCCTATGAAATAAAGAAATGGCATGTACTCAATTATCCTATCCTACTTGAGTTATAAAAATAAAATTTAAGTAGAACTTATATAATAAGGTGCAAATAAATAATTACAACAATATCCCCCTTAAGTGCAGCTTAGGAGAAATGTGAAATATGAAATGGGTTTGTAATGTCCCCATCTTTAGCAATATGGTTTTGTGATCTTTTGATTAGTTTTCGAGGTTTCTTGTAAGCTTCTATGTGAGTTGGGTAGAACTCCAAATTTCTTGGAGGATGCAGTTTCAGTTTTTCTTAGTTTCTGATGTTGGCATTGAGCTTAGTTGGCATTATGGATGGTAGTGACATTTTTAGAAGCATTTTCAGACTCCTAGGGTATTCTCCTAACTTCTTGGAGAGTTATTTTTAGTAAGTCACTTAGTTGGCTTCAACTATCATCCCAAAGCTTCCATATCATCCCAATGGGATCAAGGTTTGATTCCAATTTAGTTTCAGTGGTTTCGGCAACTTGGGTGAGTTTTTGAATAATTAATTAATATTTCACTAATGTTGTCTAATGTTGAGAAAAAATAGAGGGACAACTTTGTGTGAAAGCTCACTGGAAAGAAAATAAAGTATTTTAAAAGTTTGATGTCTAGTTAAGAGAGCCTTTGCACATTAAATACTATTATTTTGAAAAGGTCATTTTTCAGGGAAAATTAATTATCATAGTTTTTAAATTGCAAATTCCCTTCAAAAAGGCTATTAAAGGAGGTGTTGGGACTCATTTGTGCATATGCTGAAGATTACACCTACTGTTATATTGTCGGATTGAACCTGCGTGTTTTTCCTTGAATCTTTGAGGATGGAAATTCTTATTGGATTATTAGTTTTCTATTGGAAAGACAATACCTAGTTAGATCGCAGTGGTTCTACTTAGGGATCACCGCTGTTCTTCATACTCTGCGCAAAGTTTCCTCCTGTAATATGAGTTACCACTCCTTGATCACTTATACTACCCCAAACATCGGACTGCATTTTCCAGCTAAAATGAAATATTACTACTGAAATTGCATAGTTTTTATATTGGGGTTTAGGTATAACGATTTTTGCTGTATTTTAAGTTGCATGATTTTTGGGCATGATTTGAGGTGTTTGGCATTTTGTTTTAGTGTTTCTTGTTTGGCTTTTGTTTGCCGTACAATTCTTCTAATGCAGGTTGTACAACTCGTATTGGCTGGTAGATTTAATTTTTAGGATCTAGAAATTGTTTGGGTTTGGTGAAAAGGTGTTTTCTTGGAAGGCTATCCCTGTTTGAAGAGGACTTGATGCAATTGCAGATGGGTTTCTAACCCAGGTTGGGCTGTAGCACTTGCATTGGCCTCCTGGAACAGGGCGTGTGGATTTTGGAGCAAGTTGCTTGCCTTTTTGGAAACTTTTTTCCTTGTCTTGAGGTGATATCACTGATGGAAGTTATTCCCAGCAGTCTTGGACTGAACTGGGCTGCTATTTTGCTGTCTACAAGGCCATACAGCCTAGGGCATCCATTAGTTTGACTTTGAATGCTTTTCTGCAAGTTCATTTCCTTGTTATTTGATTATTTGAGTATGGTTAATAACTTAATGGTGATTGGGGTTGTTAATTTCATTTTACCCTCATGGTTGGCACATTGGGTGTGATTGGTATTATGATTTGACTGCTTGGCTGTAGCTTATCACTGCTGCAATCACATAACAGATCTGTGATCTGATCTTTCCCTGTCAATTTGAGGGTGTTTAAACTTTAGAGGAGGAGCTGGGCGTGTATGAGGTTATTGGCAACCTTGGGAAGGTGTGCGTTGATGGTGTAAGAACCCTTACCAAACTCATACTCAAATATCATCAAATTTCACAAGTTTACAAAAATAGGCATTTGGTCACTGTCAAACAGTTGTCTGAGTTACACATTCAATATTATCACTGATTTCTCTAAGCAATTCGTCAGATACTTGTAACATTCAGAAGTTAATATTTGCCTATCAAGGTAATTCTGAAATAATCACTTATAATGCGGAGACATTATAACAAACATTTGGCATGTGAACTCAGTCAGAGATATTCACCAATTCTTCATAGACATTATATAAAACACTTCATTTACTGTAGTGTGTCAGCAAGCAGAATACTGCTCCAGATTTATATTCAAAGCAGTGGCATTCAAACAAACACCTGTACAGGTATACTACTCTGCAACATTCACTTATTACATGTGGACGTTCCAACAAACACTTTATATGCAGCCTCTTGGCACAAATAAAACCACTGAACAGATCTTATATTAAGTCAATTGCTATTTCAACTTAATCACTCTATTACAGAGATTAAGAGATTACATTGCAGACCTGTCAGAGATGAAATTTCAGTCTTTGGATCTAAGATTTAGCCCCCTTTTGAGAACAGCAACTCTTTATGCAGTTAGGTTTATAAGATGCCCAATATTGCTCACGATTCCAAAGTTTACTTCCACAATATATTTGAGGAACAAAGTCCACAATGAAAATGTGTTACCCCAGGGTGAGATGCCCGGCAAACATCCACGTACAGCAGTATTGAACAGAGAAATGTATTGCAATGCAACCACCGTTTCTCATGAGTCATTTGATCTGCTAAAAATCAGAGTGACACCCAGCCAAGCCCATTCTATCTTTATTAAATCCACGCCTTATTACACAGCAGTGCATTCACGATTCACAATAGGATGCCATCAGCATTTTAACGATTCCATGATGGGATCCAATAATATATCCAGAACGATCTGCAAACTTCTATTTGAATACTTGGTGGGAGAGCCCTCGGCTGGTGATTCGAACATGGCTTCCAATCCACTTTCTTTTGAATCCAAACCTCTACCATTAAGCACAGGAGAAAACTCTGAAGATGAGTTCACCTCTCATGGAAGACCGGGGTTTCATCCAATCTTTGAATTCCAAAGGGGTTTCATCCTCGGATTTATCCAGTCACTGAATAACAGCAACAGTGGAGAAATTTTCTCAATAACACAATCTCATAACATAGCCTCAAATGAGAGAGCAACTTGTTTATATAGCCTCTTGAGGTGGAGGATACACACCCATTAAGCAACTGGGATAAATCATCCTTAATTTTTAATTTCCTCCTTAAGAAGGTAGCTTCTTGAACAAGCTGGAGAGCTCTATTAATTAAAATAACTTTATATTGTCATTTCATAAAGTCACTTTATGAAAATGACTTAATTACACTTTAACCCCCTTATGTCATCATATCATAAAGTCATTTAATATTATTAAAGTTAAACTTTCCAAGTATAGATACGATGCCAACTGATCACCTCGGTGACTTACTAAAAATAGTAAGTGTGAATCAAAGTGTCCTAAATGATCTCCAGAAGGTACACCACAAATAAAATAGGGCACTGAGCCGAATAAGCACCAAAATTTGGGGACATTATAGATGGTTGGAAGGGGTTTTGAAGGGAATTTCATAGCTTTCATGACCTGCGACTTTGGACAGCAGACTTGCAACTCCTTGCATAGAGATATCAGACTGTAGAAGCTCATTTCAAGTGTGTTCAAACCTGTACCAACCTATTCCCGTCCATCATCTAAGGTATTTCTTAGTGGGCATCTTGCTATCTTGTTCATTTCATGTATTGCTATCTTGTTCGTTTCATGTATTGCCATCTTGTAAGTGATTTGCCATCAGAACATCTGTAACAACAGTTATATGTATGCTGATTATTAATATCAGAAATGCAGGGCAGAAGTTGTGATTCTCTTTGGCATGTTTATGTTGATGCTTTACCAGTGGCAAAAAATGAGAAGAAAAAATTAAGGTTGGTTAGTTAGAGGGTTCTAACAACTAAGCAAAATATGATTATGAAACTTTTTTTTAAGTTTGATTATAGTTTTTTCACTTGCTAGATCAACGAGATCTCTTGTTCTTAGTCTATTATAAACGCGAAAACTAGGCCATCAAGCTAAAACTACAATTTTTGATATATAATGTGATAAATTAGACTACAATAATGAGAAGTACAAAAAAATAATATATATTAAAAAAAATTGTATAAAAAATGTTATTGTATGATCCCAAACAAAGCCTTGAAAGTTTTCAAAATAAGAATTGCTCAATATCACCTCTGAGACTCTATAATTTTTTGAAAAACAAGACACCAAAATTGGGAACCATCTACACCAGTGCTGAACTCTTGAAAAATTAGCTCATATATAAAATATTGCTCTAATAAAAGAGCAAAAATGAGTAAGAATGAAGCCACTGAACTTCAAGTACCAAAATAAAACTCCATTCGAGAGGGTCGAAGAGGGGAAGAAATGGTTGATGTCATGCTGACATTGACATAAGAGTATTCCAAGATGCAAAGAGGGGAAGAAATGGTTGATTTCATGTTGACATTGGCAGACGAGTATACCAAGATGCCTTGAATTATTCCATTATTCTAGAATATTCTGAAGACTTCTTTTGCAAAACCACCATTGTCCTATAAAACCATTGTTGTCGAACTCAACACCATCTTTTGTCTAATGGAAACCACTAGTGGCAAGTTTACTGGTTTTGGCCATTGGGGCAGATAGGTGGTGGCAAGGCCGGTTGTGTTGCTATAGAGAGGAGGGAATGAGGGGCCAACGGCATGGTGGCAGTCGGTGGCACTTAGTGGCTAACTCTAGTTGCTTGTGTATGCTGGATGGTCTTCATAGTGCCATGCAATTTGTATAACCGATGGGTTTTTAACTTTTATTTTATTTATTTCTCCAAATCCATACTGCGTAGGGATTGTATAGCCCAATTGTATGGCCATTTCAAAAACTAATTTCCACAGATTCTCTTAGCACAGAACTTACACAAATTTTATAAGAAAATGAGGGGTTTTGCGCTTTCTGGATGCAATGACACAGTCCATCTGACTTGAAAATACTTAAAAAAACAAAATGATCGTTTGAAGTCACAAACAAACTTCTTGATTGCTGATTTTGGTCAAATGATAGCCAATTTCGATTTTCTCAAGTTCTTTGGGTGTTGTGATGAGCTCAGATTTTTTAATCAAACTCTAAAATTCACTTGCAATAAAAATCACAAAAGGAATGCCCCTCAATTTAATGTAATTACTCTCTTATCTTATCTTATCTCAAAATAGCCTTAGCACATTATGGCTCTAATTGCATGATAGAATTTTGCATAAACAAGAGTTCTATATAAAACTAAATGTCTAATAGCTAATAACAAGACAAGAATTTGAATATTCAATGTATGAGACTAATATCATAATTGTTTATTCAATGGAAGAAAAAAGCCTATAATATATAGCCTCAAGATTCCAAATCTGATAAGGATGAGGAAGAGGTAGAAAACTAAAAACCAAGGGATTGCCTTAACCAAGTTTCCAAATTGAGAGGATAAAGAAAAAAAAACAGAATCCCATGAAAGAAGGAAATGTCGTGTACTCTATTATAGTATTCTATCTAAGTAATCAAAATTAATTACTTATACAAACTTAATAAGGTGTAATTAAATAATCACACCAATGATGGAATGCTGGAGCAGTCAAATCATTTAAATGATCACTGTCAATATTAGCTTAGTATCTTTCATTTTAGTCCTTGATTCACCTTATAGTAAGGGAAGACACAGACACTTGCAAAACCACTAGAAATTTTCAATATTAGCCATAGTCCCATAAGTGCAAAGCTGTGAGCAAGATTGACTTATAAGTCCACATGACTTCCTTTCCTTATACACACTTCAGATGTGTTGCACTGTCATGTTTATCAACAACTCAAGTCACTTGTCAGCTGCCATGTGTAATTTGTCATCATCTAATTTGCTATTTTAGATAGCCTGAAGTGCAAATCTCCTATTTGGTTTCATTTGCAGCTACCTGGGATAATGTATGTACATTTTTCATGCATCCCCACTACGAGTATACTAAGATGCTGCTCTATGAATAAGTAATTTTATGATGGAATGCTAGAGCAGTCAAATGATTTGAATGAATACCTCAATATTAGTATAATATCTGCCATTTTAGTCCTTGATTTACCTTGGTGTAAGGAAAGATACAGACACATGCAAAGCACTATACATTTTCAATATCAGCCAGGGTTTTGCAAATGCAAATATGTGAGCAAGGTTAACTTAGTGTCTACAAGGCTTCCTTTCTCTATGAACACTTCAGATGCATCTTCACTGTTAATATAATGTATCAACAACTGAAGTCATCCGTCAGCTGCCTTGTGTAATCTGTTATCTTCTGATTGGTTATTTTAGATGGCTTGAAGTGGGAATCTCTTATTTGGCCTTGTTTGGAGCTTCCTGGGATATAATCTCTGCACGTTTTTATCCATCTGCAATGTGAGTACACTAGGGTGGTGCTCTATGAATAAGTAATTGCATGATGACTGTAAATATTCTATTAGAATCTTCTATGCAGCAGCAATAACATCTTGGGTTTAGGTAATTGATCATACGAAGGATTGTCAGCAGGCCCAAGTGAAGCATGTTCTGATTAAATTCACTGGTATCCTTGAGCTCATCCTCCTTGTCTCATACTCATCTACTGAGTTGGCCCAAAAGTCTTCAACTTCTACTATGTGTCTATACTTCTTTACATTAATTGTCCCAATGTGGTGATAAGTATCAAAATTAGCCGCGGATTTGTAGAAGTCAAGTGAATACCATTGCAATTCCATATCTGTTCTCTCAGCTGCTTGTGCGGTTGGACATGACTCGAGCATCTTTCTTATGAATAAGGGAAAAGAAACTCCAGCCTTCTTTTTGCCTCTTTGAATCTTCTCAATTGTCTCCAGTTGTCTTACGACTTCAAGAAACACTATCTTATTGATAGGATAAACCAGAAGCCTGTAAGGACATCCTGCAAATCCTTGAACTCTGATACATGTGAACCTGGAGAAATGGATATACCAAGATCCAAACCTATTGATCAAATCCTTGGCCTCCTGTGATAATCTCTGGTGAGTGCCTCTTTGCAACTTTCTCATGATATGCATACAAAATGCATCATTGACACTTTTGAAATGAGTCCTCTCCTCCAAATGCAGCTGTGGATAACAATCATACACTTTAATTTGACTACCTTTGTTTCCCACTTCGCCTATGCAATCCAATCCAGGACACCTATAAGCTCGTGCCAGCATGGAAATTAGATTGGAACTCATGGAGGAAGCTCTAGTGTGCTCCAATCCTCTCAACTGCCTATTGAGATTGTCATTGATTATCTTAGCCCAATTGTTCATCTGCAGTCCAGTAGTGATTTCTTCTATGAAATAGAGCATCCATGGCTCGATTGGAGAAGCCTGAGGACTTCCCATAACTCTATTGAGAAGGAAGATGCCATCTCCATACCTCTCCCTGAAGTCTTTTCGGAAAAGCTTCTTGGGCATCTTGCTCTGATGAGCTCTAGGCTTCTGCAGCCACTGCATATTGATAGTTTTTGAACAAGAATTAGGATTTGCTTGAAATTTTTTGATGTTTTCATCTTTGGTTTTGTAAACAGTCGAATGGTATTTGGGAATACCAAATGCTTCTGTGATAGCTACTTCTCCAAGATAGGCTAGGACATTTCCATCAAGTGCTATGATCTGTCTCTCTATGATATAATACCTATCACATTTTACAATCACTTCGTTGCACTGTGCTGCTGGTGGAAATCTAGCTGCTTGAATAAGTCCATTTCTCATCATTCTTCGAGATACTAGTAGGAACATTTCCATTAAGCCCGTAGATTCTTTTCTTGAAATCTTCAAATCAGCAAGGATGGTGTCTCCAACTCTCCTCCACTTTGATGAAATCTTGGAATCAAACTGCATTCCTTTATTCTAGTATTTCGTTTGGATTTTTCTTGAAATTCCTCTTTAAGTTGCCATCTATCTCTTGTAAAACAGACTTAAGTTAGAAAGGATTATTTTTTAATTTTCTAAGTTAAATTCTTATTCTAATCAATTATTACTTCAAGATTTGTCTTCATTTTTTTGAAAAATTGAACTTTTAATCAAGAATTAGGTGCAAAAACACGAAAAATCAAGAACTTTCTCAACACTCAGACAAATTCATCAAATCTGTCCTAATTCTGAGAATTTCAGACTGAAATCTTGAATCTTTATGAAGAATTCGTCTTGAAACCTGCATGAAATTGCCATATACTTGTCAAAAACATGAGTAATTAATGAAATTGTCTAAGGAATGCCTTCAAAATTGAGAAAAATCTCTCTTCTTAGAATTTTAGAACTCTCTCCTCAAACTTGTGAATAATGAATAACTTATTCCTATATTTATAAGAAATTAGGGCTAAAAAAGGATCAAACCGAGCCTTATGTTTTTTTAAATTTTTTTTTGCTATTTAAAAAACAAAACTATCCTCTCCTTCATGGTTCAAACTTCTAGAATAAAGCACTTTTTTTTTAATTTCTTTTTTGTGTTTTTTTTTCTTTCTTCTAGAATTTTCTTCAATGCGATCCTTTATGTTTTCTTTTAGAATTTTCATGTGTGAACAAACTTTGAAAAATTCTCTCTTTGGGCAAAATTTTTATATAAAATATAACATTTAAGTATAAGTCACATTATTTTCTTCGATTTTATATAAATATTGTTAGGATGTTTGAGACTGGTTTTAGATCTCTAGGAGTTATAATGGAGATTCTGGATTTTAGAAGATCCTAAAACTTTTTAAACAACCAAATTTCAATAATCAGCGCGCTTCCATCAATGTTCTTTCCATAGCTTTTCCTGACTTTTCCAAGATAAATTTGATACTAAGACAAGGATTTTCTAAGAATTTTTAGAATTTTAATGTTTTCCTTGCTTTGAAATTCGGAATTATTTTCATCACTTTTCATGCTTTTTCCATAAAATCCCAGATGAATTTGAAGTTGAAAACATGAATTTTATACTTGGGTGATTTCTCACTTTTCTCAGTTGTAGATGTAACATTCGATCTTCCTAAAATAGAAATTTTGAAAAAAAGTGAAAAAGCAAATCTTGATTGGCCCCAAAATGTCAAAAATAGAAACTTTAGAAAAAGCAAAAAGTAGAAAAAACAACTTTTCCTATAAAGGAGTTGTCAGAATTGATCTCAAGCAATGTTGATCTTAGTCCGTTGGCATTTCTGACCACTTTCGTGATATCAAAATTGATTTTTGGTGACGCTTTCTTCCTTTCACTTTTTGATGACACTTTATGAACTTAGAGACTAACCTTGACAACCCTAAACTCCTAAATTATTACTTGACAAAAGACTAGAGATTGAAACAAAAACACTGACACCTAAAACTCTAAAAAGCAAAAAATTACCAAAAGGTGTATGATATGCACAATGGGGCGATGTGTGATAACGTCACAATAAGCTAGATATGCAAACTAAAGGTGTACGATATGCACAATGTGCATATTGGAGCCCAACTAGATTGAACTAAACTAAATTAGGCTCAACTAAGTGAACTTAATCTAGGCATGCATGTGCAAAAACGTGCTCAATTATGCATAAGAATATGCATGCGAATTTTCTTTAACATGTGCACAATTAATTTATGCAACATATGCAAATGTGTATTATGCAACAACTATATGTATAAACAACATATATGCATGCTCTAATAGTAAGCAATGATCAATTGAGAGCTAGTCATTAACATCCAAGTCTAAACAACAAATAAAAGATCATGCCATCCCACTAGGGATAAAAGCAATAGGGCCACTAAAGGGCCACTAAACATCCATTAAAGCTAGAATTAGTCATGAAGGAGATCGTCAAACTAGGGGAACTCCTCAACACACAAGAGGGTCACATAAACGCTAAACAACATGCACTCATTAACTATCATGCTAGGTCAAACAAGGCAACACATGCATTCTCACCAAAAGCATCCACACACTCCAACCACATAAAGGTCTTAACAAGCACTCACAAACAAGGAGCATTGCACCAATAGTCAATCCTTAGCCTTCAACAAAAGAATCTCACACAAGGGTATTTATCCATCCCTGATAGGTGTAGAAGGTCTAAGAGGTACTCTTCCTCTACCAAATGCTACTTGGGTCAATTCATCATGAATTCTCGAAAATAACATTCAAGGCTCCCAAGCAATAATCTAACAGCTAGCTCACAACTCCAACACTCGTGCATCTAAGTGCCAACAACATCAACTTCACGGGAAACAACGTAACCATAGAGCTTAGTGCTCAACTTCATGGGCAACAACGTAACCATAGAGCTTAGTGCTTCAACATGGGCTCTAATATTGGATGTAATGCTCCACTAGGAACCCTCAAGGATAAGAGCTCAAAAAACATAAAATAGCATTGAATAATTTTTTTTTTGAAACATTAAAGTCATTCACATGCAACATGCAAGTTTTGAGCTCAAACCTCAAGACTAAGTTTACTATCGCTAAGTGACATTGCACAAGCGGAAGCCTAAAACCACAAAACTCATCCAAGCAAAGGAATAAGTCTAATAATACATTAGGCATGATATATGGGGTACTTTAAGTTACCCAAGACCCTTAAAATTTTGGAACTTAACTCTGAAATATAGACCTTTTCCTAGGTCCTGGGCTTCATGGATGAACTCTGTTTAGCACCAAATTGTATTCAAATGCCACAAACACCAACCAAACTGACTCTAAACCTTTACAAGGCTCTTTCGAGGGCTCCATGACTCTTCTAGCTTTGCAATGCAACTAGAACGGAGCCAATTGGATGCTCCGAGCTCTTGGAATCCTCTTTGGACTAAATTGGTGACTTAAGCTCCCACAAAGGATACTAACACCCAAAAAGGACAATGGAACGAATTTGGGACACTGACACGTCGCACACATTAGTCCTATTTTTGTGCAAGTGTCCTTTTTTGCCCATGTGTCTAATTTCCACATTGTTGTCCTTTGGACTGATAGACTCATTGTCGTCCCTCTTCCGCACATTTGTCCTAACTAGTTTGCTTCCCCATATCGCTATAGGACCTCTAGGACACTCCAAACACATAGGAAAAGTCAAAATACAATTTCGACACTCGGATTGGGAGAAATCAACAACAATGTTTGGGGACAAAGTGTGCAAAGTGTCTCTGGGTCACTAAGTGACACCTTAAAACAAGGGCAAGTTCAAGTGGACCCTAAACATGTCCATTTCACCCTAAACTTACCGAATTTGATTCTAACGCTTTGAAACACATCCCAATTATCTAAAAACCAAATTGGGACACTTTACCATGCATGTTAGGACATCGAAAGAAAACTCGAAATGAGCCAAACACTCACGAATCCTACTCAAATTCACTTAAATTCCTTCGAATACACATGACAACATTGAGAGGAGTATGAACCACACTCAAGACACCATGAGACAACATCCATGTTCATTTTAAGCACCAAACCAAGTGTTCCTATGAATGAAACCAATATATAACATGTGCTCATAAAAATATCTAACAAAGAGGGCATGCCTGGTACCAACACCGACACACTCAAACCAATACATATATGATAGTCCCAACTGGTGCTGAGAAGGGAGGGGTGAATCAACACCTCTTTGAACTTTTTCCTTTTAATCCGGTGAAGTAAACTTACAACAGACAAGCAAGCAGATTTAAGCAAATAATAACAGTAAGTAAACAATCACACAGTGACACCAGATTTATCACGTGGAAACTTAGTTAGGGTGAAAACCACGGTGTGAGGAGACCTCACAAATTTTGTACTCTTTTGAAGTACGCCCTGTTAAGAGCCTTCCTGGTTAAAGGATAAAAACGCATTTGTTAGATGTGACCTGGTCAATGGATTTATTACAATAAGGCCGGTTAGTGCCTGCCTTGTTAGAGGACTTTGAACATTTTACAAGATGCCACCTGGTTAAGGGATTTGATACAAGGGACCTGTTAGAGTCCACCCAAAACACTGAGATTTAACTATTGTAGTTGCTAGAAAACAATAGAGATTGACCTTTTACAATTGGCTTTGCATAGCCTGATAAGATCTCTGTTTGTGCTCAGCTAAGAATCGTCAACAGTCGCAATAGGTGAGTTCTCTACTACTGTTGTGCTTCTCTGCACACACTTCTTTCTCTACTTCTCCTTCTGATTTACCCTAGCTTCTTTTAAGCTTTTCAGGTTCACTCTTTTCTTTGGCAGAATGAAGGCAACTTCTATTTGCCTTGGTCAGAAGAATATATAGGGTCCTGGCCCTGATTGTGCTCATTAAACATGACCTAACTTTAGATCTTCATCGGATACAGTGCTCAGTGGAGTACCAGTTTACTGAGGAAACATCTGATGCATCCCCTTGCTTTATCTGTCTAATGAAGAAAGCAATAGTTGCGCGTCAAGCAACTTTCCTTCACAGAAGATAACACTTTGATTTAAATCCACTGATCTCAGCTTTAAATCCACCAGACTTGCCTCAATCCGATTGCCAGTTTTAAAGTCACAGATCTCGACTTTAAAACCTCCAGACTTGCTTCAAACAGATTGTCAGTTTAACTCAAAGACTTTCGGATTTAGAGCAGCAAATCTCAGTCAAAAAATTAGTTAGAACAATTAGTCTGACTTTGACTTCCTCGGTTCATGACCGAAGTCATTAATATACCGGTTATGGTTGAATTCAGTTCTTTGTGTTGTGAACAGGTAAGAGTCCCTATTCCTGTCCCTTCCTTGGTTTACCAGTCGCACCGTCCTCGGTTTGCTGTCCCTTGCTTAGCTTACCGGTTGCACCGTCCTCGGTTTGCTGTCCCTTGCTTAGCTTACCGGTTGCACCATCCTCGGTTGTAATTGTTGACACCGGTTAGCTTATTGCTTTATCTGTACTTGTCTACATTGGTTGTAGCATGGTCCTCAGTTCATGCTGGAATCCTCTTTTCCTTTGCTGTATACATAGCCCGGTGGCTAAGGCTTTGTATAGTAATCCTTCTTTCATATAGATCTCCTTGTTTCTATAGGTGACAAGTCTCTATACTCTCTTTGCCAATCAATGAGAACACTAGTACCGGTAGCAGGCTTACCGGTTACAACAATCTCCCCCTTTGGCATTGATGGCAAAATTGATGGGCAATCACCTTACTGTGCTTGTATCTATTTACCGTCTTCCGGTTATTGCCACACTCTCCCCCTTTTTGACAGTGATGCCAAAGGCTAGTCAGAGAGACTACCTTTGTCTAATCTGCTCCCCCTATGAGCAGCATTCCTTTTTCATCAGTTCAGAAAAGACGAGGTTTTAACCCTCTGTTGAAGCATAATGAACTGATGACCACCCTTACAGGTTTATTGAAGATCATGAAGGGGTATCACTCCTAGTTTACCTTTGAGATACTCAAAAGTACTCTTTGGTAATGACTTTGTGAAGATATCAGCAATTTGTTCCTTGGTGGGAACATACTCCAGTCTCACCTCCTTGTCTTGTACTAGCTCTCTCAAGTAATGATACTTGATAGCAATGTGCTTTGTCTTGGAGTGCATAACAGGGTTCTTGGATATGTTAATTGCACTAGTGCTATCACAATAGATAGCTATCGGTTCAGGTATCTGTTCTTTAATTCCTTCCAGCAATTGTTTTATCCAGATTACCTGTGTGCAATTGATTGTTGCAGCAACATATTCGGCCTCTGCAGTAGATTGGGATATACAATTTTGTTTCTTGCTAGTCCAAGAAACAATTCTTCCACCGAGAAAGAATGCACTACCACTTGTGCTCTTTCTGTCATCAATGTTTCTAGCCCAATCTGCATTGGTGTATACTTTTACTTCGAATCCTCCCTTGTGAGGAAACCATAATCCATAATCCTCAGTTCCTCTTAGATATTTGAATATTCTCTATACTGCTATTAGATGTGTCTCTTTGGGATTTGCAGAGAATCTTGCCACTATGCCAACTGCATGTGCAATGTCCGGTCTACTGTGAACAACATACTGTAGTTTACCTATCATGGACCGATACATTGTTTCATTCACTTCTTTAGCATCACCCTCCTTTGATAACTTGAGGTTAGTTATCATTAGGGTCCCAACCGGTTTAGAATCATCAAGTCCAAAGGTCTTAAGAATTTCTTTGATATATTTGGACTGAGAGATGAAAATTCCTTCTTTCAACTGATGGACCTGTAGTCCAATGAAGAATTTTATTGTGCCTATCATAGACATCTCAAATTCTTTCTTCATCTCTTCAATGAAGGCTTTGCTCATCCTGTCATCTCCTCCAAAGATGATATCATCCACGAAGATCTCAGCAATTAGATTTCCATCTTTTCCGGTCTTGAGACACATATTGCTGTTGTCCCCGGTTCTTGTGAATCCTATAGTTAGAAGGTATGAATGAAACCTCTCATACCAAGCCCTTGGAGCTTGTTTAAGCCCATAAAGAGCTTTCTTCAATTTACAGACCATTCCATCCTTATGTGCAGATGTGAAGCCTTCCGGTTGTTCAATGTAGACTTCTTCCTCTAGTATTCCATTTAGGAATGCAAACTTAACATCCATCTGGTATACTTTGAATTCTTTCTGAACAGCATAGGCGAGTAGAATTCTTACTCCTTCCAGTCTTGCTATTGGTGTAAAGGTTTCTCCATAGTCCAGTCCAGCTTCTTGGGCGTATCCTTTGCAGACCAATCTTGCCTTATTTCTTATGACTTTTCCATCCTCATTCAACTTGTTCCTGTAGACCCACTTGGTTCCTATGACATTTTTGTCCTTAGGTCTTGGCACAAGTTCCCATGTATCGTTCTTTTCAATCTGCTCAATTTCTTCCTCCATGGCCTTGACCCAATTGTCATCTTCTAGAGCTTCCTTGGTGGATTTGGGCTCTACACAGGAAAGTAAGCAGATATTCTCTCTAGCCTTTTTTCTGGTTAAGATATTTGCATGTTTGTCACCAATTATATTGTCAATGGAATGATATGTGACATACCTTGGAAGAACTGGTCTCTGTTCCCGGTCTGGTTCTTCTAGTTGAGCATTATCTTCATCATGGTTTGGGGCATCAACTTGTTCACCATCTTGCGTTACCCTGTTGGGTTAAGGTACAATCTCCTGATCTAGATGTCTGTCCATGTGTATTTCTCCTTCATCTTCAGTCATTCCTTCGTTGAACTCGAAGGCGTTTCCTTCATTTAGTCCTTCAACACTGTCATGATCATCATGACCGGTTTTCTTGTTTGGTTTTGAAGATTTATCAACTTTTATATTGATGTTTTCAATTATCTTGCCTATTCTTTTGTTCAGACACTGATAGGCCTTGCTTTTGGTAGAGTAACCCAAAAATGTTCCTTCATCACTCTTAGGATCAAGCTTCCCAGAGTACATATCTCTTTTAATGTAACATTTACTACCAAAGATCTTGAAGTAGCCTACACTGGGAGTATGCTTAAACCATAGTTCGTAAGGAGTCTTACCGGTTCCCTTTTTGACTTGAATCGAGTTGAGTGTGCAGACAGCAGTATTGACAGCTTCTCTTCAGAAGTGATGAGGCAGATCCTTTTGAATTAGCAAGGTTCTGGTGCAATCAATCAGCGTCTTGTTTCTTCTTTTTGCTACTCTGTTTTGCTGAGGGGTCCTTGGTGCAGATAGCTGTCTTTTTATTCCGTGCTCACAGTAGTGAGTGAACTCTTGAGAGGTATATTCACCTCCTCTGTCTGATCTCAGACACTTCAAACTTTTACCGGTTTCTTTTTCCACTCAAGCTTTGTAGATTTTGAACATGTGGAAAGCTTCTGATTTCTCCTTCAGAAAGAGTGTCCACATCATTCTGGAGAAGTTGTCTACAAAGAGCATAAAGTATCGGTCTCCATGGTAGCTCTTTGTTCTCATTGGTCCACACAAGTCAGTGTGTACCAAGTTTAGAACATTCTCAGTAGAGAAGGACTTATTGTTGAAAGATGTTCTGGTCAGCTTTCCTAACTGACAATCTTTGCAAATATCTTTGATGGGCTTGGCAATCTCAGGAAGTCCTCTTACCGTTTTCTTTTTGCTCACTTTGACAATATTGTCAAAGTTTATGTAGCAGAGCCTCTTATGCCATAACCAGCAGTTGTCTTCATTGGTCATAAGACAAATTTTGCTTGGTTCTCCTTTGACCGAGGCTATGAGACAAGCTCCTTCCATTGAGTCTAGGTAGAAGAGGTTACCTTTGCTCTGTCTACCGGTTGCAACATGAGTTCCGGATTGATTCTTTACTATACAAGAACCTTGTCTGAATTCCAGCAGGAATCCTTTGTTATTCAGTTGTGCAACACTCATCAAGTTGTACTGATGAGACCTGGATATGAGTGCAACTTCATTTATAACTAGATTCTCCTCCTTTATTGCAACAAATGCAATTTTTGGATCTTCTGAGTCTTCATACTCATTGTTGGTAACTCCTTCCTCTGCAAGATAGCATTCCTTCTTTGCTTTGCTCTTGAACCGGTCTCTTTTATGTTTGGATTCATTATCAAGACACCTTGCAGCAATATGTCCTATCTTGTTGTAGGAGAAGCATTTCAAGGGGAGTTTCCCTTTGTACTTCCCTTTTCCTTTGGGGAATCTCCTAGCGATGAGTGCTTCGAACTCATCTTGCTCCATCTCCTCTGAGAGTAGATTCTCAAGAAGGTTGCCAATCTTTCCAGTAGAGCAATTACCGGTTTCTCTTCCTTTTTTGGTGGAAGAGACGTTGACAGAAGACTTAAACGCTGCTTTCTGAACAGATAAGCTATTATCAAAATTACTTAATTCGAAGGCAGCCGGCTTACCGATTAGGGAGTCTAGGGTGACTTGATCTTTGGTCACCGATCTGAGCTCTTGAATGGCAGAGATCTTGATGACATACTGAAGTCTGAGAGTTCTCAATATTTTGCTAACCACCTCCTCTTCATTGAGCTTTTCTCCAACGCTTTTGATGGAGTTGATCACCTCTTTGATCCGGTTGCTATATTGCTCGATGTCTTGTCCTTCGTTCATCCTCATGTCATCATACTTTCCTCTGAGGCTTTTACCTTGGCTCTTTGAACATTTGGATCCCCTCCATAGATCGTTTGCAACTTGCCCCACATCTTGAAGGTAGAATCAAGATGTTCTATCTCGGCATACACATGATTAGGTAGTGTGCTGGCTATCATGTCCTGAGCAGCCGTGTGCTTGGCTTTGATCTTTTGTTGATCGGGTGTCAGTGTGCCAGTGGGTTCAGTGTAGTCAATTGTGACATGGTTCCAGTATTGATTGCCGTTGGTCTTCATGTATAGCTTTATCCTGCTGCACCAGAGAGTAAAGTTTTCTTTTGAAAACTTTGGTCCTTCCTTTCTCATCATCTTGACTTTTTCTTTGTGCGGTCAAACAGCAAAGATAACAGACCAGAGGCTCTGATACCAATTGACAGTCCCAACCGGTGTTGAGGGGGGAAGGGTGAATCAACGCCTCTTTGAACTTTTTCCTTTTAATTCGGTGAAGTAAACTTACAGCAGACAAGCAAGCAGATTTAAGCAAATAATAACAGTAAGTAAACAATCACACAGTGACACTAGATTTATCACGTGAAAACTCAGTTAGGGTGAAAACCACAGTGTGAGGAGACCTCACAAATTCTGTACTCTTCTGGAGTACGCCCTGTTAGAGCCTTCCTGGTTAAAGGATAAAAACACACTTGCTAGATGTGACCTAGTCAAGGGATTTATTACAATAAGGCTGGTTAGTGCCGGCCTTGTTAGAGGACTTTGAACACCTTACAAGATGCCACCTAGTTAAGGGATTTGATACAAGGGACCTGTTAGAGTCCACCCAAAACACTGATATTTAACTATTATAGTTGCTAGAAAACAATAGAGATTGACCTTTTACAATTTGCTTTGCATAGCCTGATAAGATCTTTGTTTGTGCTCAGCTAAGAATCGTCACCGGTCACAACAGTTGAGTTCTCTACTACTGTTGTGCTTCTCTGCACACACTTCTTTCTCTACTTCTCTTTCTGATTTACCCTAGCTTCTTTTAAGCTTTTCAGGTTCACTCTTTTCTTTGGCAGAATGAAGGCAACTTCTATTTGCTTTGGTCAGAAGAATATATAGGGTCCTGGCCCTAATTGTGCTCATTAAACATGACCTAACTTTAGATCTTCATCGGATACAGTGCTTAGTGGAGTACCAGTTTACTGAGGAAACATCTGATGCATCCCCTTGCTTTATTTGTCTAATGAAGAAAGTAGTAGTTGTGCATCAAGCAACTTTCCTTCACAAAAGATAACACTTTGATTTAAAGCCATTGATCTCGACTTTAAATCCACCAGACTTATCTCAATCCGATCGCCAGTTTTAAAGCCATAGATCTCGGCTTTGAAACCTCCAGACTTGCTTCAAACAGATCATCAATTTAACTCAAAGACTTCCGGATTTAGAGCAGCAAATCTCAGTCAAAGAGTTAGTTAGAACAGTTAGTCTGACTATGACTTCCTCGGTTCATGACCGGAGTCATTAATATACCGGTTATGGTTGAGTTCAGTTCTTCGTGCTGTGAACAGGTAAGAGTCCCTGTTCCTGTCCCTTCCTTGGTTTACCGGTCGCACCGTCCTCGGTTTGCTGTCCCTTGCTTAGCTTACCGGTTGCACCGTCCTTGGTTTGCTGTCCCTTGCTTAGCTTACCGGTTGCACCATCCTCAGTTGTAATTGTTGACACCGGTTAGCTTATTGCTTTATCTGTACTTGTCTACACTGGTTGTAGCATGGTCCTCAGTTGATGCTGGAATCCTCTTTTCCTTTGCTGTGCACATAGCTCGGTGGCTAAGGCTTTGTATAGTGATCCTTCTTTCATATAGATCTCCATGGTTCTAGAGGTGACAAGTCTCTATACTCTCTTTGCCAATTAATGACAACACTAGTACCGGTAGCATGCTTACCGGTTACAACAATATACATATCAATAATATCCAGTTACATCAATGTCCTCATAGAGTGTTCGATAATACAATTACAAATATTTAGAGCTTTGGAATCAATTACGTTGCTTACATTGTGGCATCAAATGAAGAACAAGAAGTACAAGAAGAGGAGAGATGCACTTGTGAACCAACCCACGAATCCAAGCCCACTAGTCCCCAACGGTGGTTTGCGATGCTACTCGACCACATGGAACCCTTAGTTAGGTCCACCCCATCGTGCTCCTGGAGATAGTCACACAACCCAAACAATCATACAAGCTAATAGGCTTACACAAATGCAAAGAATGATGCTATACGCTCAACATGAAGCAACTCAAATACGTAAAAGGCACGATGCAACACCAAGAGAAGAGCCACCATCCACAATGCATCACTATCATCATAGAGCAATAATCAAGCATGGTGCCCTAGCATCAATAAGAAAGCATCATAGAATGAGGGGCACATCCTCAATTGGCAACAAAAAGGGAAAAGAGCCACCAACAAGAGCAATACCATTATTGCCATACGACATTAGTCACAATGCAATAAACAAAATGCTCAAGAAACAATAAATCCATGGGGATCTACTCAATCTACTAGGACCTAGATACTATAGTCCAAGTGTAGGGAGTGTCATCATGTGTGCTCATGAGGATACTACACAAAACCGAGCATTCTTACATATGGACGAGAATGATGATCACACAAGTCCCAACACTACATGTGCAAGCATACCACTCTAGGTAAGAACTAGTGCCTGCATGTCCTCGCATGGTTTTCCAATACATCATTAGCCTCGTAATAGCACTCAGGGCATGTTTGGGGTATGCATTATCTTATTAAGTTTTTATCCCAGGTTTATTAATATGTTATCACTTTATTACAAAACTCCCCCGAACATGATTGCCAAGTGTACCACTTACAGGTCAAGGAAATGAATGGGAACCACCCTCTAAATCCACTTTAGTACCTATATCTAAGATCATCCCATTCAATTGAATGAGGAAACAAAACAAAACACAATGCCACAATTCGCTTGCCATATTCACATGTTTCCAAAATTTTGTTTACAAGGCACTATTGCTCAATGAAACTTCCACTTTCACATTTACTCTCAATTACAAAATGCCACTTTCACATTTACTCTCAGTCTCAATTACTCTTCAGCCCATTGTTTGTACTTCTTAATTTTTGGCTCACATTGTTTGAGCACCTTGTTGACCAACTCATAAGCAAATTTAGAACCATCCCATTCTTGCCTTGAAATCGCTAACAACATAAGCATAAGAAGCTGAAAATGAGCATCACTCTTGTTAATCGTCATAACCATAAAGGTTTCCATAGCTGCAATAACATCTGCATTGTGTTCGTTCCTGATTGCGACCAAGAAATGTTGAAAACTGACATGTATTAAATCATGCAATCCCAAGTCAAGCACAAGATTACACAATCTGATTTCTGCAAATGATTTTAATATGGCAACCCTTCTAGAGAAATGATGACTCCTGATGTTCCTAAGATATTGGAAACTATCAAGGATTAGCTGAAGTACCTCCTTCATTATGTCTTCTTCATAAGGTTCTTGAGGTGCTAAGATTCTTGTGACCTCCATCAAACAAGAAGTTACCAACAACCTTATCTCGCCATTTGAATGCTTCAGCTACTTGTGTTGATTCAACGCAATCACTGTAGGAACAGAGCAATTTGCAACAAATCAGGGGGTGATTGCTCTACAATGGTCAAACATCCTTCCAATTGGATCAAAGTAATGAGATCATTTTCTCTTGTTTGTGATTCCAACCCCAGTTTGCCACGTGTTTTATAAAGTACTTTGGCAAAAGGAGAACGAGTCAAATATTCTGAACCCTACACACTGAAAACATCCACACCTTGTCTGCTGCTTACAAACAACCTGAATCAGCAGTGAACAAATCCCCAGCACAGCAGTACCTTAACCAGAATCATACAATAGCTAGTCATACAGATATTACACAACAACTTCTGCTAAAAACACCTTCCAGCAACACAAAATGGCTCTGCTACGCACTCAAAACCATTATCCACACCTAGGACGAGGACTCAAAGCTTCACATATGATGGCCTGCAGAGAAGAGAAAAAACCACGATACCAGAGATTTGTGTTAACTCCTAACTTGACTGCTATGAATACCCTCTTTTACGCCACAATGGTTCTCAAATGCGTCTCAAGTTATTTATTAAGTCATGCACTATGTATTTAACCTTTGTCAAAGAAAAATGTCGGTATCCAGATTTATTTTGTCATCACACAGAGCTTTAATGTAACAACACCACTCTGTAAAAGCTTTCACGACAATGGCAAGAATAAAATGCTTATATGCACACAAGCTGAGGGCAGTGTTTAAAGGTGTCGAATATGTCAGAGGTGTTTTCAAACTGCAGGAGGATTGGAACCGTCCACTTAATAAAACACAAAATAATATTCTTGAGCACTTAATTATTGCAAAGCAAGCCTGACCCTACTAGAGGTAATCCACACTTAGTCATAAATTTTTTTTGAACCTTTCCTGTAGCTGCCGTTCGAACTTCCCCTGTTTTTTTCTCTTTTATCGTATATGGATTCTATAGAAATGAGGAGTTGCGGTTTGACAATAATCGCTTGTATAGAAAAAACGACATCTAAACCTGAATACTCCCGATGAAAATAAGCTCGAAGGAAATTATTCGGTTTCAGTAAACACCCGAACCAAGGTAAGAAAATCCACATGGCACTCCATCAATAATGATACACTCACGATGGCTGCATATTTACTCTATACCGAGTGAGAGAACACGTACGACAACTTCAGTCACAATTTCTCTGTCCCAGCTCTCTCTCACGTTATTCCAACGCTTTGTTGTGTTGCGGAAAGCTCTAGCACGACAGTTTAGTCACAGCAAAAACAATTATCTGAAAGTGTTGAACCCAATAGAACATCGAGATAGGGAAGAAGTTGACGCTCCCGTGCCCTAGTGCAATTACACTCCAGATCGACAAACTCTTCACTCGGAAGAATACTACAGTCTGATATTGTTTTGTAATGCTCCAACTGAAATACCCCGTGCTCAAACAACTCCCGTTCCTCTTGAATGAGCACTGCTCGTAGGGAATTTGAAGCGACTATTACCCTGTAATAATCGATTTCCGAACCACCAGACGCAAAAGCATGTGATCCTTGTGACTGAAGAAATAATCCAAGTAGCACCCGATATTATATAGCAAGATAGCTAAGGTCCAAATAACATTCACCGCAAAATCTGAATTAGCTTCTGGGCAGTGGCAGAGAGCGGAAAGATTATTTACGCCAAACCTTTGTTATGACTTTTGGAAAGATTATTATATGTGCACCAAATATTAAAATATTTCCAAGACTTAAAAGAGCCTTCAAATGTGTTGTTTATGACACTGGGAATAAAAGGCCGATAAACTTTAGAAGAGTCGGCTCGTCATGTATATATTTATCCCACAAACTACGAACCAAGAATATGAGATTGCCGGACTCCGTGCACAGCAGAATGGAATAAAAACACGGCTCAATATTTTTCTTCAACATTAATAATTATTGAAAGTGGGTCCCACGATTTCAAGTGGTAAGATTTACGGCAAGCATAAATCGAGCCAAGATATAAACTAGCACTTGCATCCGAAGGAGGTGCAAGGGATATGCCGATAGAGATATATTTGTAAGCTATTATAAGTTGGATGTATATTGTAAATTGTGTTCATATTTTGCAATTGTTGATCATTTAAGTAAACAGATATAAGAATTGTGAAACTAAAGTAAACGCACTGCATCATGAGGATAAACATTGAAGATGAAGATGAAGATGATTATATTGATATATGGTGTGCCCATAGAATATAATATTTTTGAAGTAAAATATTTGAAGCATTTACATACAATATTTTTGAAACATGAAAAAATATATTTATTACATATGATGAGTT
The DNA here is from genome assembly GCA_027943335.1 of Chamaecyparis obtusa. NCBI lineage: Eukaryota > Viridiplantae > Streptophyta > Pinopsida > Cupressales > Cupressaceae > Chamaecyparis > Chamaecyparis obtusa. The sequence goes on along the minus strand of BSBK01001043.1, from coordinate 1,813,001 downwards.
TGATTCAAAACTACATAGTTGATTCTTGATAGCAATATCACACATTTGGCCATAGTGATTTGAAGGTTTTTAATTTCTTGGATTTGATTCCTACAAGATGAAACAAGAAGTTAGTGAATTTTTATAAGCAATGTATAAATGGACATGTGTAAAAGGTAACAAATGTAGAAATATGAATATTTTTTATGCAAGGAAAGGAATTAGTAAGTACTTGACATAGTAATATACAAAATACCAACAACAACATATACAAAATGCAGTTGAAACTATAGAAGGATTTTAGATCACATGCTACAAATAACCAAGTTTATTCTTAGTATTGTAAATAGAGTTGTCATTTCAATTTACAAATTATTATTATTTTAATACTAAGTTACTAGGGTTCGGCCCTGGCTCCTCTGAACTGGACCAAGTTCGAACTTGTTCGAAGTTCAGGTCCAGTTCGCCTGTGGGTCCGGGCAGGGTTCGATTTGGGCCTCTTGCATGTTTTCTTATCGCAGTTGTTTTCTTTCTTGGGCTGCATACTACTTTGTTTCCTGGTTCAGCCAGTTTGGGTGTCTTTATATTCTATTTTAACTCTAAATAGATACCAGCAGCAAAGACATCTATGTCTGAATTTGAAGGCAATCTATAATCATTTTACCACAAAGTGCATGATCTCGGATTACTCAGCCTTCCTCTTTTGTACATATGTTCCATGTAAAATATATATCATTAGTAGAAGCATATTGTGTAGTAATTTGTAGTCTTTTGTAACATATTTGATCTTGTTTTGATGAACAGATTGCACAAGCAGCAAACCTTAAGAACTTTGAAATCCTCCAAAAAATAAGTTGATGTTATGATAATTTTAGTTTTAATGTTTTGAATCTTTGATGTTGAACTTGAAGTATATGATGGTATGATCACGATTCATGATGCTATGATTATAAGTTTATGGTGTTTTTGTTGTTTAAATGTTGTTTTTATGATACTATGTGACATTCTAATTTTAACTCATGCTTCTAGGCTTCATAAATATATATATATATATATATATATATATATATATATATATATATTTTAAAATCTTTCATATATTATCGAACCCGTACCCAACCCCTTTTCAAAATTTTCTTGAACTTCGAACCGGTTCTTCGAACCCGAATTTTCGAATCAAACTCGAACCGGTAACTTAGTTTTAATATCTTCTATGAATGTCATTTGATATTTATTTTTAAGTCAAAGACAATGAGAATTTGACTTATCTCTCCATCTATAAGATGTACTTGTGTCAATAATATCACCATTCCTCTCAAAGTTGGTAAATATTAGATTAAGAATATTTTTCTATCAGCATAAATCTTACACCTTTTGCGGGTAGGAATGCTAGGAACAATTAGTATCTATAATGAAAAATGCTAACCAATACTCTTATAAGAAATATGACTATTGGGGATTGTGGCATAATAAAGGGAAAAAGAGTTGTATCCAATACAATATCTACACAATTAACTTACAATATGACTCTTGCGAGAGTAATTAATAAGAACAAAAGCATACAAAGTAGAAAACAACTTTTTGACAGGGCACTAGTGGGAGAGTTTCCTTTGTGGGAGACTATCTTGGAAAGCTTGTATAAGGAGCACATAGATCTCAGACCAAAAATCTGTCTAGTCACCCTCGCTAAAATACATATAATGCGAACCAAAACACTTTTTTTTTCAAATTACTATAATTTTTCACAACTACCTTCCCGCTGGAGAAACACTTACTAAATCCACTAGGGATTTTGGCCCTCTTTGTAAGGGATACCAACGACCGCTTTTTGGCACTCTTGCTATGAAATTAAAGCTTGCCTTTGGTTAACATCCTAGTTTTTTTGTCCTGAATCTGAGCTGCCCTAATGATTGGCTTTCTAGGTTCTGAATGATGTTGTTGATACTATTGAAATCTTGTTCAATCATAGTTTTGTCAAGAAATGTTGTTGATGTTGTTACACATCTATTCCTAACTCTATAATTATTGGAGAGGGCACACTATGGAGTCATTTATTCTTGTGTTTTAAATGTGAAGGATGTATTAAATTGATTGAGGGTTGAGGCAATTCCCTACTTCAACATAGCAAGCTTGGAATTATTGCAATCTTGGTCAAAGGATTGAAATCCAAAGAGTCAAAAATTTGAGAAACAATCCCCTTATGATTTTGTGGTGCGAGGCACCAAATTGGTATAAACTACAATGCTTGGTGGTTATGTAAATACAAAAAGGCTACCTTTACCTTACTGCATGTCTACTTGTTTTGGTATTTATCTATTGAAAATCATGAGCATAATACATGATTATATCATATGAGAGTTAGTTTAATCTGTATCAATTGAAATACAGACCACACAGGGTTCTCAATTGTGTATCAATACTACACTCTAGACCATGCAGGGTCTTAGTAAAAAAGGTACCAAAAAAAAAAGTGTCAATTGACACATTAGTGTTTTCTCTATACATATATACATATTTTCTAAAACATCTTATAACTATCTGATAATTGAAAAAACCTAATCTTCCTATTCATATTCGGTAAATAACTTGTAAATACTTGATATTGTCATAATATTTACTTATCAATCTGCTATCATCTATTAAATTCCCAGCCAAGAGAATGTCAGAATTCCCTACTTTCACTATATCACTCATTGTCATTCAATGGAGGGTCTATGTCTGAAAGATCTTCATTGGAACCCACAAACTCAACTATGAGATCTTTCCCATGGTTAACATGAAATCTTGGACATCTCTAAAAATCTAGGTCTCTTTCCAAAGTTCCAGGTGGATATTTAGTATTATATTTGTTTTGGAATTCAAGATAACCCTTCATGTGTGGAACATTATCTGCTCTGTTGAAGGGAAAATATCTTCCATAGTTAACTTCACAAACCCAACTGTGAGATCTTCTCCATGGTTAACATGAAATCTTGGACATTTCTAAAAATCTAAGTCTCTTTCCAAAGTTTCAGGTGGATATTTATTAGTATATTGCTTTTGGAATTCAAGATAACCCTTCATGTATGGAACATTATCTGCTCTGTTGAAGGGCAAATATCTTCCATAGTTAACTTCATCCTTGTTGAATTCCACAATTCCTTGTTTCAACAAATTTAGAAATTGGTCTTTAGAATTCTCCATTGTGATTGTGACTTGCATAGTAATTTTGGTATTTGATTCCTGCCTCATATCTTAGTAAGCATGTGGGAAGTTCACCATAGCAAATGTATTGTAAAACATAGGGTGACATAATATGATGGTAGATTAATGAAATAGTGTGAAAAGGCATGTTAATGGTGATTTTGGAGTTACATTTGTCTTCAATTGATATTACTAGATTATATGATAAATAAATGTTTGCGTACATGCAGATATGTTAGTTTTACAATATGAAGCATTAATGATTTAACTGGAATATCAAGGAGAAATTTCTTCTTGTCTAGGAATTGATGACACGTTCACATTTGTTTGTGATTGGTGTGTTAAGGAAACTTTGAGGTAGAGATGTTAGTTTTACAATATGAAGCATAAATGATTTAACTGGAATATCATGGAGACATTTCTTCTTGTCTAGGAATTGATGACTCATTCACATTTGTTTGTGATTGGCGTGTTAAGGAAACTTTGAGGTAGTGAATTTGTCATTTCATAGATGATAATCGAATATCCCACAGTGACACTTAACAAACTCATTTATGTTAGTTAACCATTACTCGATATGCCTAACTTTTGAACAATCTCCTTTACTTTTTTCTTATCACATTCATTGCTTTTACACTGTTGGGAAGCCACTGTTTTCTTTTGAGACCAACTTCTCCTCTCATCTCTCTTTGAAACCCTAGAATTGTCTCCAATAGATTGAAAAAATAGGAGAACATCCACCATCTTGAATTTCACAATGAAATACTTGCCTTGCCTCTGCACATTTGAATATGTGCCCCTTCCACACTCGACTTGCAAATCCATCCCAACCATAGCTGAATTTTTCAATCGAAACCAGGATATCTTCAACATAGTAGCAGTTTTGAGAAAACTAGGGAACTGGGACTTAACCACATTAATATTACCCCACTACAGAGATCGTTTCCCATCACCAACCTCATGCTATCTAACCATATCTAAACTTCGAGGAACATGGAGGGGAAGCAACTGGGCCTTGTAGAACAAATTATCTGCAGAAAGAATGGATCGATTTGTGTTGGGAGGATCAATGGAGTTTGAAATAGAGAAACTAAATCTCAATTATTCTACATCTTTAACATCATTTTTGCATGTACTACAATTATTCTTGAAGGGACAATCACATTCCAAAGGCAGAGTAATATCTATTTCAAACAATGGGTTATTGTCATCTTCATGTGGTTACTCTCGAGAATTATCAACCTCAATAGAATTGTGTGAGAATGAGTGATTTTATTGGGTCTCCAAACTATATCTAGATACAACATTATCAACAATTTCCTGGGGTTTAAGAAGCTCGTATTATTTATTATCCTCTACGGTTGAGCTTATTGAACCCCAAGTTGGCTTTGTATTAGATACAAACTTGCATTCAGGCTTTAGCATAGGTTCATGTTTGTTCAACACATAGAAGTTGAAGCCCTCTCTTTTCTGGTCAACCCTCCCTAGTCATGAATATTTGTGATCCCAGTATATGGATCCATCAAGACAAACAAGGCATTCCAATACATTTCATATATGTCTGGCCCAAAATGGATCTATTATTTCTAATATAAAAAGCCTTATTTTCAGGTATCCAATTCCACTTCTAATCTATATAAACATGACACTAATTGCCCATTTATTCCCAACTAACTCTAACTGACTCATAGACCATCATCTGATTCAATGCCCCATAAAAGAAATGCGAATAGATTCAATAAAATTTTATTTTACACCATTTGAGGTCGTGTGAACCAGCATGCTGAAAAGCTTGTATTATTACTAGAACAAGCATACTACCCACACAATTATTGAGAAAGCCTTAAAAAGAAGGATTGATGAAGTATTTCTTAGCAGAGAAGGGAAAAAAGGAATTGACATTGATAACCAGGATTAACTCAAATTGAATTTACACATAAATTGCACAAAGAACAAGTGAGAGGTTTTATGCACAACATCCTGTTATTTCGTATAGACAAGATTCTCCAAAATCGCAACAAAACAAGATTCAAGATCCCAAACACAATACAACAGACCATTAATCTATGATTTAATATCTCCCCAGATGGGGATTTCCAGAAATTAGAAAAGATGAAAATCGTATTTACATAGTTATAGTAAATCTAAGACAACAGATCATTAATTTGTTGCTCAGGCCAGTAAATGAAACTGAAAAGTAGACATGGGAGGAGATAATGCAGCCATGTACAGGGTCGTTCTTCCAAATTCATCGACTTGTTTCACCATTTTTGGCCTTTGTTCTATGAGCATTATAGCTACACCTAAACAATTTAAATCACAAACTATAAGCTAAGATAGACCTTCCCAAAAATATTGAATCTCACAGCCATTCCATTGCAATGGATCTAATGCCATCTTTGCATACAAATCAATGTATCATTATTTCTAAAATTTTCATTCTAAATATGTTAATTTTCATGTATCGTAACCCTAAATTCAGAAACCCTATAAATATCGAATCATTAAAGAGGGCTATGTAAATAGGAGCGTAAGAATTGCCTGTATGTCGATGGAAGATGACAAAACAGAGTGGTGTTCGACCGTCAGATCTCTTCGTGGTCGTGTCGGAAGTCATGAAAGGCAATAATTTCTCAACAATATTACAATGGCTGCCCTCACAAGCTTCAAGCAGGGCAGTTTCACCGGTATCATTTAATGCACCGACAAGACCTCTATCATGATCATACTTCAGTAATACTTCCACAACCTTCTCATTTCCCCCCTTTGTAGCTTCATGGAGAGCAATATTTCCCTCCCAATTCAACGCACTCAAAATATCACCAGCCTCTATATCTCGTTTGAATTGCCGAAGCAATTCTTGCACCATTTTTGCATGGCCATGAAAGGCAGCCAAGTGCACAACATTATTTCCATCTGAATTTTTTCCCCTAAGAAATTCGTACCCTGCTACCGAATTTCGATTAACCACTTGGAGCAACTTTTTAATGAAGCAGAGATCACCGTAAGAAATTGCTATATGTAATGCAGAATTCCCAAAAGGGGTGACCTCATGGAGAACATCAAGCTTATCCCTGAGCAACTGGTTAAGTGTGTGCACGTTGCCCACCATAGAAGACCTGTAAAGCCAACTATCCATTCCTTTCAAGAAATTATCTCTAAAATATTAATGACGGCACTGCAATGGAGCTTTACAGGCTGCTTGACTCCCCTACTGTCGACAGAGTTCTCCAGAAGCGACTCCCTTATGAACTCACTTGGAAGAACTAAACAAAGAGGGCTCTAATAGAGCATGGATGGAAGTGAAGTCGTGAAACATAAATCCTCATATCCTGAATTTGTTATTTAAGCTGAAGGTGGTATTCCCCCAAACCGAACATTGATTGATTTAGATTTGTAAATCGGAGACAATAAATCGCAATCCTCCGTCAATCGCATGAAAAACAATGAGCTCTGTGGCCGCTCCCCTGTGCTGAAAGCTTTGTATTTTTCCCTCTTCATATCTATGAAAGATTTGATCTGATTGCATATTGATTCAAAGATCTGATTTCTTCGAGATAAGATTTGATTTGATCATATCAATGATTTTCTCGTTGATTGAAAACAATTCTTGAAAAACCGAAAACTACCAAATAAATTACCACCTGGATTAGCAGCATCAGATGGGTATTGAGTGAAACCTCACGTAATATAGCCTATCGGCTAATAAAGTTCGCAGTGTAACTCACAACTCACGCCACATATTATTTTTTTCATTCAAATACGCCTAGGAAATTAGCCCAAATCTTGTTTTCAACCTCTATCAAAAAATAATCTTTATATTCCACTATAACCGTCCAAAAATTTAATTAGGCAATCAAACTGCACCTTTTTGTTGCTTAAAAAACCTCATAGGCTGGCAGAAAAACCAGCTCTGTAATAGTACTGAAATATCTCTCTCCAATTTAACTAAATAATCTACAAAAATTTTAACAGTAATTTGTATGCAACTGATTTCAAATAATCCAACAAAATTATATTGAAATAATCCAACAAAATTATTTTAAATATCATAAATATCAGAGATTCTGAAATGAAATATGAATATTGCATTTAAATCTTTAGTTGAGCAACAACAAAAAGTTCAATCCCAGCCATAGATATTACAGTCAGATTGGATAACTAGAAATATGAATCTAGCATTGTTGAAATGAATCTAACATTCGTTTTTAAAGCCCAATAGAGTAACTCTTCATCCCTCTTCTTTCTTTTATCCCCTTTTAAATCTCATTTTTTAAAAATTAAAATTATTTTATTAATTTTTATTAAGCTCCAAATAAGTCATTTTAATACTTTATAAAATTATCATTTAATTTCTAATGTCCCAAAAAAGGGACATTACAGAAAACACATTTTTTGGTGGTGGGGTTAGTTGTCATTTGTACTAAGCTCTCTTGTAGAGTGCATATGTGAAGCAACATGGGATGTAGGGTTGCATGGTTATCCATTATGCTTAGACACATAGATGATGCATTGGAGGAACTTGATGTTCCAAAAGTATTCACACATAATCTTTAAGTGTTGTTGAATAATACATTGAGTGTGTAGGTTGGTTTCTTTTCCCTTATAAAAGTTTTTCCTAGCTATATGTTGTTGTGTACTTATGATATGTCTTTATATGTGCATTGTAGTTATTCTATTAACTTGTATGCATGCTTTTTTCTCACAGGATTACGTAGGAAATTGTTTAATCAATCTAATAAATTTCTAACAAGGATTACCACAATTTAAACTTGATATAAACAAACTCCTTTGAGGACTAGGTATTCCAAAAAAAATATATCAAGGGATGAAAAATGGAATGTAGATTGACATATTTCTAAAATGTATCAAGGGATGGAAAATGAGATATTTAAAGAGGCTTTGAATGGGAAGAATGACCAAACTAATAAAAAGATAGGAAGCTGCAAATCAAAAGTAGCGGCTTGAATCTACAACAAACTTAAGCATATTGTGGCCACAATAGATATCATGATGGTTGTTATAAGAAACAAAATGATCTAGAAAAATGAACCAATATGCTACATATTTTAGGAAACTTTAGAAATATTGTACATCATATAAATGGTTGTATAAAATTAAAACTAGTAGAAATATGCCTATTCTATTCGATGAAGAAAATACACATGAGATTGAAAAATGCGTATTCTATTGGATGAAGAAAGTGCATAAGAGATTTATAGGAAAACTATTGGAAGGTAGTGGTCAAGGGCTATTGTACCTTGGGTTACAATAGTTGGGAATGCTTTGAGTCTAAAATTTGTAGACAATGAATATGTACATTTGTTTGACACAAACAATTATTCATGTATTTTTTCATAAATGTTTATTGTTTTATTGAATTTGTTTCTTTCTTTTTTAGCTAGGAGTTTTTTCATAAATAAATTCCAGCTATATGAGATACTTGGTTATTCATGTATTTTTTCATAAATGTTTATTGTTTTATTGAATTTGTTTCTTTCTTTTTTAGCTAGATGAATTCCAGCGGTATGAGATACTTGGAAATCATTTAGATTTGATGGGAGTTGGAAATGCTTGGCAAAATCAATTTCCTAACTTTAGTTCAAAATTGGTTACGTGAAACCCTTATAGGAGCCACTTTGATGTGATATTTGTTTTTGTTTTCAATGTGCTTTTTGTTGGCACTAAACAATTTCTCTAGTAATTTGACATTGGATAAAAGTATAAGGGAGGATTATGGTCTTTTAAGGCTGATGCTGAAATTTTGATGTATATGTATTTGTCAATTGTTTGTCTTCATAGTCAAATTTACAGTATATTTTTTGTATATGTATTTGTCTATTTGTCTTCATAGTCAGATTTATAGTATATTTTGTTCTATTTTTTTTGGCACAAAATGACATTTTTTGGGCACAAAATGACATTTTTTGAGTTTGCAAATTGCATAAGTTGGCACATCTTATCACATTTTGTATTATAGATTACTTGATTTTATTTAAAACACTTAAAATCATAGAGGATCATATTTAGTATATTTGATGTTTGCAATGTAATATATGTTTAACTACTTGCAACTTAGTATATTTGATAATTTAGAGTGTTTGATAAGATATATTATGTTCTTATTGATGAGCTTTGTAATCCATAGGGGCACAAGATTGTTGATTTATCAAACTTCCCTAATCGGGAAGCCATGTGGCATTTAGAAGTTATTGAGGCATATGAGATGTTTTACAAGTCATCCATGATTGAAGGATGACTTCCATTCTTGGTACTTATGATTGTATCAAATTTTTGTTGTATTTTGTAATGATACCGTGGTTATGACATATACTTGATTTATCAAACTTCCCTAATCGAGAAGCCTTGTGGCATTTAGAAGTTATTAAGGCATATGAGATGTCTTATAAGTCATCCATGATTAAAGGATGACTTCCATTCTTGGTACTTATGATTGTATCAATTTTTTGTTGTTGTGGTTATAACATACACTTTTACTTTTATCTATGCCATGATTAATTTGTCCCAACATTGTTATCCATGCCCTTTCATTTTGGTTATTTTTTCAGGTAGCATATACTCTTAAGAGATCAATGGTTACCACTCTTGCAATGTTGCACTTGAATTCTCTTTTATATAATTGAAAAACATATACAATGTGTGGAATTAAGATACAAAGAATAGTAGACCCATGAATTAGGTTTATGTGGAGAATGTTATATTTTTCTAAGAAAACTCAATGGAAAAATATTGCAACTCAATTCCCTTGCAAACATGTAATTCCATAAATGCTTACTAAGGTTTTCCTATAATTACAAAATGGAAAGAAAGTTTCTTGTGTATTTCCTTGCAACAATTAGTTGGTCTTCTCACTATTGTCAAAATAATTGCCCCCCACCTGTTGGTACTAAAAAATACAACATGGGTTTTTGAGTACCTTGTTAAAAATTTTGCAGTTGAAGCCCTTTAAGTGCTTTTTGAGCCTATTTGCTCAGATGAGATTATGAAGTTCTCCATGCATGTCAAGTGCTTATCATTCATGTTTAGACATTTGAAGACATCCCAGGTCGTTAAGTTCAAGTTTCAAGTTGTTTCGTGATGTCTTGTTTTGAGCACTTGTCCCAATTTTGCATTTTTGCCTAAGTATCAATTTGCTGTAGCAGGCTCTGTTTGCATTGTGATATTTTATGTCCTGTTAGGTTTCGTGGCTCGCCACTTTGGAAATGTTTTAAATGTATATCAGAGAGCTTATGTTTCAGAGGTCAGTCCATTTCAAGTCCATTTGGTCAGTTTGCTAAGCACATTCCGTTTGCAATTTCTATCAGTATGCCAAACTGTCAAATGCATATTTCATTAAGTTGCCCACTTTGGGGGTGTATATCTTTTGCCCAATGATTGGTTATGACATGCTGGTTGTGGCATCGTGGTGTAGGCATAAGAGAGAGTCATCTTGCCAATTTTTAGCCCTCCATGTGCCCGTTTGACCTGTTTGCCAGTGTCGTTCCATTTGCAATTTATTAAAATTCTCTAAGGGTGCATTGTCCAGTTTTATGAGTAGCCTACTTTGAGGCTTTGTATTTTGTGCCCTGTGCGAGGTCCGACATAATTGAAAGTTGTTTCATGTTGTAAACTTGGAAGACTACTTGTCTGATGATTTTCAAGTCCCTGCCAATCCGTTTAATCACTTTACTAGGTCAATTCCAAACCCACTTTATGCACTTTTTCACTGTTTTAATCTTGAACATTTCTAACTGGCTGACTTTGGCATTTTATTGAGATCGATATTTCAACTTTCGGATGAAGCTAGTTATGGATCCGTGTTCCTTATGTGAGGGTGAATCAATGCTCAAGTTGTTAGTCCCTGAAAGTTTTAGCGGGTGAGTTTTTAAAGCCAGTTCCGGAGGTGATTTAGGTGATTTTGGTAATATGGGCAGAATTGGTTATCTAATGTTTCTAAGTGGCCATGTTTGATTGTTAATAACTTTGGGCTCTAATCTTCTGGGAAGTTATCCTTCAACCGGCGTGCTGTAATGTTGGAAGTGTACTGGTGTTCTCGGTGGCGTGTTCTTGTGAGGCCGTTCGGTCAATTTTTGAAGCCATTTCTTGAAGGCCGGTTAGTGTTATGGGGATGATTTGCAGTGGCATAGTGTTTTCACTATTGTGATTGAAATGATTGATGGGTCATTGTCTGATTTTTCCAAGGGATTTCCATTTTGGGCGGACAAGAGCTAGTTGCGCACTACAATTGCAAAATGGAGCAATGCAAGGGAAAGAAGGCAGGCTGTGAAAAGGGGTTGCCAGTGCTATTTCAAAGTGAGATTCATAATCCTAAGACCCCTAAAAATTATGCATAGTTTTGATGAGAAAGACATGAAGATATAGAGGAGTACAATTCAAAGGCATGAAGGGTGGAATGAAGGAAGAATGATGAATTTGAAAACTTGAGAGTTCAATGATTCTAAGCCTAAGATAGACAAAACCAAATGAGAGTGGAGAATCAGTCCTAGGGAGAGGGCGGATTCTACCCCCCACTTAGGATTCTCAACCCTAGGAAGGGTGAGAATTCCACATCTAACAAAGCAATGAATCAACCTCACTCAAAATTGAGACCAAATAAGGAACATACGGGTAATGATGAGATGCTTGATTAGATGGGCATTGTGAAAAGATGAAGAACGTAGGAAGCGAAAATCCTAGAGAGGAGGCCGGATACACCTACCGCCTAGGTTTTCAAATCTCTTGAAACACCTAAATTCCACCCAGCTACAAGAATAAAATCCTAGCATATGGGGGATTTTTGCCTTGCATTAATGGTGATTAAAACATAGACTAAGCCTTCAATTAGCACAATGAAGAAAGAAGATAAAGGATGATAAACATGTGTAAAATATTGATAAAAGAGATGAAAATCAGATCACTTTGGCCTTGACGTCTCTCGAAATTGGATGATTTCACCCTCAAACTTAGACTAAATCAATAAGGAATGAGGTGTGAATGCTTGGTATTTTGATGAGAAAAGCATGCCTCCACCCTTCTCAACAAGGTCAACTAGTATGAGGAAGTAAAAGATTAATTTTAAATGATTTTATTGGCCAAAAGGAGTCCAAGTTAGCCTGATCATAGACACACCTCTTCAAATTGTGAGTTGCCTATTTAAGAGTATCAAAGGGAATTCCTTCTCAACACAAGACAAGCAGATTTATCTTTGCAAAAAACAGTGAATTCTCCCTTTCTAGCAGCAATTTAAAGGGCAGCGACTCCCTTATTAGCATCAAATTCATCCTTGTTAGCAAGTTGGTGATTCAAAGGAGACCAACGATGAACACTAGTGGGGGCCTCACGTGTTATGACAAAGGGAACATGCTAGAAATGTGGAGGGCTAGCGTGAGAAATAAAATGGTGAGTGCCATGCATTGGCATGTAACTCACACGGTCATTGGATGGCACTAGCATGGCAGAATAAGGAAAATGCATGTGCCATAGGAAAGAGCACCACATTTAAGATCAATGCAGTGACTGTGCAGTACATTTGGGCTCACGCAAGTGGCAAGGAAAGCCTCATGCAATACGTGACATCTCATTAGAGCGCTGCTTGCGTAGAATGGGGATGCTTGCACAAACAATGGTGAGTGTTGCATATGCAGCAAGGAGGTTCATGATAAATGGTGTGACCTGCATACAAAACAAGAGGGAAATCAATGCAATAAACAAATGAAGCTAAGTGAGGCCAATGTATCTGCCAGTCAATGGTGGATACGCAATAGTGTTTGGTGCATAGCACTCACGCAAAATGTGAAAGGGGGATGATTGACAAATAGAGAAAAGGCCTAGGATAGTTATCCCGCATGTAGCGAGAATTGGTTTTTTAAAATGTTTAAGTAAGCCAGCGCTTAGTTTGAATGTAAATGAAGAGCCAAGAGGCTCTTGGCGGGCCCTTGGCTGGAGGACTTAGTGCGTGGCGGGTCCCACAAATTTTGAGGTGAAATGCAAGGAAGACTTTAAAAACCTCAAAGACATTGTCCCATATTGATGCCGGAATGGGCATTTAAGGTAAATATATGCAAGTCCACTCACTAATGAAGTAAGTCAAAGAAGTGGAGGCTCTGTCCACGCACGCAGGTGATTGGTGCCTTGGTTTTCATGTCTGCGGGCCCGTAGGTAGGAAATTTTGCTGAGTAGTGGCACGCTGACTGGGCGAGGTTGACACGTGGCAGATGTTCACTGAGTCGCTAGAGCAGAGCGGACAGTTAGAGAAAATTTGGAGATCTGGAGGTGGCGGTTAGCTAACCGCCAGTCGCCCAGTCGCCAGATGCTAGCGGTTAAGTCGCTAGCATCTGGAGATTCAAAGATAGCCTAGTCGCTGAGTCTCCCAATGGTTCGCGGTTAGGAGATAACATTTAGAGAATTAGAGGTAGCCGCTAGTCGCCAGTTCTCCAGATCGTTGACAGTCAAGCAAAAACATTTGGAGATTGGGAGAATGGGCTCAGTCGCCCATGCTCCAGATCTGACCCGTGGTTAAGGCTGGATTCCGAGATTTAGAGAATGACTTATTTGCCCAGTCATTGAGCTTAACCATGGTTAGTCGCAGAATTTTGAGATTATGAGAATGCATGTGGTCGCTAGATCTCCCAATGGGGTGGTTAAACCTGAGGTTAGTCCGAGCAACGAATCATGGCGTGACAAGTGTCCAATTTTGGTGCTTCCTTTGGTCATGTGCAGAAAATGGTTAAAAATTGCAGATTTAAAAGAATTTAAAAAATTGATATAGTCCAGACTATGGGAAAAAATCCAAAAATTTAAATGATAGAGCTGCTCACAAATTAATAGCTTGGAGATTCAATTTTTGTCAGAACATATAAGTGTTATATGTTTTCGGAAATGGGAAAAGACAAGAAATCCATTGGCAATGATGATTTTTAGTTTCAGAGTGATGGGAAAGAGCAGTTCAGGTTTGAAATCTGAGGATCAGAATCAGATCAGTTTGGGAAATGATTGTAGAGGGTGGATCAGTTGGAGAGAATCAGTTGCAGGGCAGATGCGAGGAATGTTGAAAATATTTTGTGCTAAATGGACAACTGTCAGTTCTGAGTAACTGACTTTCATTTGCTATATCTTTGTTTTTCTCTGATTTTGTAAAGAATGTTGAAAATTTATGTTGCTAGGATAGCTTCCAGGCTTTCGAGTCGTATTTTTGTGTTCATGGTCTTGCAATGTACAGTTTTAGATGAATTTTAATGAAAACAATGGAATCCTTGTTCAATTCTTGTTTGATGTCTTTATCTGCATTGTCTTAATTCTTGTATATTGACTTGTAAGGCATGTTAATAGACTAGTTATAAGGTATATGTGGGTTTGAATTTGAGTTTCTTTCAAGGAGAGAATAAATATTGATTTCAAATTCTGAGAATTCTAGGTTTGCATATGAATTTGATGTCTAGGTATAGAAATGAGAAGAATGGTTTGCAAGACATTTCATTCGGGTTTTTGAGTTGGGAGATAGGGTTTTCTGGAAATGCACATTTGTATGACTCTGTTGCCCAATAGATAAGGCACTGGTCTGTGCTTGACTAGTAGTTTTCTTCATCAAATCATAATTTCAATTCATTTTCCTTTTCCTGTTTAAAAGCATGAATGTTCAGAATCTGTATTGAATAGTACAGACATTGTTGTCGATTCCTTGTAGAAGTGAATCTGATAGGTTAGCCTGCCTGAGCCTCCTGGTTCGAAGATAAGAAGGGTGAATATCCTTGTTGTTACTATCCACTGATTTTCATGTCTGCATAAGGGGTTTCAATGAGAGAGTGTTCATGTATGCAGATTTAGTATGTTTTAGGTACACCCGCCTGGGTCTGTGGAGACCAAAGTGTAGGAGGATTAAATCCTTGTCAATTAGCCTTTTCCCTGTAAGAATTTGGAATTGGGAGTCTAAGAGTCAAGCTTAATAGCTATATGGTGATTCTACATGAAAAAATGCTAACACCACCGCCCCCCCAAAAAAAAACAAAACAAAACAAAACAAAACAAAAAAACAAAAAAAACCTTTCATGGAGACCTATGCATAGCTGACTTAGATTGAAACTCTCATTATTTTACATCTTATATGTAATCTTCATCTTGTCCATATTTGTTTAGAGACATTTCCATGCATACACTCTCAAATTGCTTTAGTAACATGTTTTATTAGACAAGGACTTGGTGCATTAGCTTGCTAATTGGAAATGGGGTAGCTTGATATGAATGATCATGTTTTTAAAATTTTCTTGTGTCCTTACATTTTTTTTCCATCACCTTGTCTCGTCACCTATACTTTTAGTTGTCTTAGTATACTTCTACTAATTCTTATACAATTGATTGCATGGTCTATATTTGATCAATTTGTCCCTATTCATTTTAGTTGAGATTGTTTTTTGATGTTTGATTCAACTCAATAAAATGACTATTTAGTTTTTTCTTCTAAAAGAAAGTTGATTAATTTGACCTTAGATGACAAAATAATAATAGTGTAAAAACACTTTATTATAAATTTGAGGCTTTTATGCATTATTTTCCTAGGCATTGCCTTGATGTTTCAAATAATCTCAAATTTTGCCTTGTCCAAAAACAATAATAAACCCTTCATTGAATACTCAAATTTGATTTTGTTCAATCTATTGGTCAACAATCCCATAAGACGATGGGGTATTTGCTAAAGTTAAAATAAAATAAAGTGACAAATATGCTCTTCATAAATGGTGTTTTAGACAAAAATAGAGGGTTGACACCTCTCAAAGTTTCCCCTATCATTTATCTACCTTCTTACCATATGGTGCTAACATAAATGAACTCTTAAAAGAGTCTATGTGACACATCTTACCAACATATTTTGTGATGCTCAAGTCAAAGTGAATAACACAGTTTATATGCTCAAGGGTGATGACATATGCCAAATTTTTGCCACTTCTGCCCATAACAATGCTAGAACAAAGAGTGGTGAAATGCTGTAAGATTTGAGAAACTCTTGACATTCATTTCCAAGATATGATCTAACAAACATAGTGCTTAAATGTACAACTAAACTTTAAGGTTGACTTAACATATTGATGTTGCATGTAAGCCAGTTGTGAACCAAAGCAAAGAAAGGTTGAAGGTTCTCGTTGGACCTATGATCATTGACTATTTTGACATTGGGTTTGTACCTACTATTAAATATGGAAAAAATAGAAGACATGGACATAGTTTATAAAAGCTTTCAAAAGATTATACACGATAGCGTGTGCTTCTATTTCCATTTTGCTTTATAATACAACACCTTTTTCAACTGTTTACATGTTCTATGTTATAGGAGGGTTGGTATACCTCCTGTCACCACTCCTTTACATATACAAACAATTTTAACAATTCATACTACAAAAAATCTCATACAACCATTATATTATCCTACATATGGTATTCTTAAAAACAATAAAAAACCTAATTATGCAATATCCCTAATAGAGAAGGCATGTCTAGGAAATGATTATGATTAATGGTTTGTAACCCTTGAGTGATGATGGCATATCATGCTTCAACAAATATCTTTTGCATATGCCAAAGACTAATTGCAACAAGGTAAATAAGAGCTCAAGTGAATACTTTATTATGAAAGAAAGAGGACCCAACATTGATTAAGAACAATCATAGAGAATTTGATGGTTTTTTCATCCTTGTTGTCATGTCTTTTATGATGCAATTGGATATATGCATGTGACATAATTCAATTCTATCACATTAGGTAAGTTTTGTATATAAAAGTAGAGTAACTCTTTTTAAGAATATTTAATCCTTAGAATTTTCTAATTCTTCAAGGTTTTAGTGGTTCTTAGCCTTAACATATGCATTTTAATAATTTGGTATTGCCTAGCCTTTAGAAGTATATAAAGCTATGTGCATTTAAAACACAATTAATATTAGATGGTTTTTTTCTCCACTAATTGTCTCAAATTTTCTACAAATGGTTAGTTTACTTACACTTTTAATTATTACCTCCTAAATTAAAGGTGAATTGTGCTTAATTTTAACATAATATCTCATTGGTAAGGTGTATTTTGGTATCTTATTCTAATGGAGGGGTTCTAGATCAATTATCTTGCCACATTTATTTTTTTTGTTTTGGTTTCAACTTAGTCTTTTTTTACTCACCTTATGCATTTTGCATATAATTGAGAAAGGGGAGCCAACCCACTTCAGATGTTTAAAGATTAAGAAAGTATCTTAGAGCTTACCAGTAATGTTATCATTATTAAATGTAATGCCCCTCCCATAGTCTGATTTTCTATAGGTTATGATTATTTTAGAATGATGAATTATATGTTAGGATATCATTGATGCTTATGGTTTATTGACCCCATACTTGCATGTGTATGGTTGGTGTGTATGTTTTATATTTTTGTTTGATGTGCTTGATGTGGTTGAGGGATGAAGTCGTAGTTACTTGCTTACGAGATCCACACGATCGACCGATCCCCACCATTGCTTGTTTGTATTTATACATGAATGTACATGCTTGTCTTTTATGTAGGTTTGCAGGTACCGGGCATCAACTTGCCTAAATTGTTAGGATGAGCGTGCCCTATCACAAAATCTCAATGGTAAGAGAGGGGGAGATAACATACAAATCCAAATCCCAACCCTAGTCATTGATTGTCTTAAATATTGGGCAAGTATTTGTTTCTACCCATTCGAATTCATCAAAGTGACATGAATTTATGAGCCCTTCCTTAGTGTTTGTTTGATATAGAGTTAGTAATTTTTTGAATTTTGGGAGTCAAGTGGATTTACTTGTGTGAATTATGTGATTTAACTAATTAAGTTAGGAGTATTTTTGAGATTTGAATATTTATATTTTATGAATGTGATAATATTAGATATCGAGTATGTTTAATTATTAAGGGTAATTAAACACCTTCGTTAATTAAATGATTAAGTTAAAGGATTTAAATTTGGAATTAGAGAGTTTAATTAATTATTAAATCCTAATATAAATTAAAGGGCATAGTTGATTTATTTAATATTTAATTTATTAGTTTGCATAGTTATTTTGTGATAAAGTATTTGTTGTTTAATTAAATAATTATATGCAATTTAAGTTGCACATTTGGTTTAAGTGAAATTGAAATTATAATTAAAGTTAAAAGTTGAGTTAGAGTTTTACTTAAAAGGTGCATTATTTACTTTTGAGTTATTTTATCATGCAACTAGAGAGAGAGAATTGAGTTCTACTTTTGAGTTTGCATGTTTTAGAAACCCTAGGAGGGATAGATTTTCTTTATGTAAGGATTTTGGGTATTATTTTCATTACGTCTATCAGGTTTTGGAGGAGCTCTGGAAGTGTTGGAAGATTTTTGGGAAAACTTGTTTTGGTGGACATTATTTTCCGATTGTTTAAAAGCTTGGATTTTGAAGGTTGGCTTGTGATCTTCTTGACTTCCAATTTTCAGACGTTGGTTGAGGTAGGGTTTGAAACCTTCGTTTTCTTTGCAGATTTCTATTTTGAAAAAATTGTATACTTTGTGTCTGAGATTGTTGGGTGAATGATTTGTATTTGGCTTCTGTTTTATTTTGAGTTATTGTTGTGAAAATTGAATTGAATTGATGTTAGATTGATATGGTATTTCATTTTGGGTGTTTTGAAAACCATAGAATAAATCTTAATAAAATTTATACATTTTTCTCAATATGTTGTAAAAGATTGTTTTTTAGGAATTGCATGTAAAATTTGTAATTTAACTTTAAAATTAGTTTAATTTAATTTCTTTTTTTAAACTAGTTTAATTAATGTTTAGTTAAGTTAATATTTAAGTTAGTTATTTTAAATTGTATTTATTATTAAATATTAATGTTTAATAATCAAATTTTTTTTGCTTAAATAATTAGTCAATTTATAGATATGTATTTGGTTACTTAAATATTGGTTTTATAGTTTTATGGGTAGATGACTTATCACATGTATGGACATGAATTGTTGACATTTTTAATCGTTATTGGATAATTTTATTTGTTGGGAGTTTTGAGTTGACTTGGGGAAATTGGTTGACCAGAGGCTTTGGGGTCTTTTCCTATGGTTGTTTGTATGTTTTCGTGGTTATGCATTATGACGTTATATCATGTCGATCATTTATGTCTGTATTATGATGTTTTGGTTTTGACTTTGATTATTCTACCCAACCTGGTTTTGTGTCAAAGCTTGTAATTTATGTGAGCACTTTGAGAGTGCATTTATGATGTCATGGTTTTGAGAACCAGTGCATGTTCCTTACGTTTTGTGGGAATCAAAATTTGATCAGCATACTTTACTGAGACCTATGTGATTATTTATGCTTGTGAGCCTAGGGGAGGTTAAATAGGTGCATTTTACGAGAGTGGCTTACAATAGGGGTTCGGGGCCCAAAGAGGTCAATACCAGGATAACCTATTGTAAGTTGATTAATAAGTGATAACCTAATAATAAAACATGGGGATAACATTAAAACAAGATTGATTATTGATGCCTCGCCCGTGCCTTGAGTGCTTGTATAGGATAAGGATGGGAATGGGATGATACCTAGAGAGTAGGTATGATTATAATTCCTCGTCTTCATGAGAGGGTATTCTGGTTCTGCATGGGTCATGTTGAGAGTCTAGGGTCCTAAGTGGCTAGTCCAAGGTAACTCAACCTAATAAACGCTTGAGGGTCTGGGGTCCAGAGAGACCAGTCCAGGGTAACTCAAGTAGTTGTCCATGTGATGACATTCCCATAGTATGTAGCCTAAGTCTCCATAGTTTCTACTGTTTAGGCTTAGAATTGTCACCCTAACTTAGGCATTAGGGGTGCGCAAACATTTCTATCACAACAATGGAAACCTCCTCAAGTTGTGGGTGGACTCTGATTAAGGAGGAGTCTCCAGATTCTAGGCCGGTTCTTATCTGATTTGGGATATCACCTCCTAATTGAAAACTTGATTGCGAAAACGGGAGAAAGAATTAAAATTGAATGGTAAACGGGGTGATACACCAAAACTTTCTCTAGATCTATCAGGATCTTCCAACCAGCATCCACAACTACAAAATTATTGAGTTGCATTTATCATTATCTATTCAACATATAGGCTGACATCTATCTACTATTAGGGTTCACACCACTAACAATAAAAACTATCAACAAACATACATATCCCGCAAAAGGTCTATTTCTGATAGCCTAGAAAGGAATCGAAAATAATTCACTTTACCAGATCACACAAAATATGCAACACTTAATGCAGAAAAGAAGAATAGGACTGGATCCAATACTCAGAAATTGATGCAATATAGAAAGTCTGCTTTAATTTCCTTCAAAACCTGTAAATGGTTGCAAAAACATGCAAAAAGGGGCAGAGGAACGAAGATGTTCACTAAGCCTCACCTTTCCACTATTCTGAACCCCTAAAACTGAAAATCAACCTCAGCTAAATAGCCCTCTAAGCCTGAATCCGAAAATCCAAGACTCTTAGAAATCAGCCCCTTAAAACACTCAACTTCAGCTATAAAATAGCTTTCCCCAAATTATCTCCAAATCAAGCCCTAAAATAGCCCCTAATTTATTGGTAATTTATAATATATCTTTTATAAGATATTACCAATATTTTACAACATATCATTGAGATAAACTCAATATTAAAACCCAACCCACATATGAATTAAGCCTAAGTTTTAAAAGCTAAAATAAGGCATCATGCCAATTAAAAAACAATGCCTAACTTATGCGAAAATTTCTCTAAAGCATATGCTAGATGACAGTTACATTTTTGATGCTCTGAGTGGACTACACTGTAGACATTTAATAGCATTCATTTCCTTCTCTGTTGGACTTCAAAATTTTATCAAACTTGGCTTACTCTTAATTCTTGGAATGCGTTGTGTTTGTCTTTGAGAAATTATTAGGGAAAAACCATTACTGTTGGTGAAACTCGGCCAAAGCTTGATTGAAACTGGGCATTCTCATGGCAGAAACTTGACATTCTGAAAGTAGTCCACATGTATTGAGGCCTTTGGCTGTATTATATTTGAAGAACTTGAACTCTGTAGATTGCATCACGGGCTCAAAGCTCCGTCTTTGGATTTGAATATGAGCTTCGATAGTTTGAACAACTTGGCTTTATCTGTAAGAACTCAAGTTTTCTAGGAGCTCTCAGTTTGATTGTTTGATGAGCTTGAGCACGGGTTGGAAATGTCACGGGCCTTGTCACTGTTATTATCATATGAGCTTTGTGTTGACTGTGGTCTTATTTCATTGAGTTGTGACTGGAGCTCGAGCTTTAGACTCACTTTGCTTGTGAAGAACTCAAAACTCAACTCGAGCTCGTGAATGACAATTAGATTTTGATCTTAAGATAAGTATACCCTAATTTCTTCTCTTCCCGTGTCTGCTTTGTTTAACTCACTGTTTGGAGATTCTCCTTTAGCGTTAAATTAAGGCCTTCAACTGTTGTTAACTTGATGAAATACTGAGAATTACCTTTACTTGTACATGCTGTAACATAGCTTTGAAAGCTCCCTTTGGCTGCTAAATACATGGCTATGACTGGTATTGATGTCCTCCTCCATTGATGGAACTCAACTGTGAACTGCATGAACTCACGTTTTTATACAAACTGTAAACTTACGGCTGCTTGACTTGTATTGGCTCAGCCTTTTGTGCTTGAGCTTAAGTCTTGAACTTGACAGGAAGTAAAGGCATGAGGCACGAGTTGTGTCCTGCTAAAGACTCAGTCCTTTGATGAAATTCGGCCTTGACTGGTAATACTCTATTGAGTTTATCTACGACCGTTCTTAACTGTTGATCCCATGAACTCATGCTTCGAGGCTCGGCCTTGGGGTTTTGACTAGTGGCTTCCTTTTGAGCATTCTGATAAACATCCAAAAGATATAATTGTTAATACCCTCCATCTTACATTTGGTTGGTCATGAACATGCTATCCATTGTTGAAGTCGATCTGTATTTGAACCTTTCAGTTTTGTGACTGTTGAAAATAATTCGGCTTCTTTATATTAGATCTTGGAGCTTTGATCACTGACTTTCTTTGCAACAAAATATTGAAGTTATTATTTGAAACCTTGCACATGCTTGACTATTATGTTGAAAAAATGATAAAAAAATAGTACATAGATGTTCACCTTCACTGTTATGTTGAAATGCCCCATGCTTGAGATTTGAACACTGTAATTTTGAAATATATTTGCTGATACACTTATTCAACATTATAAATAAAAAGGCATCTCTGCATTTCATATTGTTGAATGCTGGTTATTTCATGCCTGCAACATTTCTTTTGATCTACCTGACAACTTTATGTATCTTTTAGTCCTTTAACAATGAGGGACCATAATGCAAGATTGCATATCCTTTGATATTCTGTTATGGAACAATAATCCAGATATAACAAGACTTGTAGCACAAATTTTCACTTTCAGCAATGCAATCTGTTTATGGGCTTTGAGCACGGGCTTGTGACACCCACAAATAGATTCATGTGACCTTAATCTTGATACTTAGCATATATTCAGCATATGAATAATATCTGAACAACATACTGTATCCTCATTTATATCTCGATTGTAATTTAAAAGCCATTCCATTTTAAACAATGCACCACTCTGATTAGCTAAAAAAACATCAAAACAAATGCATTATGTTAGTGAACATGACTCAGTGGTCAATTTTGTGCATCAATCAGACCACTGGTGTGCTCACTAACCTAATGTCATACTACTATCCTTTAACACTACTTTTCTCTTTATGTGTATGCACACTTTGTTATTGCATTGAATATCATAAATATATGCAGCTATGAAAGAATTTTGATTATTGTATGATGTTTCGTTCTTCTGCATTGCTTAGATCCAATTGGATCTAACAAACTTTCTCACCATGATGGAGGACAACCCCTAAAGACCTAGAACCCGATAGATGCAGACTCAGACAGAAGATCGGAGAACTAGGACCAGACACGACAACCAGCTCCTGACATTTCAAGGCAATGCAAATGACCTACTCATACCTCTATCTCTTCTTTCTATTCTACACTTTGTACTCTGTTTATTGATAAGAAATATGAAGTATGAAAGAACATTTGTAAATTACATTCAGTATGAATGCACAATGTAATGATCAATTATGAATTTGGCAAAATTTTAACAAGTGATCAATACTTAGAGTACAATAAAAAAAATCTGATATGAATGCAATAACAAAATATTAATTCACATCACCTGAAAAGCAATGTTAAATGAAAGTACCTCATGCACCCTTTTCCTATTTGTGTCTATTATTCTGCATGTTGAAAAATAGAGTAACATCTACATTTGCCTCTCGTGGTGTATCTTTGTTGTCTCATTATTACCTGGTGGTTTGTTTTATTTTATTTGGTGATTGAATGTGTTCGATATTATGGTATTTGGTGTTTTGGTACGTGTTGGTTATTTTATGTTTATTTATCTTTGGTTGGTGGTACCTTGAGTTAGAAAGCCTTCAGGTCATTTGCTTAGTTATCTTTGATTGAGTTTGTTAGTTGAGTGAGGTTTGTTGTTATCTCCTCAGCATAGTGGGATTGGACCTTTGGTTCCACGAGGTCGCGTGGTAGTGTTTTCTTTTACCATTTGAGATTTTGACATGCCTGTAGCGGTTTTGAAGGATGCTTGTTGTGGTTGCCTTATTCTTGTTCTTCATTGGAGGCTTGTTGATTCCAATCTTTTGGTGTTCATGATTATATCTTGTATCAGTGCTTTAGAGTTGCAGATATTGTATTATATTTTGTATTTAATTTTTGTGACATACCCTACGACTTGTGTAGAGGATGGTGTATCATTATGTATACCTTATGGTATTGGATGTACTCGTTATTCATATGAGTTGGTTGTAATTATTTCTTAATCTAAATATTTATTTTGTTATACAAAATTCTACGTCATGGCACCCTCGAGGATTGTTGAGTGTAATTGTACTTGTTTGTATCTCATGGTTGTATTGCTTTCGCATTGTTATCATTTTTGTTTGTAAAATCTTAAATAAAAAAATTATTCTGTAAACATAGTGACTTGTATTAGGTTAAATTCTCTTGTGTTCCCTGGTGGGGAATTACATTAAACATATCTTGATCCAAATGCTTTTAACCAACATGCATAACAACTTAGTGACACATAAAAGGAGTATTTGGGCTAAAATTCTATGCCCCACAAAAAATACAAGGGCCTTGTCAAATAGAATAAAAACTTTATTGATTGTTGTTGCACCAAAAGATCGACCTTTCAATGCCATATACAACCACTAGACTTATAGAATACACATGAGGCAGTTAAACCATTTCATGAACCCCACGAGAGACATTGACACACTGCCAACAATCCTCCTCCCAACATTGCTCGACACGGCCTGCGTAGATCCGAACTTGTGACCAAGCTCTGATACCACTTCTTACAAGTAGTGATTGTCGTTGCACCAAAAGATCGACCTGTCAGATACAACCACTAGATGTATAGAATCCACATGAGGCGATTAAACCATGTCAGGAACCCCACGAGGGATGTTGACACACTACCAATACTAGTAACTATTTAATTTATTCAACTCAACAGCCAAATGGTAGCCTTTGAGAATCAAATAGGACAACATCGTACTATATTTTATACTAGGTAAAAAAATCTCTTTGTTTCTACTTAGAAGCTATAACCTTACTCACCTTTTTTTTCATGAAGGAAAATTATGGTACTTCCAGTGATTGATCATTTTATATATGATAACTTTGGCAATCTACTATTGATAAAATAATGAAACAATCTCTTAATTTCAGTCTTAAAGGCGTTGACATAAATTTTATAAGAAATAGATGTTCTACCACTTCAATAACTTACATACTATCTTGCCAATATTTGTGTTATAGACATCACAAGTTGTGAGTTTCCCTAAGATTATTTAGTGTCCATAAGAGGGCAAACCCATGATTAGATTAGAGGATTTTTTTATTGGGACGCTTCAAGTGGATTACAGCCTATAATATTCCAAGGTCATATTTTAATAGTAAATAGAGCTATCAAATTAGTATATATCAACTCCCCTTGTATGCCATGAGTCCCATTTATGCCTATTCAAGTCCCTCCACTTGTTCAAAGAGCCCAAGGAATTTCTACTTACTAGTATCATCATAATATTTTTAGGTCATTTCTCTTGTATACACTTGTTTGGACCCAAAACATTATTTTTCAATGTCTAGTTTATGGTGGTGTACTTGGCATTAAATCAACTTTGTTCACCAATAAGATGTAATGACACCGTCTATTTCCTTGTTTTAATATGGTACCATATATAAAAATATTTTTCTTATCTTTTCACTACCCCCTCTCTCTCATGGTTTTTTATATTGATGATTGTCTTATGTTGTAGATGATTATTTAACATTATGGATAATATTGCATTTCATTTCAATGCTTATCTAACTTTTTGAATGGTTATTTGAAATTATGAATGTTAAGATTTTTTCTTATCATGATTAATTGACCTTGTAGACTTTATGACACTATAGATGTAGATGATTATCTATATCAATATGGCTGTTACAACATATTTATGTTAAAAAATATTGATATTATAGATGCTCATGCAACACATTATTGACATGTTCTATTATTGAAATAAGTGAAGTTTGTGAATTTTAGTCAAGGGTGTGAGATAGTCATTGGTTGGATCCATGTATCACGCTTCTAAGATGTATATATCACCTTTGGGATTAGGAGTAATCTCGTATATTGATTGATCTTGGTTGGAACCTTTTGATTGTTTGGATCCTTATATCATGCTTCTAAGATGCATCTATCACCTTTGGGCTAAGGATTATTTTGTGGTACTATGTATAAAATTTTGCATTTTTCTAAAAATGAAGAGTACAAAAATGTATCCTTCTATTAGATATTAGGATAATACATTACAAATACTTTTAGCTTATTTTATAGAGTTTGGAGTGAAGATAGATAAACTAAAAATAACCTAATGTTTAAAATAAATTAATCAAATTTAATATCACTAAAGTGAATTTATTTTATATGTAAGTCTTTAATATCTCTAATGCCCTCTCTTAAGAGTTATTGCACTGAGACAAACCAAACTAACATGCAACACATCAAACTAAAAATATCTTGAGCCATGAATTCACCATTCTTCAAATTTTTTACTTTGAAAACATACCATATTCCTAAATTACCAGATTACTACCTCAAACTCTTGAATAACTAATCTCTCGAACCATTGGACAACAATCTATGTTGAGACACACTCACATAGCTTCATCAAGTTGTCTCATCACACTCATATAGGTATGCTTCTGAAGACCCACTATCTTCCAAGCTAATTAACAACCATACATTCTAAGTTTTATCAACATTTCTTCCTACCTATCTTCAAAGAATTAGAATTTTGTAAAATGCACCATTTTCAACGTTTAGAGGAACTTCTATAATTGATAAATTACTTGTGGATTGACATAGGGACTTAGATTGTCATCTTGAACTTGAAAAGATGAATCTTTACAAAAAAAATAGATTAATTATTATTTTTTATTAGGGGTAAATAGATTTTGAACAAACCCAAAAATATTTTACAAAGAGATTTTGAGAGGGATCTGGAACCCAACA
Organism: Chamaecyparis obtusa; assembly: GCA_027943335.1. Classification (NCBI taxonomy): domain Eukaryota; kingdom Viridiplantae; phylum Streptophyta; class Pinopsida; order Cupressales; family Cupressaceae; genus Chamaecyparis; species Chamaecyparis obtusa. The sequence continues at coordinate 1,786,184 of BSBK01001043.1, read as the reverse complement.
TAAACAAATAGCTACATAAGGAATAACAATGTAGATCAACAACTAACTAAAAAAATAGTAACAACAACCTAGAATTATGTCATCACAAAGAGCACAAGCTGAGATATCCACTGATTGAAGCCTTACAACTCAAGGAGAAGGGCTTTCAAAGGCTGCGTCAACCGTAATAACAATAAACCATGGGTTTTACAAAGCACCCATAACTAGAGAATACATGAGTTTTAACAAGGCTCTCATAACATTTTCTTCTAGCAACAACTAAATATAACAATAAACTCTCTCTAGAAGAAACCTCAACCTTGAAAGTGTTTTGACGAACTCCCATAACTTGAAGACGTTGGGGTCTAACAAGGCTCCCAACAACCTTACAAAACACATGTAGAAATAAAAATTATAGTGAAATCTAAAGTCAATGTATCCACCCAAACAGAGGTGGAAATGAAGACAAACACAGGGTTTTGAAAGAATCCCCAACCTTCAACCAACAAAAAAAATAAAAAGCATCCCAACCAAAAGATAACCCCACACTTGCTACACCGCTTTCTACCTCAATAGAAAAGGATCCCACCTCAATAATAGAATTAAAGGTAGATAAATCTAGTTGGTACAATCATAACTAATTAAACCCCACCCCCGAGCCACCATAAATATGGCTAAGCGACATAGAGAAACAATAAACCTTTCCCACCAAGTAAGTCTCCCCCTCCATAGGAGCTTCTGTTGGATTATAGAGAGGGGGGGAGTGAATCAATATTCCTTGATTCTTTGTACCTTAAAATTTTTCTCTGATTCAACTCGATGTCAACTCGGTTAGACACACTTCACTTTTAATCAATAACAATAAATTAACTTTATCAATCAACAATAACATTCACAGTAAACATTCAACACATATAACACCAGTATTTAATGTAGAAACCCAATTTGGAAAAAACCATTGTGGGAATTGTTACCCACTAAAGAAATAATCTTCTAAAGTATGCTCGGTTAAAAGCCAACCTGGTTAAAGATTACAATACACATTGTTAAATGTGACCTTGTCAGGGGATTTTCCTCAGATCTGTTAGGATCTTCACCCTATTAGGAGTGGCCTAGTTAAAGCTCTTCAAACATGTTTTTAGAATGTTATCTCTTGCAAGGATTTACAATAATATGGTTAGGTCCACTCGATTAAGAGACTTTTTTGTTAAAAATGTTAATAAAAAATAGTAAATAAATTGAATTGTAAGTCTGCAACTATCTCTTGCATAATTAGATCCCTTGTGTGCTCTTTATTTTCACTTCAATCCTTCACTTTCTACTCGCTTCAACACTTCATCAATCTCAGCTTTCAGACTCAGAATTCAACCTTTTCCTTCTTCACTACATCAATCGATGACTCATCAACCTTTCAACTTGCCAGCCTTTTCTTCATACAATTTCATCCTTTATATAGAATTTTTTTTTCCTCTTAATCTCCTTTATTACATTTTCCTTTGATTAATCTTAGCCTTCCAATCATCCTCACAAACTAATTCAATGAATTTAGATCTTGGTAAAATCTTTTATCATCACCTCAAAATTTAAACTTTCTTGGAACTTGTACCTTATCTTTTTTCTGCTTAGATCTGTATCATAGATCATCACCTTTAATTTTCTTGATTGTATATCTTATTAACTGACTCTTCCTCATCATTATAATCTTCTAGCTCGCCATAGTTCATCATTAAATATCATTCTGATCTTTGTATTTAATTTTTGTTCCTTGCTCGGTGGTTAACTCTTTTTCCTCAACTGAATTTCGGTTAACTTCGCATGGTAATTGAAACCTTCTACTTGGTGTCTTGAGTTCCTTTCACTTTACTGAAACTTACTTTACTTTTATCGAATGACCTTTTCCTGCTTGGTATCCAAACTATTTTACTTACCGACTTGACTAATCCTCTTTACCGATTTGATATAATCATATGTTTGGTAGAAAACAATTATATCATCATAAACTTAACATTGTTAGATCTGTATCAGTTGCCCAATTTAGTTCTTCATCTTCACAAGATTTCACTTCCTCTTCTTCTTTAATCATTCAAACTTATATCATACTCCGAATGATATGGCAACTCAATATAAATCAAAAATCAATTTCTCGACATTAATGCAAAGATAATAAATGATCTAATCTTTCTACTATCTTGTATATCTATGATCTAAGTCAGTCTTCATCATCATCACCATCAGTTATAATAATAATCCCCCTCTTTGGAATTGATGACAACACTCACTGTCAATTGATGATGGCAACACTTACTGATTTTTATTAGTCCTTTAGTTCCTTTGAGCTTTATCTTCTTTTGAACATATTATCCCTCTATCACTGTAGTCATCAATAGAAATCTTCTCCTTCAATAGATCTTGTCCCTCTTAGCAATCTTCTCCCTCTTTGAAAATAATGCCAAATATATATACTCCTAAAAATTTTATTCAGGAAGCGAATCATACCTCAAATGTACCGATTTCTTATTGTATACATAAATATCTTTCACAACTTCAGGCATCACCCAAAGAGTGAACACTAGCATCAATTCACAAAATAGATATTCTAATGAAAATTTGAATTGATGCAACATGGATCTTGCCTTAGTGAATATTGGATAGGGGAAGAACCCCTAATTTATCTTAGAGATAATCAAAAGCATCATTCGATAGTGGTTTGGTAAATATATCAGCTATCTGCTTCTTTGAATTTACACACTCCAATATCACATGCTTGTCTTGAAATTTCTCTCTCAAGTAATGATACTTGATAGAAATGTGCTTTGTCTTTGAATGCATCACCGAATTATTTGATATGTTAATAGCACTAGTATTATCACAGTAAATAGTAACTGGATCAGTAATCTCCTCTTTCATACCTTCGAGTAATTGTTTGATCCTCATAATGTTTGAGCAATTCATAGCTGCAACAACATACTCAGGTTCGATAGTAGATTGTAAAATACAACTCTGTTTCTTTCTTAACCATGTCACTAATATTTCTCCTAAAAAGAAAGCTCCACCACTTGTACTTTTCCTATCATCAATTTTTCTAGACCAATCAACATCAGTGTACACCTTAAGATCAAAATCTCCTCCTTTCTTGTATAGTAGACCGAAATCTTCAGTCCTTTCCAGACATCTAAATATTCTTTTGACTGCAGACATGTGTGTTTCCTTTGGATTGGCAGAAAATCTTGCAACAATACCAACAACATGAGAAATATCAGGCCTACTATGTACAATATACAGTAGCTTACCAATCATTGATCGATAGAGTGTTTCATTTACTTTATTTGTCTCATCTTCCTTTGACAATTTGCAACCAATAGCCACCAGTGTACCAACCGGTTTTGACTCTTCCATACTCAATGTCTTTAGGATCTCGTTGATATACTTTGACTGTGTGATGTAGATCCCTTCTTTCACTTGTTGAATTTGTAGTCCAATAAAGAATTTTATCTCTCCTATCATATTGGACATCTCATATTGCTTTCTCATCTATTCAACAAATGATTTAGACATTGATTCATTTCCTCCAAATATGATATCATCAACAAATATCTCAGAAATCAAAATATTATCATTACTATCGCATTTAAGATAGAAATAATTATTGTCACTTGTCCTTTGAAATCCAATATTGATTAAATATGAATGTAATCTTTTATACCATGCTCGAGGTTCTTTCTTCAAACCATATAGTGCCTTGTGCAATTTGCATACCAAGTCTTTGTTAGAATTCTCAACAAATCCTTTAGCTTGTTCAATATAAACTTTGTGAAGGATTCCATGAAAAAATGCAGACTTAGCATCCATTTGATAAACTTTGAATCCTTTATAGGCATCATATACAAGTAAAATTCTTACACCCTCTAATCTAGAAACAAGGGAAAATGTCTCACCATAATCAATACCTTCTTCTTATGCATACCCTTTGTAAACCAATCTTGCTTTATTTCTTATCACATCTCCATTCTCATTTAGTTTATTTATGAAAGTCTAATTTGTACCAATAATATTCTTATCCTTAGGTCTTGGTACTAGTGACCAAGTATTATTCTTTTCAATATGATCAATCTCTTCTTTCATTTCATTAACCCAATCTTCATTTTCAAGTGCATCCTTGACTAGTCTTGGCTCAAATTCAGAAATCAAACATATATTATCTTTTAACTTACTTCTTGTCATGACTCTGCATTCTTGTCTCCAATAATTTTTCTCGGTGAGTGGTGTCTTCTCACATATTTTTCTAAAACAGACTCAGTAGAATGTTCTTCAATATTTTCATCTCTCAGTGGGGGATCAACTAGCTCCTTGGGTTCTTCTTATAGCTCAGTTACAGTACCTAAAATCCCTTCCTGTACATAAACAAATCTTTGATAATCTTTAAGTTCTCTTTTTCTATATTCTTCATTTCTTTGAGCCTCAAATAAGGTGGTAGATGATTTGAGTAGAAGAGGTCTAACTATCCAATAAGTTCAGCTACAAAGTGTGGGTTTGAATGACCTAAAAGACCTCTAGAAAGGTGATAAGGATTTTGGTAAAGCTTTTGATACTTTTTAAAATTTTACTAATGTTTTTCATGTTTACTATTCAAAGTATATGTTTCAGGATGGTTTGTTATTTAAGGGGCATCATCTTTGCATACGACAGTGCTTAATGAGAGAAAATATCATCAAGGAGAATCACACATTTTGGAATTGATGAAGATATTAGAACATGTTGGTAGGGTATATTTTTGGTCACACCTCCAAGTAGATGTAATAAATTTTTCTGAAGAATGTTCCATTTGTCAAAGGGATAAGGGATCCTCTATCAATGTTGGCTTGTATCAACCATTAGCTATTCCAACCAAACCTTAGGAATGCCTGAGTATGGATTTTATCTTTGGACTACCTAGAACTCCAAGAGGTTATGATAGTGTATATGTAATAGTGGATAGGTTAAACAAAATGGCACATCTTGTGCCCTATAAATGAACTAATGATGCTTCATACATAGAAGAGTTTTTCTTTAGAGAGGTGGTCAGAATTCATGGATTACCCCTTAGTATAATGAATGATAGAGATACTAAATTTGTTAGACATTTATGATAGACTTTGTGGAATAATCTTGGGACTAATCTATCATTTTCATCTTCCTACCATCCATAATATGATGGTAAAATTGAAGTAGTTAATAGGTCACTAGGAAACTTGCTTAGGTGTCTTACCAAGCAACATGGTCAAACTTGGGATTTGATCATACAACAAGAAGAATATGCATATAATGATTCTGTTAATAGGGGTACAAGAAGAAGTCCCTCTAAAATTGTCTATGGATGTTATCCCAGAGGCATTATGGAACTTAGGGATCTCAGTGCTATGGATCACAGGAGTGCCCAATGTGAGAATTTGTTGAGAAAATGAAGGAAATCCATGAACAGGTGAGAAATAATTTGCAGCAGAGTTTTGAGATATACAAAGGACAAGAAAATAGGAAAAGAAGGGATCTTTAGCACAAGGTATGTGATTTTTTAATGGCCTACTTGAGGAAGGAAAGGTTACCTAAGGGTAAACCTAGTAAACTACTTATGAAGAAAATAGGACCCCTAAACATTGTGCACAAATATGGTAACAATGCATATGAAGTGGAACAACCCCCTAACTTAGGCATTTCACCTATATTCAATATAAGTGACTTGTATCCATATAGAGGTCCTCAACTAAGTACAAATTAGAATGAATCTACTATCCTTGATGAACCATATTGGATTCAAGATCTTCCTCCTAGTCAACCAGTGTAATTGGAAAGTATTCTTGACTCTAAGGTCATCAAGAAGACCAGAAAGGGTGTATACAAAGAGTATTTAGTTAAGTGGGTAGATCTCCCTAAATCAGATGCCACTTTCATGTCAGAGTAAGATATCTTAAAGCATGGCACCACTGTGAAGGAACTATCAACTCAAGGGACTAGGTCATTAGGTGAGCAGGTATGTTAGTAATGCAAAAGTTGCTCAATGTGCAACTTTGACATTATTCAAAATGTTGCTTCCCAACAGCTAGTTGGTTGAGAAATGTTGTATGACTACTGTAACCAATCAAAGGCATCCATAAGGCTTGAAAATGTTGAAGGATGTGGGGTTTGGTGAAGTAATACAAAAAACAAGACTTGCTTCAAGTTTTTGTTTATGTTTTGTATCTTATTTTTGTATTTTTCTACATTTGTATGAAGATGTAGGGCAATGTATAGACATAGAAGACTCTGAATGATTGAGGAATTGTTAAACCCTTGAGTAGCCTTGAATCTCCTAGTTTGTAGGTCTCAAGTGTTCTGGTTTTCAAAAGTCATTGTTTGGAAGTCCTTTGGTTTGGAACCCTCAACATTGGAGTTTTGAGACCAAAATGACTCTATTCTAACATTACACTTTGGGAATCTCCCGAGCCATCTTGGAATGTTAGAATAGATTGTATTCCAATGTTGGAAGTGATTTTTGGGGTCGCAGAGACTAGACAACCATTTTTTATACGAATCCCTAGCTTGATCACAATGAAAGTGGTGAGCTGGGAAGGGTTGAAGACATGGAGGTGTGGACCCAATACAAATGAGTGGGATCAAATACATGTTTGTTCTAGTTTCTCTGGAGGTGTACGAACCATAATTAGTTACCCAAGTGCAGAGATAAATTATTTGGTGAAGGGTTGTAGATCATTCTTTAACATTAGGCTCGTATTAAAGAAAATAGGTCTAATTAGTGTGAATGTGAAAAGTGGGATTACACTACACTTCAATCAATCATTATTTGGTTAATATAATTAAATGAAAGCACGATAATATAATAATTTAAAATTAACCAAGGTGACTCATTGCCTTCTAGTAGATAGGAGTATGAGTTTTCTCTAAGGACATTGCAAACCCAATGAATTTAGACTCTATCTAAATGAAGGTTTTTAAGAGATAATATACTCTGCAATCCAAGTTCATCCAAGATTAATTCATTTTAAACCAAATTGAAGTATTCCTAGATGTGATTGATGCGATGAAGATGAAATAAATAAACTAAGATTGTAATGCAAAAACATACTAATTATGTAATTAATCTCTCTAACAAGATCTCAAAATGCATAAGCAATAATCATTTTGCTAGCATTACTCTAAGCAAAAATTGGAATCCTTCTTGTGAGAATGGAGGCTTGATTATATATCTAAATCCCCTCAAGAATGAACAAATAATATTGATTCAAGATGAATTATTGTGATTCATTCTGAACTAGCATAATCCATGTGCAATTATTTTATTTGGTTGAGAGAATCAATTATTTGGGAAATTTCCTAGGTAGAACTGAAGTTTCAAATGAGTTAATAGATTTGTTTTTCTAGTTAACTGGATTGTTTCCAAAATTGATTTCAGTTGATTGGATAATGACTTCATTTTTTCAGGATATTTAAGGAATTTAGAAGGATTTTATTCATTTTTCTCCAAAAATGTGATAGCATAATTAATTAAATTCCCCTTTTTAATGATTAATTGACAATTTCTATTTATTTGATCAATATCTTGGAATATTAATTAAATAAATGGTATAAGGTTGGATTTTAATTCCAATAACATTAAAATTTAGAAATTAATTAATTAAATAGGATCAAGTGCAATAATTGAATGAGACTTAGAATATTGGTCGAATCAGATTAATGAGTTGAATTTCCTTAGGTTAGGAATTAGGAGATTTTGATCAAAATTAGGACTTTCTTGATGAATAATTGAGATTAGGGGCTTATGGTTTTGGTGACCATTTTTATGTGATTAAATTTTCCCCTCTTTGAATTGATTTGTGATCAACACATTGATTCAAAGAAGAGTTGGTGTTGAGATTAAGAATAGTTTGATGTGAAGTGATGAAACTACTCTCAAGTTGATTGATTGAAAAATATTGATTATGAACTTGATTGAACTAGAACCGACAGGAAAATAACATAATGGTCAATTTGATGTGAAGCAATGAAATTGAACACATGTTTGGTTTGATGATGACAACTTACCAATTTGATGTGAATTGATGAATTTGATTAATGTCAGAAAAGACTCTTAAATCTTTGGATTGGTTTGAATGAATAACTAGTTTGATGTGGAGCAATGAAATTGATTATCATTAAGAGATTGACAACCTCATTGAATTGACTTGATGTGATGAATCTAATTGGATTGACGAGAATAATAATAGTTTGATGTGGAGCGAGAAAACTAATATGCCCCTAGAGATTTGATGACGAGGAATCTCAACTTGATGAGCTGCGATGAAGCTGAGATGCCCCTAGCGATGAAGTCTTGTTTGATTTGATGATCTAATTGCTTGATTAAAGATTCTTGATGTTTGCGATCACTGAATTGTTGATGTTCAAGATTATGCCCCCTCGGGAGCAAAATCAAAATATAGCCAGGTGCCCTAGCGATCTCAAAGAAATTTTAATTGATAACATGATGCAGGAAGGAATAGATCTGATTAAAGAGGTTGTAAGTCACATTCTACACTAATATGAGTTTTGTTGACCAATTTTGACTAAAATTTGGATAAGGGTTGACCAAGATTTTAGTGCATTTATTACATTAGGAGGGAGAAATTACATTGATTTGGAGGAAATAAGATTAATTGTACAAGCGGGCAACTATAATTAGGGAAAAAAGTCAAACTGTGATTTTGATAGATAGAATGATCTCAGATTTTGATTTTGATCTCAAAAATAGAATCAAGATTTATGAGATATGCTTATATATGCAATAGTTTCTAACATCTCTTACAGGGAATCTTCTTGTTAATATATAGGTACTTAATCATATATATGATGACACAGTTGACCACTTGATGAGAGAAGAAGATGATCAGATCGAGCACAAGCCTCATATTCCATATAGGAGATAATATTGGTGAAAGGGTAATGTTGTCCAAATGCAAAATGCAAAATTAACATGAAATGCATCCTAAGACTTAGTCACAGGATTTTGCTTTGAAAATTTTCATCATTGAGCATTAGTGGGACATTGTAGCTGATATGATTCTCACTAGTACCACTATGACCATGAGAATATGAATATGGCCTATATAAGAGAAATGTGAGAAACTAACACAAGCACTATGGCATAAAAGTTAGGATGACCTGAGCATTGTTTCTAGTTGATGTTGTAGGTAACCATAAGCATCAATTCATAAGAGGCCAGGATGACTTGAATGGTTTTTGTGTAAACAAACAAAATACCAGACAAGGAGATAGCTACAACCTCACTTTAGTATGCATATAAATGGGTCAAGGTATGTGTGGCATTCCACTCAAGATGGAGGATCTTACCATAGACACCCAATTTATTAGATAGGTTAGGATCATTGGGACCACATAGACAAGAAGAAGACAAAGAAAATGATTATGTCCCAGTCTATATTCCTCTAGTCATTTTAGACATCGTCAAGTTGCATAGAAAGGGATAATCAAGAAATCAAATGATAAGAAATAGCATACCAAGAAAATTCACAACCTTCATTGATTATTTAGTTGGTTAGACATTGTCAAGTCGCAATAGAGATGTGATCAACGTTATTTTATAAAGTTTTAGGTGTTGTTTGTGTTTTGTGTTGTAGCCTATTGAAGTGTGTAGTGTTAAGAAACACTTTTGATCATTCAAGTTTGTCATTTGTTTGGATGGAGGATTGATTTAAGCGTATCAGATAAGTGTTAAGAAACACTCTTTATTGATGTCGTCACATTGTAGGGTGTTGAGAAACACTAGCATGTGTCAATTATTAACCTCTCAGTAGTTTTTGGAAAACCCTCTCTAGGTTGCTTTGGGCAATGAACTATCGTGATAGAAAAATTCCCCTAGTAAGACTTGGATGTCCTAGGACAAAGATAAAGACTGATTCCAATCCATGGCAGTGTAGCATGAAATAACAGATTTGTCACAAAAGTGATTGAAAGCTATTTGAAAACTAAAGTAAATAAAGGATGCCAAGATGTGTGTTGATAGATGGAGCACATGAGTATAAGAGGTGCTTATTTACCAGGTTTTCACCTACTTGGCAGATATTCTATTTTTGCTACCAAGGCACCTATTTACCAAGTTTTCATTGACAGTTTTTTTCAATTTTTTTGCTCTTTTTCCTTTTTTTGATTTTTTTGGTTGATGCATCAAAGTGCCTGTTTGCCAAGATTTCACCAAGATGATCATTTTTCTGGACTTTTTCCAATTTTTATGATTTTTTTTCAGGACTTATTCCAAATTTCAGAATTTTTTAGAGAATACTCCTTGTTCTCAAACAAGATCACATTGGTTTAGCCCCAATATCTAGCAAGGTATCAGACATGATGGATGGATTAGTAAGATGATGGATGAAGTGGAAAGATAATGAGGGATGAAGCGAGTGAATGCAACCCTCAGGGACATTCTCCTCAAGATTATCCAGGCTAGGGAAAGGGAATATAGTAATGTCAACTCATGAAGTGGTGGTAGATGACATACGGTATAATGACCTGGTGTCTTGAAAGCATGTGGTTCAAAAGAGTGGACATGTAAAGAGACTCCCGTCAACAAATTTTGCATTTTCTTTATTCTTCATTTTGATGAAGACCAAGGGGTTGATTTGGATAAGCCATGTATAAGATCATGTGATCAAGATAAGGGGTGATGGAGATTATGAGTTGATGGTTTGAGATAATGTTAAGTATTCTTAGAAATAGTGATGGCCAAATTTGGATAAGTAAGATCATGATAGGGTAGCATTGATGGAAGAAAGTGAGTAAGCTAGCAGAAAGCATTGTGGATGGTAGGATATATGATTCTCATGAATGAGTTCAACCTTGTCAAGATCAAAGGTGAAAACATGAAGTATGGATGCACAAGAAATAGCTAGTGTGGATGAATCTTTCCCCCAAGTATAGAGTGCAAGAGGGAGGAATTACACATGACACCTGTTTGCTAGGTTTTCATCTCTGTAATTTTGTTACCAAGGTGCCTATTTACCAGGTTTTCACCAAGGCACTTTTCAATTATTTTTTTTGTATTTTCTAATTTTTGGATGAACTCAAGTTTGATGCTCTTTGGATAATGCTCCTTTGGAAATATATACTTAGGTGGGCCAAGGCCACTGTAAGGTATTCTCAAGGATGTTGATAGGGTGATAGAAGGGAAATGATATGGAGGATAAGAAGATGGTGGCTAAGGATTTATGCATAAGATTGGATGAAGGGGATGGATGGATAGTTAAATGGAGGATAAGGATTATATATATGGGTTGGAAAGTGGATAGGGTATTGAAAGGCTTGTTTAGGGGTAGATGGAAATGGTGATAAGATCAGCATTGACACACACCTTGAAGGGTAGTGGACGAATGGAGGAGAAATGGATGGAATAGTCTGAGACTTTGATGCATGAGGTGATGAAAGTTGTTTGGAAGGAGATGGAGTGAAAGCCTTTGGAAGCTTGGATGTCAACTCTGATCTTTCTTTTGTGTTCAAGTCCTTTAAGAGAGACTAGGGAATCCACATAGATTTATATTTTTATTTGTTTTTGGATGCTTTAGAACATAATTCTTCCATGATGGATTTAGGAACCCATAGTTTCTTTGATTTTCTTCTTTGCTTAGAGGACCCTTGTCGTCTCTTGAATATTTCTTTTTTCTTTGTATTCACATGTCAATTAGATAGGACATGGTGATCTTCATATGTAAGTAAATTATTGGATTTTTTATTTCTTTCTTTGACATCCAAATTGCTTCTAAAAGACTTGTGAATTATGGATGAATAAGGCTAATATGGGTGGTTCATATGGATGGGTTTATTGGTTCCCAAAACTACAGACTGGAAATCCAAGAGCCTACCAATTCTCCAATAGGATTCCAAATCAATTTTGGCCAACGAATGGGAATAATCCAAATTCCCCTTCACTTTACGCTTCACTACACCTAGGCGGGTAAACATTCACCTCGAACCTGATCACTTTATTCAAGGCTTTTCTATAGCGAATTTAAGCTTATGAGTTCTCTGATTGACAAAAATCCTCAAACTCAATCAATATAAAGTTATGTGATTACTTGAAATGATTTGAATTTTATATATAATGTTTATTGATAAAAAAATGCTTGCAAGAAGGAAGTATATAGATTTCTAACTTCAATTGATAACTCCAATAATTATATTCCAATGATTTTAAATGACCAGTGCCTTAGTTTATTCAGGAAACATAGTCAACTATTATGAAGACAATTATGTACAAATCTATGAGACAATATTTATTTTAAATATCATCAATTACCCTTGAGCTCTGCAACAGAAAAATCTTATATGCAATTATCCATTAGTCCAAAAGGCATTTAACTTATCCGGTTGGAAGTTCGATTAGATAGAGATAAGGAAACACATATATATTTCACACTATCCTAATTGTCGAACAAAGAATGCAAGAAAATATCCAATGCAAAAATAAAGCCTTGTTAGAATAATCCAATAATCTCTTTATTGATCATAAAGGACAAATCAACATGCCAGTTGTAATCTCTTTGCCTTGAAAATAAACAAAAGGGCCTTTTATTTATTATTAAAATATAATATTGAAATTTATATTACAAAGTCATGCTTTAAGCTCCTTATTCTTGCTTACAAATGTTCTTCTTCTAATTATAATGCTTCCCTTAGAATGTGTCTTTCTCTATAAATTTTACATTATATATATATATATATATATATATATATATATATATATATATATATATATATATATATATATATATATATATATATATATATATATATATATGCTTGAGTGGCTTTCACACCTCTTTATGGTGAAAAGACACAACCCTTATTACAAATTATTTTGAAAAACAATAAACTAAGTAAAAAATAACTACCTAACTTTCAGATTTGGGTCTGGTTGAAAAACCAAAACACCTCGTGGAAAGCTAAGATTTGTACTAGAGACAGGAAATTTGATTTCCCGAATTTTGTCATTTTTAGATTTTTAAAATTCGACCATCTTCAACCTCTTTCAACATCATATTTGCAGAAAGTTGGAATTCCAACATTTTCTGAAGACTTCAATTAGTTAGTTCTATTTATTTGTGTCTTTAAGCTTCCTTCCTTTGATTTTTTTTAGTATGGAGAAACTTTCTTATTGATAATGGATTTGGAATCTCAAAATTTAGGGTACCACTAGGGTTGACATGGAGGATTCAAGGATGCATGTCTTTTTTGACCTTGAGAATAGACAAGGTAAGTGGGTGACAATCTAAGAGTTATAGGCATAGTAGATGGTGGAATATAAGGACCCAATATAGATGGAAGGTTCGAGGGTTTTAGCTTTGGGATTTAAGGACCAAGGATGGATTTGGAGGATGGAGAAGGATGATTCTTAAGTGAAAATGGAGGGAGATAAGGTGTGAAAGGGATATCAATATATTTAGAATGAGTTGTGTGGGCAAGAATCTTCTCTTTAGAATTCATATTTATATCAATAGGTGCATGAGTAGCTTTTATAGGAGCAACAAAAGCTTAATGAGTTTTATTCTTATGATAGAACTTAAAAGGAATGATGGTTTTAGGTGTATATGGATAAGTATGACAAGAGGGTGATGGGATACTGTGATCTTGACAAGGACCATTAGATGGTGTACAAAGGGTACAAATTCATCAATCCTCACATTTTCACTTTCCACAATTTTGTTAGTATCCTTATTCAAACATTTATAAGCTTTTCTCTTTGTGGAGTATCCTAGGAATATACCTGCATCTCCTTTAGAATCAAACTTTCCATTCCTAGCATTTTTCAGTATGTAACACCTACTTCCAAAAGTTTCAAAGTAACTAGAACTTGTTGTATGCCCATAACAAAGTTCATAAGGGGTTTGTTTTGCACCTTTCTTCAATTGTACTCAGTTGAGTGTGTAGACAATATTACTAATGGATTATTTCCAGAATGTTTGTTCAACTTCCTTCTCAATCAACAATGTTATATCACAATCAACTATTGATCTGTTCCTTCTTTTAGCTATGCCATTTTTTTGTGGAGTCCTTAGTGCAGACACTTCTCTTTTGATTCCATTATCATTGTAGAAGATAGTAAATTCATCAAAGATAAATTCACCTCCTATATATGATCTTAAACATTTAAGCTGCTTACCTGTTTCCTTATCAATTCTTGCCTTGTACTATTTAAATATTTGGAATGCATCTGACTTCTCTTTTAGAAACATTACTGACATCATTCTTGAGTAGTCATCAACAAACACAATGAAATAATGATCACCATAGTAGCTTTGTATTCTCATAGGACCATAGAGATCAGTATGAACTAATTCAAATATACCATTAGATGCGTAAGACTTTCTTGAGAAACTTGATTTGGTCATCTTACCAATCTGACATTCCTTACACATCACTTTATCAAGTTTTCTCAATTTTGGTAGACCTATGACTCTATTATTTTTTCTCACCTTAATCATGTTATCAAAATTTACATGATAGAGTCTTTTGTGCAATAGCCACACATCCTCAACTTTAACAAACAATAATTTTTTTATAGAAATGTCAAGGTAGAATAGGTTACCTTTAGATTGTTCACTAGTTCCACTCAATTATCCATCAACACCATAGATCTTCACTTTTTGTTCTAAAATTCCTGTTGGTGAGCATTTTTTTTCAACCATGAAACACTCAACAAGTTGTATTTTAGTCATTGAACCCATTAAGGATTTTCACATTTGATCTTTTCATTCAACGTAATGGATCCTTTTCCTCTAATAGAACATGGAACATCATTCCCAAATCTAACAAATCCTCCACCATACTCTTCTAGGTTCTCAAACTTATCAATGTCACCAGTGATGTGATGTGAACAACCACTGTCAATAATCCATGGGTCATTTTTTCTAACATGATAAATAAGGGATTTTTCATCTTCATACCTCTCTTCTTTTGAATCATCCTTCATAGCAACATAGACAACTTCCACACTTTCTTCTATGTCATCATATTCATCATTGGTTATTCCTTCCTAAGCTAGATAGCATGATTTATTTCCTTTGTCCTTGAAATCTCTAAACCTTTGGTATCAGTTCTCCTTCTTGTCACTTTTATCATTCCTATCATTATTAGGACACCAAGATGCAATATGACCAATCTTGTTGCAATTAAAACATTTTAGAGGTAGTTTACCTTTATACTTTCCTTTTCCTCTCGGTAGCGTCTTTGCCAATAGTTCTTCCAATTATTCTTGTTCTTTCTCTTTGGTTAGGATACTGTCATAGTCACTTCCACATGAAATTTTGTGATTCTCTCTTTCTCTTATTGAATTATCAATGCTCAAAGATGATTTAAAAGTTATTTCAATAGTTGGTAGACTGTTATTATAATTACTAAGCTCAAATATAGTCATATTATTGAGCAAAGAATCAAGTGTAGCAATGTTATTCAGTATGGATCTTAGTTCCTAAATAGAAGAGACTCGAATAGCATATTTGGGTGATAGAGTTCTCATAATTTTTCTTACCACTTCTTCTCCAGTTAGTGTTCCACCAACATCTTTGATAGCACTTACCACTTTCTTGATTCTGAAACTATATTGATCAATGTTCTCTTCATCTTTCATTCTCATCTTATCAAATTTTCCTCTTAGAATGTCAACCTTTTCTTTTTGTACATGCGGATCACCTTCATAAACAAGTGCAGTCTTATCCCACATCTCTTTTGTAGTGATACAATCTTTAATGTCATTGAACTCAACATCGATCAGGGAAGAAGAAATTTCAATCATTACTGAGTTTTGTTCCTTATTTTCTCTCATCTGATAAAGTGTCATAGGTCCAAGAGGCGGTCGAGTGTAGTCATTGTCGAAAAGGTTGAGTGTAGATTCTCTAATTCCAAATAGGTATAGCCTCATCCCGCTTTTCCATGTAGAGAAACTTTCCTTGTTCAACTTAGGTACTTCTATCCTATACATCTTTGAATATTTTAATCAAGCCTTTCAAAATTATCCCTTTAGAATACTTAGCTCTAATACCGATTGTTGGATTATAGAGAGGGGGGATGAATTGGTAATCCTTGATTCTCTGTACCTTAAAAACTTTCTTTGATTCAACTCGGTGTCAACTTGGCAAACACACTTCACTTTTAATCAATAACAGTAAATTAACTTTGTCAATCAATAATAAGATTCACAATAAAATTTCAACACATATAACACTGGTATTTAATGTGGAAACTCAATTTGGAAAAAAACCACTATGGGAATTGTCACCCACTAAAGAAATACTCTTCTGAAGTATGCTCAATTAAAAACTAATCTGGTTAAAGATTATAATACACATTGTTAAATGTGACCTTGTTAGGGGATTTTCCTTTAGATCTGTTAGGATCTTCACCCTACTAGGAGTGGCCTGGTTAAAGGTCTTCAAACACTCTTTTAGAATGTTACCTCTTGCAAGGATTTACAATAAGATTGTTAGGTCCACTCGGTTAAGAGATTTTTTTGTTACAAATATTAATATTGAATGGATTAAAGAAATGAATGAGGAAATTGAGAAAATATTGAAGAACAAAACATGGATATTTTACCAATTACAAATGATAAAAATGTAATTGGAACTAAATGGATATTTAGAAACAAGTTGAATGAGAATGGTGAAGTCACTAAAAATAAGGCAAGACTTGTATGTAAAGGGTATGCACAAGAAGAAGGTATTGAATATGGTGAGACTTTTGCACTAGTAGCTAGACTTGAAGGAATTAGAATATTACTTGCATATGCTACCTACAAAGGATTTAAAGTATATCAAATAGATGTCAAATCTGCATTTTTTAATGAAATATTTGAGGAAGAGGTATATATTGAACAACCTGAAGGTTTTGTTGATTCAAATAAGAAGAAGATGGTATGTAAGTTTCACAAAGCATTATATGGATTGAAACACACATTGAGAGCATGGTATGAAAGACTGTATTCATATCTTATTAGTATTGGATTTGTTAGAACAGGTAACAATACCAATTTATACTTGAAAGGTGAAACTAATGACAAGATTCTTATTGCTGAAATTTTTGTCAACTGATGATATCATATTTGGAGGTCATGATAATTTATGCAAATCATTTGCTGATGAAATGAGAAAGTAGTTTGAAATGTTAATGTTTGGAGAGATTAAATTCTTTCTTGGTTAGTAAATTCTACAACAAAGTGAAGGTATTTTCATTACACAATCAAAGTACATTAAAGAAGTGTTGAAGACTTTTGGAATGGAAGATTAAAAACTTGTTGGTACACCTATGGTCACAGGATGCAAATTAACAAAGGATGATTAGTCAACCGAGGTAAATCAGACACTATACATATCAATGATTGGAAAATTGATGTATGTTGGGCATAGTAGACCAGACATTGCACATGCAGTTTGGATTGTAGCAACATTTTCTACTAATCCTAAGGAATCACATATGATTTTTGTTAAGAGGATTATGAGATACTTGAAGAACACCGAGCACTATGGTTTATGGTACAAGAAAGAGGGCAATTTTGAACTACAAGTTTACACCAATACAGATTGGGCTGGAAACATTGATGACCGGAAGAGCACTACCAATGGAGAATTCTTGTTGGGAGAGAGACTAGTTACTTGGATAAGTAAGAAACATGAATGTATTTCTCAGTCTACTACCAAAGCAAAATATTTTGCTGTTGTTGCTAATTGTTCAAATATTGCATGGATAAAAAAACTTTTGAAAGGGATGAATGAGGAGATCATTGATCCAGTGATAATGTATTGTGACAATACAAGTGCTATAAATATTTCTAAAAATCCAGTGATGCATGCAAAGAAAAAGCATATATCTATAAAGTATCACTACTTGAGGGAACCAGTACAAGAAAAGAAAGTGAAATTAGAATTTGTGAAATCAAAGGAACAAATTGAAAATATATTTACCAAACACTTACCTAAGGATACATTTGAGTACTTGAGGACTAGACTAGAGGTCCATCCCTTGCCTATGGGTCACTAAGGTGATCGGGAGGTTTCATCAACCTATACTTTACCAGAATATCAAATGATGTTGATGCATATGGTTCACACTTTAGGATTCCTAAGGTTGTGAAAGTCAGAATAAAGAACAATAACACTACATATCGGTACATAAAGGTACTTGATCTAAACCAAACACCAGAGATAATATTTTGGCTATTGAAGAGTTTTTATTCTTTTTGGCATTGTTGTCAAAGGGAGAGAAAGAATCTGTTAGAGTAAAGTATTAATTATGTTAATTAAACTTTACTCCCTTCTTAAGATGTCAACTCTTTTACTTTAGTTGTTTATATTTAAACACACATGCACTAGTTGTTTTAAACTCATGCACTAGTTGTCTTAAATATAAACCTACATGCATTAGTCATGTAATAATTAAACTAATTATTACATGTACTAGGGTTTTCCTTTCAAGGCTTTCGATCTCCTTTATAAGGACGATCCATTGTATATTTTATTCATTCATTATTTGAGGATATTTTCTTCTTCATATTTTTGAGTCAAACCCTTGCCCTCTTCTTGTCTCTACTTCCTTGTAACAGGTTTTTGTATGTAGATGATCTTCAGGTTTTGTGGATTTGTATTGCTCAAATCCTACATGGTATCAAAGAACTAGTGTTATATTTAAAACACTCATTTACTAGTTCTATTGCTCAAATCCTATATGGTATCAGAGCCTAATCTGCTATAGCTTCTTCACATTTGAAGGATTCAGAGATTAAAAAATCATCTGGTTCAGATTATGGCTTTTTAGTTATTTTTTATTGAAATTAGGGGGTCCCTAAATTTTGGTTCACTTTGGGCTCAAACAGACCTCACTGTTGAGCTCGCATGACCCAAAAACCTCTATTTCGATATAAAAAATGTCTGATTTGAACAACTTTGCATTTTGGGGTATTTTTTGTACCAAATAGCTTGGCACACTTCCTGAGGCAAAATTTGTATGAAATGACATGCAAATCAAGGCAAAAAAATCTTTGTTTGACACGCAAAATGAGGCAAAAATTTTACTCTCCTACACACAAGTCAAGACCAAAAAAATTGGGATGCAAATGAAGGCAAAAATTCATATGTCATAGCATGAATCCTGAGGCACACATGTGATTTTGTAAAAAAATAAAAAATAAATTTTTTTTGGGCGGTGAAAGCCATTTGGCCATCAATTTTAAGCCCGTGAAGTGCTGACATCAGCACATCTAGATACCATTTTGGGCCCTCCGTAGCATCAGTTGGTATTTTGCTCATAACTTGAGCATACAGTGTCGAAATCAGAAAAATAAGATATCGTTGAAAAGCTGGTTCTAAGCTCTATCAAGATTTGGAGGTTTGAATTTCTGATTTTTCTTTTTTTATTATGTTTTTTATTGTCAAAGCTAGATATTCATTTTTGCACTCCGAGAGCTCTATCTTGTGCATCCAGACTCTTTTTTGGGCAAACAATGTATTGTTGGAAAGCTTGTTCTGTAAGCTTTTCATTATTGTGAGTCATTTTTCTAGATTCTTCTCTAGGTACATCTTATTCAAATTTTTGCATTTTCACAATCTGGTGGATATCTTGGATGTTATAGGTCATGGGATGTCTTCCCTTTAGAAGATGGCTCTTCTTAGGCTGTTCTTTTGTTTCAACAGTCTTCGCTTTTCTTTGAGTAGTGTATACTTAAATTTTGTAGTATTATTTTATGCACATGCACTGAGATAAAGTGTCATTCTATTGCATGCTTGGAATCTTGAACATGTTTGTGCTATTTGTATTTGCACTCCATTATAAAGTGTCATGGGGGGTTTGATGTTTTCCCTTATTTTCCATCTATCTTTGTCAAGTGAGTGTTCCTTCCATGACATTAGCCTTAGGGTATCTTTATTTATGTTTGTACTTTCACTAAACCTTCGATGTTCTTGGTTCTTCATGAAGTAGTTCTTATTGGCACTATTTTCAGTGTACCTATCACCTCTCCCTTGTCAGCATTATGGGGTTTTTTCTATTGATCATTCTTCTGCTTCCTTGGTTTGATAGTGTGAGCTATGTATTCAATATTTGTTCCTACATACTAGGCAGATGTAGTGGCTAGGTACCTATGTATTTCGATGAGATGGATCATTTACCATATAGACACTCTTTCTTTCTTATTTTTAGAGGCACTCTTCCATCTTTCATTGATCATCTCTTCAGGCTTTGGTGTTTTATACCATCTGTATCTTCGAGTCTAGTTGTTTGCCTTTGTTTACCTCCTAATTTGAGTAGTGTCATTTGAGGGTACTCATACAAATTACAATTTTCTCTACCTGGTCATGCTCTATTCTAGTGGAGGATCTTTAGATAAACATTTACTTCTTGACATAGTTTTTCTCTACGTCCTTGTAACAAGTTTTGGTATGTAGGTGATCTTCGGGTTTTGTGGATTTTTATTGCTCACATTCGGGGTCCTACTTCTTATGGCATTCACTATAAGTCAGGGGATCCTCACATTATTGGTTTCACAGACTTAGATTGGGCTAGTGATACTACTAATCGATGGTCTACTTTTGGCTTTGTCTTCTATCTTGGTTTCGGTCCTATCACATGGTCTTGCAAGAAGCAGACAACTCATGCATTATCATCCACAGAGGTAGACTATCGAATAGTTGTACTAGCTAGTTAGGAGGTTTTATGGCTTCGCCAGTTGATGACAGAGTTTGGTTTTCCTCTTGATGGTCCCACTATTCTTTGGTGTGATAATTAGAGTGCTATACATATTTCCTGCAATCTGGTTGAGTATCAGAGGACCAAGCACATTGATCTTCATATGCATTTCATCTGACATTTGATTTAGGATGGCTCTCTGAGTTTGGAATATATTCCCACTGCTGAGCAGGTTGCTGAAATCTTCACCAAACCTTTTGCATCCCCGTGATATCTTTAGCTGCGTTCTATGCTTGGGGTGAAGGAAGTTGTCCTTGGGGGGTCTCAGTGATGAGGCCTTCCTTCCTTCTATTTCTATCTCTTTTTGGAGTAGGGTTTTTCCCACTGGGTTTTCTCTATTTCTTCGTTTTACAGAGATTTGGTTGTGCTGGGTACCTCATCAGGCCATGTTGCTGGGACCCATTTTCTACTTTCAGCATTGTAGTTTCCTTTTCTTTCATCTTGCATTGTTGCTCATGTCTTAAGGGGGGGTGTTATAGTAAAGTATTAATTATGTTAATTAAAATTTACTCCTTTCTTAAGATGTCAACTCTTTTGCTTTAGTTGTTTATATTTAAACACACGTGCACTAGTTGTTTTAAACTCATGTACTAGTTGTCTTAAACTCATGCACTAGTTGTCTTAAATATAAATTTGCATGCATTAGTCATGTAATAATTAAACTAATTATTACATGCACTAGGGTTTGTCTTTCAAGGATTTCAATCTCTTTTATAAGGATGATCCATTGTATATTTTATTCATTCATTATTTGAGAATATTTTCTTCTTCATATTTTTGAGTCAAACCCTTGCCCTCTTCTTGTAGAACATATGTTTGGTATTTTATGGAATATTTCATATTGTGTTTCCATCAATGCCAAAGAGAGATTTATAACCTACAAATAATTAAATATCTTGATGGAATGAATGGACAAGTGAAAGACAGTGATTGAAGGTCACCGAGCTACTAAAGTGATATGTAAGACAATTAAATCAGTCAATATGTTGTCATTGATGTCAACTAGTTTTGACTATACTTATCATGATGGTTACAAACATCTAAAGAAGAAAAATGGTAAAGGAATGAGATATATACATGAAGATGAGATGGATATGACAGATATGGATATAATATACATTGGGTAACTTATTTGATGAGTCTATGGCATCATGTTGTTGACTTGATTGTATTACATGATTTTTTTATGAATTGGAGATCATAACTGAACAACTTTATATGGTTAGTAATTTAAGATTTTTGTATACACCGAGCTACTGTAGTGTATACTGAGTACAATATTAACTAAGTTAGTATTCGGTGACACATTCAGTATTGACTGAGTCAAAGAATCAAATAAAAATTATAATAGCTGACTGAATTGATGATTTGGACAGATGCTTATGATTTTGTGGTAGAAGATAAAGTTTTTTATGAAGATCTAACGAATGACAAAATTTAGGAATGATCAAATGGAGGAGATTGAATCATTTTATAGACATAAATACCGAGGAAGCTTGAAGCAGAAAAATGAATGATGGAGATTAAGAGGCAAAATATAATGGATGAGAAGAAAATGGTTTATGTAATACCCTCTCAAATGATTATACTTGGACTTTTATTTGGACATTTTCATTATGATGGTTAGAACTATATGTTCACAGTTATGCTTATTTAGATGATGATACACTTATCAAATGCTTAGATACAGTCATTTATGATTATCATTTATATTTTTATGAAGTTTGAAATCATCTATCTTTGCATGATTTATAAAGTTAACCCAAGGATTTGAACCTAACCATTATCATCTATGATGTCTTATTTTTTCATGTATATATGTTTGATGTGTTTTCATGACTTAGGATGAAGTCGTAGTTACTCACTTAGTTGAGGTCCACACAATGTATCAATCTTGGTCATATGTTTTCATGTGTCTGTATATATATTTGCACATGTATTTATTCTTGGTGATGTAGGATTGCAGGTACCAGGCATCGTCTCCACCTGGTCTCACAAGTCTGAGCGATCCCTCAAAATCCTCGATCATTGTTGTTGTTACAAAGATATCATCAAGGTCCCATAGGAAGGAACTCTACCTTTGACCCTTTTACCCTTAAGTGGGGAGTTCCAGTTGAGTCAGTCCCTTGTGCTGATGATGCATTGTTGTTGTTGGATTATGTGGTTCTTGTTTCTTGTTTCTTGCATTGATGAGAGTATGATGTTGTGATTAGTAACATTAAATTGTGTTTTGTGGTATCTTCTATTTTATGTTAGTAGTTACCCTATATATGTGTGTGTGTGTGTGTGTGTGTGTAGGAATATATATATATATATGTGTGTGTGTGTGTGTGTGTGTGTATGTATATATATATATGTGTGTATATATATATATATATGTATATATATATATATATATATCTATATATATATATATGTATATATCTATATATATGTATATATATATATATATGTATATATATATATATGTATATATATATATATATGTATATATATATATATGTATATATATATGTATATATATCTATATGATTATATTTTGTGTGGAATATGATTTAGTTATTGATTTAAATAATAATATTTATAATAATTAGATATTTATGATATTTTTAATAATGCATCTTAATTATGTGATATATGTACACATAAGCATATGGGTGCACACGTATGCCTATGGTTACATATATATATTTAATAAATATTAGTGTGTGAAAGTAATTGTATTTTAAATAATAATAATAAATAAATCATTTACTTGAGGGATTAATTATTATATGGTAAATCTTTTACCATAGCCTTAGTAAATAAAGTCATAAGTAATTATAGTAATTATTTCCTTTTCCTTAAATAAAGGAAAATCACATTAGTTTATTAATATTTATGAGGCTCTCATATTAGATTTTATTATTAATAATATTAAATAATAGGATTAGCTATTCCCTTCCCGTGAATGGCTTTAATGAAATTAATTAAAGCCTAAACTATAAACTGATTTTTTGGTTGGGACGGTTGCATCGCTTGATATCATTATTAATTATAGTATATTTGGAAAAGGTGGTGTCTGCAATCAAAATGATTTGGTGGAGTACTGGAAGTAGGCCAAGTTGATTGATTCCTCCTTCTTCAATGGTTGTCTTCACTGGCATCTAGGTAGGAGCTATCCTGGAAGATGCTCCTCCTTATTTGATTTGTGTGATTTCTTTTGTTTTGTATCTGTGACTGCTTCCTTTGTACTGGCAATATGAAGAATGTATTATTTTATTATAATATGTCTGTTTTCTTATGTAGGACTTAGGAGAGAGGATAGTTATATTTTAAATATATTATAGTATAAATGACCATTATTTCTCTCTATGTTATCATGTTTCCTATGATGCTATATTGTTTGTTTACTTGTTGGATAATATAGGGTTGTGATTTAGATTGTGAACTATGTCACTACTCTTTGTCTACTCTCTGGGAGAGAGATAGTATCATGAATTGAATGTACACAAACCAAGAGAACTACAAACTATCCTATTACTATCAATAATGATAAAATTCATCAACACAAGATCAAATTTATTTCAACAATCATCTTACCTATGACTATCCTAACATGACAAATTTATGCCCTCTAGACAGATCCGTACTCAGATGTGTATAAATTTTGATCCCGTCTAAAAATCTTGAATCTCTCTAGTGAGAATGGGCATAATTATGTCTGTCAAAATATATTTCAAGCTCATCAAAATCCAACAGTTGGTTGAAAAGTTATGGCCCCCTCACTAAGGGTCATTATTTCTGATACAATATTATTTGTCAATCAGAGATCTCTATCTTCAACCTCCTATATATCCCTGCAATCAAACACTTAATGGAACATACTTATATAGGAATAGGCTTCTCCGACAATCCAAAATAACCAAAAAAGTTGGAGATCCTATGTGCTCATTTAAACTTCAAAACAATTGAATGATTGCACCAAATCAATAACATGGATAGTCAATGTAAATGATGACTTCCTTTGTTCAAAGCCTCATAAAAAAAATAAAACCGGTATGGAAATGGTTAACAAAAACCAATACTATATCAATCCATTTCCAATCACATTTACATTGGAATGGAGATTTTTCAAATACAAAAGGGCTGGCTATACCCTCACGACAGAGAACAAGAAAGTTGCAGATCTTTTCATTTGTATTCAAAGAAAACTTTATTCCCCTCTCTCTTCCATACACCAAACCATCTAAAAATTCTCTCCAAATCCTAGTGTTATGTGTTTATGATGTTTGGGTAAGGGTAGGAAACCTAAGAACACTAGGTGAGTGGCTCTCAGTGTGGGGCTGGGGCCCTAAGTGGCTAGTACCAGAATAACTGATTGAAGAGTTGTTTTAACAAGTGATAACTTAATTAAAACTTATGGGAATGGGTTCAAACACTACAAAGATTAGTGTATGCCTCGCCCATGCCATTAGTGCTAGTAAAGACTATGGATGGGAGTGGGAGAAGGTACCTATGTGTAGGTACGATCGAATGGTGCTTGTCTATATGAAAGGCATTTGGTTCTGCATGTGCCTACTTGGGGGTTGGGGCCTAGAGTGGCTAGTACCAGGATAACCCAAGGGGTGAGGGCTATGTGATGACAATCACCTAGATTGTCACTTAGAGTTTCTACCTAGCCTTAGAACCTTTTGGGGAAGGTTTTACACTTTGGTCTTCTTTTCAATTGTAATTTGGGAAAGGTTACTCTGACCATAGGTATGGCCTAGATATCACTTCCTTGTGGACTTTGGTGTTTATCTCCTAGCACGGGGGAGTGGGACTTTTGGTATCCACATGGTTGGGTGGTAAATATTTTATCGAGGTACCTTTCACAGTTGTAGAGATTATGGATTCTTTCTTGCACATGCTCCAGTTTTGAAGAAAGAAGACTTGTAATTATCTCTCTTAATTATCAAATGTAAAGTTATTATTACCTCCTATGGGGAGATGAATGTAATGTGACATTTAATGTATTTCAATTTAATGTAAATTAGAATGGGTAGATTTAGGGAAAAGAAAAGGAAATGGTGAACTTTATGTAAATCATTTGAAAAGAAAAGGAATTTCATAAGTGTTTCAAGCAAAGTGGCATGTTTCTCATTATGGTTGTTCAAGAAAAGTTAGTAATCAAATGTGTTAATTCCATATGTGAAATAGTTCAAACTCCTAGATAAATTCTTTTATTATGATTATTCTTTAAATGTTATATTGATCATGAAAGAATGCTTAGGAAATATAGATGAAATCAATTGGTTAGAAATCAAATGAAAGCATTTCTATTTCTCTCTAAGGAATTTTCAAATGTTATGTTTTAAGAGTTAATCATATTGTTAGTACACTTAATGAACTTAAATGGATTGTTCATTTTACTCATAGGGAACCTTGGAAGGATTCTAAGTTAAATTATGCATTGTTCATGTTAATCTTTTAAAGTTCAAATTTTTTCATAAATTCTTTACTTAGGTTTTCTTTTCTAAAGAGAATGTTTGTTCTCTTTTCTGGTTCCCTTGTGGGGCATGACAATTTATAACATCTATTTAAAGAGACATGAGATTCATTATTGAGTTTGGGATTATTGATACAATAGGAGAATTCATGTGAAAGGAATATTTTCATGCACTACTGATCAAACTGGTTATAGACAGAACCGAGCTAAACTACAAACATTACCGAACTTCATAGAAGCATACACCAAGTGAAGTAAAGTTGGAGGACATGAAGGATTGAATTGATTATTGATCAGAGGAGGTATTTTTAGCTTAGCATAGATCTAAAAATCTGCAAATCTTAGTTGTATTTGAATCAAATCATTACTGTATCAGTTTAACCATTGTTATAGAAAAATCTCTTAACTGAGTGGACTTAATAGTCTTTTTTTATATTTTAATATGACATTCAATGAATCTTGATTGTTTTCTTGTTGACCCCATAGTGAATGCTGGTCAAGGGAGAACTGTTAGTGATAAATCCTCTAACCAAGTCACACCTTACAATGTGTTTTGTAACCTTTGACAGGGTTGGCTCCTAACCGAACTCACTTCAGAAGAGTGAATTATTTTGGGTTATCAATCCCAGGTAGTTTTTCCCCTAACAAGGTTTCCACGTTAAAAATCTGTGTTATGTGTATTTGATGTGATTGAGTTGTTATTTTAATTTACATATTTTATATCAAGACTAATCAGTAAACACAATATTGAATTGATTGTCAATCAGTGAATGAAGATAAAGATATTATTTTTGAATAAGGTAAAAACAAGTTTTGAATGGAACCCGAAACCATTTACATCATAGAAAAAAGATAAAGCATTAAAGTTTTCCAAAATGATATGCCTGCTAGAAAGAATAGAGTAGGACCCAAAAAAACACTAGAAATGACAATAAAAGAAAAGAAAATAGATCTAGCAACACTACCAGTAGCACCCAGCGACGAACAAGACAAAACTAATTGCTTATCATTTTGTCCACTTTCATCTTCAACTCATTCATCTTCTAGATTTCTTTTTGCAGGTCCTTCAGCTCCTTCGGCTTCTTAGGGATCTTCCTCTAAGTACACCCTCTGGTTCTAGTACTTGGACCTGCATTCCTAGCATCGTCTTCAATAGTTATGGTCGTGTTTTCTAGCTGGTTTTTCTCCAGGTAGTTGTGAAGCATATTCAGGTTGATGACAACCGCATTGAGTCCTTCATTGTTGTGGCTCAGGACTTCATTAATCATTTTCCCATTGTTGCTAACTTTGACCTTAATTTCCTTCACCTTGTTGTCAATGATTTTTTTGATTTCGGTAGTTATCTCCTCCTTCCAACTTTTATTATTTACCTTATCCAGAATCTTGTTCTCCAGCTTCTCTAGCTTTGTATTCAGGGTTTCTGTAGTTTTCTCCAGAGAATGAAGGTGGAGCTTAATCTCATGTATTTATTGATTGATCTAGTCCTGAGGAATACTCTAACCTTCATCATTGTTAACCTTGTCCAGATTCATAGCAACCTCTAGGGGAGCGATGATATCTTCTTTTTGACTTTTTTCCTCCTTAGTGGCATTCTGATTAGTACTAGCACCCGTTTCTTTTGTTCCTCCTCTTTTTCATCAATGACAGGGGAGTTTTGACTAGTTTCAATTTCCTCTTCATCATGCCCCTCCAAAAGGCCCAAAGAGTCCTCTTTATGGGGTTCCCCATCATCTTTATTGGCCAGGTCCAAACCTTCCTCATTATCCAAGTGGGCCTCAATTTTTTCTTCTTTAGAAGGGAGGTCGGGGACTTCATTCTTATCATCCTCAGTAGGGGATACCTGGGCCTCTTCTTTCTCCTCCTCGGCCCCTTCCTCATCTTTTTCATCCACCTCTTCTTCTTTCTCCTCTTCAGCCCCTTCCTCATCTTTTTCATTATCATGGTAGTCCCCATCTTTCCCTTCTTCCTCTTCCTCCTCATCCTCTATTATGACAATCCTGTCCTCTTCCTACTCGGTGCTTCCAGGATCCATCTCCACATTTTCTTCCTTAGCATTTCCTATTTGCAGAGAAATGGGGCTTTTTTCCTTAGTTTCATCTTCACTACTATCAAAACTTTTTACTTTCTTTTTCTTCTTCTTTTTACCATCTTCTTCACTATAGTCAGAGACTTTTTCCTTGTTTTTCTTCCTCTTTTTTCTGGATTCGACCTTTCTATCCCCCTCAATAGTCTCTGATGTTTTACCTTTGACCCTTTTAGGAATAGGGTCTGGGATAATATCTCTGGCATAGTAAAAAATAAGGAGGATCAACTCCTCATGTAACACAGGGTTATTCTTCTTCTTCCTATGCTCAGTGATGCAACTACTCAGGGAGCGCAAAAGAAAATATGGGAAGGAAATCCTCTTGTTATGCTTGAAGTAGTTAACCAGGATGAAATAAAGGTTATAGATTTTGGAATAGCACCCATCAAGTGTGAAATAATCGATCATTACCTTCAACATTTTAGCCCAAAAATCATTAATTTTGGTGATATCTACATAATCCCCCTTCTCTTTTGTCATGAGGGCCTTTTCATCAACATTTTTAGGAAACATGTTAAAAGCTTTAGTACCAAGCCTATGGTTACCTCTATGGAAATGGGTTCCCTCAAGAGATAAGCCCGTTATCTCAGCCATAATAGTAAGAGTAAGGGGGAAAAATTTACCCCATAAATTTACTTTACCTCTAATCTAGCCATCAATGAACAAGGAAGACACCTATTTTTCATAGCTGTGGAGCTTCTCAATATACTGAGAGACCCCTTCCTTTTTCAGCTTCTTCTAGATTTTCCTATCTTGCCTCCATTTGTCATAGTCAGTTGGCTCCTCTCTTCTCAGACCGCCTCCCATTTTGTGTTTTCTACTACTATCCTGGCTCAGCTCCTTGCAAGTAATCTTCTTCTTTCTGCAATGTTTTCTTATGTTTTCATGATTATTTGAATTAACCTAGGCTCCATAGATCATTAAAACCAGAATAATTATCCCACACTTCACATTACATGCAGCCTTCCTTGAGAATTGTTTCATCCTTGTCATCATAACATTAAGTGACATGCCGTTCATTGTGATTAATTTTATCAAATGTGATTAGACTCATGATCTCAGAATTTAGATTTCCTTCCCCTCTCCAAGATTTGATGATGCCACTTTGGGTACCTTTGTTAGCTAGCTTGTCCGCCGACTTATTACCTTCACGGTAAATATGGGTGACATGGCACTCTTCAAAGGTGATGAGAAATTTTTTGATTTTATTGATTATATGGACTATAGTATAGGAACACTCCACATTCCCTTTAATATAGTTGACAATATTGAGGGAGTCACCCTCAAGATAAAGTTTCAAGCAACCCATATCTTTGGCCAGAATAACCACATTAAGCGTCGCCTCAGCCTCCACCACATGGTTAGTTTGAGTCCCCAGTGGAACTACTATAGCTCCAAGGAAATTTCTAGCCCAATCTCTTATGAGGCCTCCCCCTCCAGCTCTTCCAGGGTTTCCTCTAGCAGAACCATCAAAATTCCCTTTTGACCAACCCTAGGGAGGAGCGGACCACATAACATTGTCTCTAGGATTTGGGTCATTTCTACTCTTCAAATTCTCCCAAGAAATGGATATATCCTTCTTAAGGCTAGGATTCCAAGAGTTGCAATCCTTTCTACCACTACTTCTATAATTCTCCATTAAACTTCTAGTAACAGAGTTATCTATCAGGAGGGGAGTAGCTTTTTTATCTTTGAAAATTCTGTTATTCCTCTCCTTCCATATCTGCCAGGTAAAATGAGGAAAGACAAGTTTCCAAAGGTTCTTAGAATTTTTATCATAAAATGGGCTTTGCCATTGCTGGAAAAAGTCCTGGATATTTTGAGGTTTGACCCACTTCATATTTAGAGATAGAATGATGGTGTCCCAAACTTGTCTAGCAAAGGGACAATGTATCATCAAGTGGTTGCATGACATAGCTTCCTCACAACACATGATATATCTATTAGGCATTTGGAAGCCTCTTTTCATAAGGCTATCCATAGTGAGGATTTTATTCTGTACAAGCAACCAAAAAAACATGTTAATTTTAGGGGTAAGATCTTTATTCCATACCTGAGCACAGAAAGGTAGATCTCCTGAGGGAATGAGAAGAGCTGAAGCAGAAGCAACTGTGAATTTTCTAGAGATAGTAGGCCCCCATATCAGCTCATCACACTCATTATCTCTAATAAACTAGTTATTCAGATGTTTATTAACCTTTATAAGTTTGATGTCCCTCAACCCCAAGTCAATCCATTCTTCATTTATCTAGTAGTCACTCACAAGGACCCCAATAGAATCTTTGCATTCTTGAATCATAGAGCTCCACTCCTCAATCTCTATGAGGGGTTTGTCGAAGATCCATTTGTCATCCTAGAAGATGATTTTCCTACCATTTCCCAGCTTCCATCTAGCCCTTTTACTGATGAGTTTCCTACCCTTACTTATATTGTTCCAAATAAATGATCCTTGGATGTCATTAAAAGAGTGGAGGGTGCCTTCTAAAGAAGTGAGATGATATTTAATTTTGATTATTGCGTTCCATTCTTTCTCTTCTTCAAAGATCCTCCAACATTGTTTAGCTAAAAGAGCCTTATTGGTATTAGAGATATTTATGATGCCCAGACCCCCCAGCTTCTTTGGCTTACAAACCTTCTCCCAGGCCACCAAGCTAAGTCTCTTCTTTGCTTCCACACCAGTCCAAATAAGTTTTTTTTGAATTTTTTCAATAAGGTCCATATACTTCAGAGAAATTTTGAAAAGACTAAGAGTGTAAACTGAGAGTTTTGAAGAGTGGCCTTAAACAATTGAACTTTTCCAGCTTGGCTAAGAATTGCCCCTTTCCAACCTACTAGTTTATTGTCGAATCTATCAAGAATTTCATTTCAGAAGTTAGCCTTTGGTTTTGAACACATTGGTAGCCCTAAATAGGGGGCAGGAAGCCTTCCTATCTTACAACCAAGAATGGAAGAGATTTTATTCATTCTGGCTTCGAGAGTGTTAAAGAAATAAAGAAAGATTTTATCCCAGTTTATGAGTTGACTAGTTGCATTTGAATAAACATTTAGAGCTTTTTTGATGTTCCTCGCCTCTTTAACTGTAGATTCCCCCATGAGAATCATGTCATCAACAAATTGTTCATGAGAACATTTTGTCTCCATTGAAGAAGGTTGCAGACTAGAGATCAGCCCTTGATTAACTTGGTTTTTAATTTATCTCCCAAGACTTTCAGCCATAATAGTGAAGAGGATTGGGGAAATAGGGTCTCCTTGTATCAACCCCCTAGAAGGTCTAAAGAAGGGAGAAGAGCCACCATTCACAATCATAGAAGAAGACACCATAGTTACCAATTGCATGATTAGTTTAATCACTCCTTCATCAAAACCAAAAGCCTGAAGAATTTTGGAGAGTAGCTCCAAATCCACTCTATCATAGGCTTTGGATAAATCAAGCTTCATTAGGAAGCCTTGTTTCCCTAATTTCTCTAGAGAGTGAATATTCTTGTGAACCACTATGATAGAATCTAGGATTTTTCTCTCCAGGACAAAGCCATTCTATTGATGCGAGATGAGGTGAGGGAGAATCTGTAATATTCTAGAAGTAAGGATCTTTGACATAATCTTATACAAAGAATTACAAAGATTGATAGGTCTAAAGCAGTTTGTTGCATTAGCTCCCTGTCTTTTTAGAATAAGGGCTATAAATGTAGAATTGAGTTCTTTGAGAATAGATTTAGCTCCATAAAATTCTTTCACTGCTCCACACACATCTTTTCCAATGATATTCTAGAAGGTTAGGAAGAACATTTGGAATCCATCTGGACCAAGCAATTTTTCTCCTTGAAAAGAAAGAATAGCCCTTTTAATTTCATCATCCTTAGGGATTGATTTAAGATACTCATTATCCTTAGAATCCAAAAGAGAAGGAATGGAACTCAACAGGGATAGTTGGTTCTCTTGGTTTAGCTCTTACTCTTTGGAAAGAAGAGAAGTGAAATAACCCATCATTTCTCTTCTTATATCCTCCTCTTTAGTGATAGTACCTCTGGTGTTGACAAGAGAATTGATTCTATTCATAGCTTTGTGCTTCATCGCTGTTAGGTGGAAAAATCTAGTGTTCTTGTCTCCCACTTTCAGCCAAAGGGATCTAGATCTTTGTCTCCATAAAGTTTCTTCTTTCGAGATGATATTGTGATAGTCAACAAGAACAAGGTTTTCCTCTCTTCTGCTTTCTTCAGTCATCCCAAAAGTTTGAATTTTATCTTGAACATCTTTTAATTCAATTTGGATCTTGTTTTTAGATTGGAATATATCACCAAAGACATCCTTATTCCATTGTTTAACTCTAGCTTTGATATTCACCATTTTTTTTTGCTACTTGGTACATAGCTTTCCCTTCCACTTTAATGTTGCACCATTCCCTAATTCTATTTTCAAAGTCTGGATGAGCCAACCACATTTTTTCAAGTCTAAAGGGGGGGTGGCCTTTCCCATTGAAGGAACTAGCAAGAAAGGAAATGGGGTAGTGATCTGAACCAATACAATTAA
This sequence comes from Chamaecyparis obtusa, assembly GCA_027943335.1. Classification (NCBI taxonomy): domain Eukaryota; kingdom Viridiplantae; phylum Streptophyta; class Pinopsida; order Cupressales; family Cupressaceae; genus Chamaecyparis; species Chamaecyparis obtusa. Next base: position 1,753,380 of record BSBK01001043.1, on the reverse strand, counting down.
GAGAGGAAAGAGAGCAAGAAAACTTAGCAAACCATTCATGAGAGAGTAGAACCCTATCAAGCTTAACCTAGATCAAGTCAGCTCCCACTCTCCTATTAGACCAAGTTGATAATTTGATTGAAAAGTTTGAAGTTGATACAAATGGGAATTGGGACTGTAGGATAACTAGAATTAACTAATTGACCCCCCTTCAGTTATCTAACAATAAGGGGTACCTTTTTTCTTGGAATCAGATAGCATTAGCAATACATCAAAATTTAATGTCCAAAGTACTGCAAAAATATAGACATGTAATCAGTATAGTTGTAACTTGTTAGGTTAAGTTAGTCTTATTATGTCTTGATTTTTGCAAGTCATGTTCTTATGCATCTCCGGGATGTCCACAAGTGATTTAGAGATTCCGTGATGGTTCATGACTTATTTTCCTTTGTCTTTTATTTTTGGAATATTTTTCGTGAAGTCTTAAAAGAGAAATCTGGGTGTCTATGATAAGATCCTTCACATCTATATACAAATATCTAAATTACAACCCTGCAATGCATAATTTGGTTGTGATATGCCACACATACCTCAACTTCGAATGCTCGACCTAGATGGATTGGCTCACATTCCTTGTCTTCTCAACATGTCCGTTTCAAATGCAAGATGATAATCATACCTAGATCAGCGATATCTTGGTAAGATGGTATCTACCTTTGCTATAATAAAGTGTCTCAATGATGAAAAAATAAATAGCTCAATTCAATTGGAAATCAAAAGCATAGTTATTAAAGAATTAATCTCTCTAATTACTATAATCTAAGGGTTTCAATCAAGAATTTGTTATCATTATTTCATCCCCTAGCTATCATCTTCTAAATAATCTCTTACAATTCTCTATCAGTCCTAACAAGTCCTTATGATAGAGTATTATGATACAAAAAAAATATTGCATCCTGCATAAGCATTTTTTACATATAGAAGAATCAAACATCATCAATAGAATGCTATACCATTTCTGGATTTGATTGTGTAGAATTTTTTCATCAACGTTTTAAATCAAACTACGTGATCCATCATCAGGATGCAAGAGAGACAAAGAGAAAAGTGATAGATTACAGACTTAGAAACAACTAAAAAGAAAGGAGAAGGGAGGGGAGAGAGGAGGCAAATATAGAAAACAAGGTTGACAAGACCTCCAACCAACCTAGAAGATAAAACAAGATTAAAAAACCCAATAAAAGAAAACAAATAAGAAAGCACAAATACTTAAAAGAAAACCAAAGAAATAAATAAAAGAACTATAAAAATAATAAAAAATAATATATAGAAGTAAAAATAAAAAAACTTTAAAACCCCCAAAAAAACCCTATATATATAACTAGGAATATAATGCAAAAATCACGAAACCAAAAAACAAAAAAGATATATTATATATAAAAAATATATATCGATCTATCTATAGATAGATAGATAGATAGATAGATAAGACAAAAAATAAAAAAAATAAAAAATTAAAATATGTATATCTATAAATTGCATAGAATACACAAACAAAGCAAACACATACAAAAACAAGCAACAAAAAGGATATATAATTATTTTTGTTTCTTGTTGTTTTTGTTTGTGTTTCCTTTGTTTGTGTATACTATGTAATTTATAGATATATTTTTTATTTTTATTTTTAGTTTCCTTGCCCCATATATATATATATATATATATATATATATATATATATATATATATATATATATATATATATATATATAGATATATATATATATATATATCTGTAATAGGTAGTATATATTTATTAAAAATTAGAGAAATTTACATAGAGGCATCCTTTAGCCTTGACCAACAATAAAACATCCAAGTCTTACAACAATCCATACCCCCTTGACAAAAAATACTATAACAGTACTCGACTGCTCCTAAAAACCAACCCAAAATTTATGAGTGACATATCTCCATATCATCAGCATTACAACCTTAACGAAAAAGCAACTATGACAATTACACACCACTACGGGTTCCATAACCAGTCAAAAAAACCATATTACGAGGTATGCCTTCACAATCCATACCACTTGTCCTTGGCACCTCAGAACTATAGAGTGTCTCCTTTGTGGATGCGAGAGAAAGAAACCCAGAACCCGTCGTGCCCCCGATTGCTCAAAAACATGGATTTCCCTCTTCAGGTTTGTCCTCTCTACCATGATTTTAGCCTTATAAGCCTCTTTACTACATGAGACAACGACCATAAAAAGGAAAAGAAACCCTTATTCCAACCCTCCACCTCATCTGATGAAGGGTGCTCCCCTTAATACCACAAACAGATAACAGAAACAAAGAAACAACAATAATTTGCAAGAACAAAAAATGGGCTTCTTATTATCTCCACAAATGTGGAATTACAAATTTTAGAATTACAATATGCAAAGCCACATGGGCATTTCCCTTACAATATTCTATACGACAAAGCCTCGAATTATTACCTACAACAACTCTGAATTGCTCCGAACTGTCCTAGACAATACTACGGGTTTTCCTTATATAGGCAATTTTCCATTGCTTGGGAAGGTTCCAGAAATTTAGCCATTGAGGCTGACCAACCTTAGAATTATTTTATTTTTTAATTTATTACATCAAATTAAGCTCAAAACAACTTTTGAAACCCAAACAAAATTTTTGAAGGAAATTTAATTTCTGCCATTTCAGGTGGCCCAACTTCTGGAGACCATAAGTCATCACCCGTTGACCGGATTGACTATTATGACCCCATTTTGGAAAGGGTGCAAGGTGCTCTACAATTCTTGTTTTGCACAAGCTCCAATTAGCCAAAGTTTCAACTTCATCGGGGGCCTCTAAATCCTTCAAAACTAAGTTCAAAGTTTCTGTACCCTATTGCCAATACCAAAATTTTTCAATATCTTTAAAACTAGACTTGATCTAGCAATGAAACTTTACTGGTAGGCTAATACGACCAAAATGAACCTCCAGGTAAGAAAATAGATCATTCTAAATATGAATGGAAAACTTACTAAAAATAGTAAATTTCCAAAAATAGCAGCTCTGCACAAGATAGCCCTTATTGAAAGAAACCAGAAATATTTTTGGGTGATGCAAGATTTCTCTTACACCCAGGATGCTCCTACATCATCATCCTCAAATAATTCACTGTAATTAAAGCTGAAACCTATAAATGCTCACTCCAACAGCGAGTCTAAACCGACCACTAGATCTTTTGGAAACAGAGACTCCACCACCTACTTCACTGTGTCCACACTTTCATCAAGCTCCAGACCCCATGCCATTATCATTGTGGCTATATATGCATTCACCTTCCAATGGTGTTGGGCCTCCTAAAATAAAGACCTGAGAGTTCGTTGCACATCCTTTATCACCACCGGAGTAGGCCAATTCAATAGCCTCTTCAACTGTTGGTCTGCAACTGGTCTGAAGAGAGCCTTCTGATGCTTCTTCTTTTTGAAAGTGAAGGTTGGTTCCATGCTTAAGACCTTTCACTTTCAACACACAATCTTTGGCAGAAAAAATATCCCATTGCTTGCCTTTTAACAAAGCTCGCACAAATGAAATAAATTCCTATCTCAAAAATGAGATCACCTTGCCAACTCAAGTGCCACCACTTTCCATATCCTACAAGATTTCACATCACTTAATGACATCAATCCCACCCCATGTCATCTAATCATCACCCCATCCCTAGTTACCATAATGAAAAGTAACTAAATTTAGTTACAAGCGGGTAACTAGCTCCTTCAACGGAGACCTTTCACTTAAAAAATCCCAACAGTCACAATTTTCAAAGGCATATCTCCCCACCAATTCAAATTTCATTTCCCACTTTGACAACATATCTGCATCACCATTCCCTTCCCTTCTAACATGGCTTACCGTAAAATTTTCAAATTTAGCAAGTAGAGAATTTATCTTCTCAACAAAATTCTTTAAATGCTAAGCCTTCATCTTACTCTCATGAATAGCTTCCACAATCACTACGGAGTCACCCTCTAAATGCAATTTGGAGATAACCAGAACCTTTGCACATTCAACCACCCATAAAGCATCTTTGACCTCCACCATATTATTTGTCCCATTAGCCAAGGGCTTTTCCCCACAGGCAACAATCGATCCTTCATGATTTATAAGCATTATCCCTGCACTAGAAGGCCCAGGATTCCCTTTTGCTACACCATCAAAATTTTATTTGACCCATCCCAATTGGCATGCTTTCCACCAAGTCACCTCTTTTTCCATCACTCTTACCCCTTTTGTCTTACTTCTATGGGCATACCTTAATTTAATGTCCGGCTAGTTATTAAGAAATTGGCTATCATCTTTAGTAAATTTAAGCTTAATAGAAGTTTTCCTCATGAGAGTCGCATTCATCACTTCCATAATGACATGTTCAATCCTCCATAATAACCTATCTAAAGGCTCCTCTTGTTCCTAAAAGATCCTTCTATTCCTTTCTTTCCAAATCTCCCACACTATAATCAAAGGGCTGATTACCCATAAACTAGATACAAAAAATTTCATTTTCACCTGAGGCTAACTACCAAAGAAAGATTTTACATTTGGCATCCCAGGGCCATGCCAATTCATCTTTCTTTGCACCATGCTTCAACTTTCTCAGTAATCGAACAATTTAAAAGGAGGTGATCTACCGATTCCTCCTAGCTACTGCATAAGACACATTTGGTTGGACCACAAAAACCCAACCTCTTCTGTCTCTCATCCATTATAATTCTACCTTGAACAACCATCCAAGAAAAGGAACTTGCTTTGGGAAGACAATCCTTACTCTAGCATAAATCAACAACTTCAAAACCATCACCACCCGCATGCGAAATCATCTTAAATCCCAATTCTACTGAATAGTCTCCCAAAGAGGATCTACACCAGAAGACTGAATCCTCACAATCAACTTAACACACTTCCCTGCTCTTAAAAATATCACTAAGAAAGAGCTGCTGATGAGCCTTTAAACCCTCCACCAGTGCATCTTTCCACTTCCATGAACCCCCTAAAGGAGTATCCCTCCACTCCAAATAATCTACCACTCTCCATCCCCATTTATCACATAGAACATGGTCCAACTCTCCAAATCTAATGTCCTCTCTGAGGACCGGGTAGCCATTCCAAGAATCCGCCCAAAAGTGAGCTTTTAAGCCATTACCAACACCCCAAGAAATATGGTTGGTAATGATCCGCCTATAAGAGATTAAAAAATTCCATATTGTTGAACTTGCAGGGGGGGTTTCTAACTGTAAAAATCATCTCATCATTCCCCGAATCCAAATATTTTTCTCTCAAAATTTAGACCCATAGCTAATCAGAGCATTTAGACACCTACCAAACCAACTTCGCTCTGAGCACAATGTTCATCAAATTCCAATCTCTGACCCCAAATCCTCCATATTCTTTTGGCCTACAAATCTTCTTCCACCTAGCAAGGGTGACTTATCCATTTATGCTGACCCACTCCAAAAAAAATTCCTCATTTTCTGTTCAATCATATTAATCACTTTCTTAGAAATGTTTAAACACATCATTGAAAAAATAGGAACTGCTGAGAGTACAGATTTTAACATAAGAATATGCCCAACATAAGTCAGCCACCACCTTTTCCAACCTTCCAATCTCCTCAGACATTTTGACATAAGATCTTTCCAAAATTTGGCTTTGTTTCTTCCTTGGAACAAAGGAATCCCAAGATATCTACTCGATAAAGAGCCCTTCTTGATGTTTAAAATCCTACAATTAGATATTTGGACACATAGGGGGGTATTAAAGAAAAAAATCTCAGATTTGTGCCAATTTATAACCTATCTCGAAACCAAACCATAAACATCAAGAATCCTTTTCATGATTCAAGCTTCTTTTTATGAGGCATCCCTTGCTAAAAAAGTATCATCAACGAACTAGAGGCGAGTGATAGTTTTAATCCCTTCCACCACCTTAACCCCACACCAGGATCTTGTTAATATGATTTAGAACAACAGAGAGGGGGGGGGGGTGAATTAGTTGTTCTCAGGTCTTGATGTATAAAATCACTTCAAAAAATTTTCTTTAAATCAGATCAAGCAACCAAAACAAACTCGATCATCACTGATTCAATAATAGAAACATATAACTCAGCAGTCCACTACCCATCTATATCTAACTTGTAAAACACAGAAATGTTCAAACCAAAACATTCACACAAGTATCGACACCAGGATTTATAGTGGAAACCCAATATGGGAAAAACCACTTTGTAACATGCTACTATCATTTTCACTCTTCAGAAGTGAGCTCAGTTAAGAGCCAACCCTGTCAAAGGTTACAATACACACTGTCAAGTGTGACTCGGTTAAAGGATTTCAATCACCCTATTAAAAGTGAGCCTAGTCAAAGGACTTACATACACTCCATTAGAATGCAACCTTGTTCAAAGGATTTAACATATGACTGTTAGGTCAACCTCTGTTAAAGGGATTTTGACTGTTACAATGGTTAGAAAGTAGTAGTAGTATTGATCTGAAAAACATACAACTCACTTTGCAAATATCAGATCCAATTCCATACACAAATGCTGGTTTACTAACTTTGAAACTTTTCCATCTCCACTTTTGATCTTCTCAGAACTTTCCTTCAAGCAATCACCACATTTTTCCTTCAGCCCTTTTGCTTATACAGTCAATAAAACTTACTGTTCTTCCAGTGTCTCCTTCACCCATGCATTTTCAAACCTAATGCTTCAGTTCCCTTAATACGTTCCTTTGTTAGGTTAACTTTTCTTTTGCCACTTAATCTCCTTCGTAGATTTTAGGGTTAGGTCAAATACATTGAATCTACCCACTTCATGTTCTTTGTCTCCTCTTCTAGAATCATCTCAAATCTCATAAATATTTACTATAAAACATTTTACAAAACATTAAATGCTTCCATACAATCAATAAATAAAGTCAACATGTTTTACATAATCCAAGAATTCAACAATGCCAGCTCCAAATCTGAATTCTCTTCAAATATAAAATTGCTGATGCTCGGTCAATACTGTGATCATCCACTTGGTCTCCATGTAAAACATTTGGTCACTACTAAAACTGTTTCCTTGTCAAATACTATCTTTGTCGGCAATTTATTGATACTCGGTCGACACTAGATTTTTTCTCGGCATCCACTGACTCAGTTGACTCTATCATAACTCGGCTTAAATATGATTTCTTCATTTTTGCTCGGTCAAGCCTACCAATTTAGTCTTCAATCTTACTAAGATAAACAATACATTATCTCATCATTGTGCAACATAATCAAGTACACTTTGTAGTATCAAGATAACTCAACCTTTCCTTAGGTGCTATTATTACCAACCTTTCTTTCCCTTCTCACTATAGATATAGTACTTTCCTAAGTAGCAACAGTCTTACCAGTTAAGGTTTGACATCAATGACAATACAACAATTGTTTCAATTGCAGTTTCCAATAGATCTGTCCTCCCACCTATAAGAAATTAGTCTTCCTAAAACCTCCGCCATAATAATAAAAAGAAAAGGAGACAAGGGGTCCCCTTACTTTATCCCTTTTTTTAATTCAAAAAAACCTTGGGGACTCCCATTAACCAAAATAGAAAATTGCAGGGTATTTATACAACTACTCACCCACATTATCCAATGTGAATAAAAACCAAATATTTGTAACACTTTTAACAAGAACTCCCTATCTACTTCATCATAGGCCCTTTTAATATCTAGTTTAACCATCATTATTTCTAGTTTCCTTAGTCTAATTGATTGAATCAATTCATGAGTAATAATAACACCTTCATAAATGGAACGACCAGGGGAGAAAACACTCTACTCTGTTGATATAACATCATTCAAAACCTTCTTCAGCCTATTAGCCATAACTTTTGAAATAATTTTGTAAATAGTGTTGCAGAGGGCAATTGGTCTATGTTTCTCCATTATTATTGGCTTTTGTGCATAGCTCTAGAGAGGGTAGATGGGTAGTGGACATCCATCCCTTCTCACCTTGTGTCAAAGGTGTTGGGATATACTAAGGTGTTGTAGTAGGATGGGAAGGGATCAACCCATTTGATACTATTTTCTTGAGGAAGCTTGCAAAGACTATTGAGTAATTAGGATTAGCTAGAGGTGCCCCTTATTTGATTTTGGGTTGTCTTGGATCGGAAGGGACACCTGGTTGAGGAACACTAGGAGGTAGTTATTGAGGTTCCCTCAGTAGGGGTGGTCCTTGATTAGGTATGGCACCTAGTTGAAGACCACTAGGATTGTGAACTTGAGGAGCCATGCTGGATGAACTTACTATCATTTCTTGTGAGGCACCCATTGAATGGGTTAAGGATAATATGGAAGAGTTTGATGTGGTATTAAGTGCACTAGATGTGAGTGGCAAGTTGGAAAAGAAGGGATACTAGTATTGGACCCCAAGTGTAGTGAAATATGTGGCGACTTAGGATGTGCTTTGAGTATTGATTCCAGATGGTAGGGTGAAATTAAGTGGTAGGGTTATTTTGAGGAAGCCCAAGATCATGGCATAGGTATGTCCTCTATTATGGAGGATGTGTCTAATCCAGTGGGAAACTTAAAACCTTTTTGTAAAATCATTTGAAGGTATCGATTTGGGTCTGAATCCAGTAAAGAATCTATGATGATCATTACTTGTTGGTCATGTAAAATAATATCAACCTCTTCTCTTATGCATCTATCCCTAATGTTTTCAAGTGAGAGATCATCTTATAGTATTGGTACGGGAAATAATTGTGAAACCTTGGCTTTTGTTTTCTCATAACATTGCATTGTCTCAGGATTCTTGAAATCTAGGGTCAAAGTTCTTGGTGTGAAGTCAATGTCATTGGTGGGAATACCATTGGGGTCCTTGTTTTGGTCCATTTTATCTTTACTCTTTTGGGATCGTGTGTTTGGCATATGCAAGAATGCACTCTACGACTAAGGTAAATGTAAAACAACTAGGGAAATCAAATTAGGACTCTAATTTTTTTGATTTTAAAATGCAATAGATGATAAGGGAAATGACAATAAGGGAAATTGATTTATTTTGATTTTTCTAATTTAAGATGCTAATGCAATCTATGACTAAAAATGATGCCTTAGGTGTAGGTATTGTACCCTAAGATAAATTATAGAAACTTAGAAGGTAAATCTTCTAAGGACATACCCAAAATGATACGTGGACTATATTGACTTCAAAAGTTAGAACAAAATGTGATAATTTTGGTAATGATGTCTAAGGCTAAGATAAATGTTAGGTAGAATGATAAGTGCCTAAGACAAGGTAAGTAGACAAAGTCATGGATAAAATTTTCAACAAAGTCAAGATAATAAGCAAGACCAGTATAGAAATTTCCTAAGAAAATTCACCCTCTAATTTGGCAAATGACTCTAGAAAGTGTAATACTTTGACCCTAGGATATGCAAGCTATGTTTTGGGGATTTTTATTTGGATTTTTTGGACTAAAATGATGACTATGAAAAAATTTAAAGACTAAGTAAGGTTCTAAGGATGAAACTAAAATTCAAGATATGAACTAATATGCAAGGGTACACCAATCACAAGCTTTCAAGATAAAAGACCACTAGAATTTTTTTGGACTCATTTTGATTCTATTTTCTCTATGTCGGACAATGGTGTAGGACCCGTGTTGATTTTGTTTTCTTTGTGTAGGACACTATTGTAGGAAAAAAATTGGATATGTGTACAAACTCAACAATCATGCACTTAGTATATAACTACAAGACCAACTCAAAAAAAATTTAGTGTATGTTCAACAAAATTTTCAAGTTGCAAGGTTTTCACAAGGTTAGTCACAACGAAGAAAATAAAAACAATGAGTTTAATCTAAGGTCAAAATGGCTTCAACTATAATATTATAGGTCCCTTTCTTGGATGCCCATAAAATCAAATAGCCATGTCACACAAATACAACTTAAAATTCCTCTTCAAGGTGCACATGTTTTTGTCTTTTTCACGCTATTATTTTTGTGTTAATGAAGATCTCTTTCATAACACAATATCCTGGGACACATATGATGGGGATCTTGGGGGGATATTCTTCCCTCCCCTTGCACTATAATAAGACAATGATTTAGAGGTGAACTGGGTGGCCTCTAGTTAACAAGGTTTTCGTAAGGTCTTTAGAGTCTACCTAATCAATAATTACATGTGTGAGACACTTAAGTCTCTAGTTGACCATGATCGCTACTTAGGAACTTTGGCCTATTCCAGGATACCATCAACACACCTCACCCAAGCTTGGTTAAGTTGATATGATTCTAGGGTTTACATGTCTCATTTATATCTCAACCAGAAAGATTTGTTAGTTTGAGGTCATCCTTTGGAGGTTAAGCGCACCCCAAAATAGGACTCACTAAAAAGAAAAAAGTTTTTAATCTAACAAAATGTGGAAGCACACCAAACACACAAACCATTAGGTTAATTGAATTAAGAACAAAAAAAAAAAATGTTAACTAATTTACCAATCAACCGTACAAGCACATGGGCTCATTTTTTAAGCCCCAAACCAAATGAGATTTTCCTTGTTCAGTTTTAGTGCACCAACTCGAATATATTCTGCCTTGTTCAATTTCTAACCCCCACATCAATTTTAAGCACCAAACTAAAAGATGAATTTTTGATGTGTGTATTCATATAGTGTTCATTTTAGGTGCACTAAAAATAAAGATGAATTGATTTTAGATTCAAGTTAAACTTGTTTCCATTCCATGAATAAGTTTGTGCCAAAAAAATGTAACAATTAGTTCTGATAATTCATGAGTGCATTGGGGTTAACATAATGATAATAAGATTTTTGAATGATCTTTCTTACCTTTTCCAGATATTTGTTAAAA